>PVHT020000165.1:7530518-7555260 GCA_004024745.2 Catagonus wagneri
AGACAATGCATGGCCATTTAAATTAGTGGTAGGTAAGTGGAGTTCCCTGGTGGCCTAGGGCTTAAGGATCTGACCTTGTCACAGCTGTGGCTTGGGTCACTGCTGTGATGCGGGTTCAGTCCTTAGCCTGGGAAATTCAGTATGGGAATTCTGCCTGCCAGAGGTGTGCCCCCCCAAAAAAAACAATAGGAAGTAGATGGTGTGATAAATTTGCTTTTTATAAGACTACTCTTGCTACTGTTTTGCGTGTCATACCTAAAACAGCTAAAAACTGTGTGCTGCTACTAAACAATGTATAAAGCTTCTTATACATACAACCGCCCTGATATTACCACATTCATTTTACAGAAAAGTTGGCAAATGAATCAGTAGTTTACTGAAGGATATAATATACTACATGGTATGTTAGATACTCGGGGACATTTCTAGAATGTGAATAAGAGTGGAAGTGGAAGCTTATTCAGTTTGGGTCATTAAAATAGGTCTGGCTTTTGTTGAAATTTAAATTGCAATCTGACTGACTGAAACATTCATTCATGAATATCTGTTGAGGGCCTACAATATGCTAAGCACTCCTGTAGATGCTGGAGTGAAAGCAGTAAACATACAAGTTCCTTTTTGGGAGAATAAGACAAAAGAAAAGCATATATAAAGGGGGAAAATTCCAAACAGGGAAGGAACTAAAGCTTAGAGACACTAATGAAAGAGTCAAAGTATGACAGTTAAGAGGTTAAATTTGTAAGGTATTGATGGGGTTAAAGAATAGATTTGGGGCAGGTAATTAATAAAGAAGCTATGGGGATGTCAAAATAGGAAGCTTGGTCAGAAAAAGGAATGTCTGAATATTAGATTTCAGTGGTAAATCTAACAATTAGGAAATTGTTATGGATATGAAACTGGATGGAGGTTACATGATTAGAGATAAATATGCAAAAGAACTGGGCCACCACAATGTTTGGTTATTCAAAAGCATGCAGTACAAAAAAAGATGATAGCTAGGCTGGGATGGAGAGTAAGACCAATTGTAAAAGCCTTCAACAAATGAAGACGAATGTCCATGACAGTGATGAAGAGAGAACAGATGATGGCAGTGATTCTCAAAGGAGCTGGGGGTTTTCCAGAAAGGCAAAAGGGTAGATGAATAATATCTTGGATGTCACATTAAAGAGCAATGTCCTTAATGATAGGCAGGTTTTAGATCAGTCACGGTTATGGTGACCATTTCATTTATCATACAAATAGGGATGCTTTCTTGAGTGAAAGGGAGAATTACTAATAATATGCTGAGGTACCAGGCATAAACTGGAATTTGTTCACTCTAATCATAGAATGGAGGATCATCCAGTCAAGGTGTTGAGGAATTGAAGATCTGTTTACCTATGAACATTTTGAATAAATAGGATATGTAGTTTTTATTACAGATATTTTGTAAACATCTGTGTCAATAGAGAAAACCTTTGTCCAAGTTGGCATCTTGCAAAGATGTCATAGATGTGGAAGAGCTTCTGTGAGGAAGACATGCAGGTATATACAATACAGATTCATACCTAAAAAAAAATCTCATAATGCCAAGATAATATAACCAAACTAGTATGTTTGGAACTTTGGATGTATTGGATGACTTAACATGAAATCAAGGAAATGTGAACTTATAAGATAGCATATGAACAGGTCATACAACAAGATGCAGCTACAGAGTTTTTCTTTTCTTTTTTTCTTTTGTTGGAAGCAGAACACTGGGACTAGTCATATCCAAGGTTCACGAGGTATTAATCACTTTAATAAAAATTTATTTAGAAACAATAATATGAAAAATGTCCATAATTTTACCTTTTAATTCTATTAAATACCATTTTTAAAAGAAAAGAAAGAAATTTGAGGCAAGACTGTAGACTCCAAACTTCTTGGTATTGCTGATGTATCTGGCAACCAGGATTAATGAGAAAATGTTTGCAGCCACCAGAAACTACATGCTATTCCATGGTATGTTAAGCTTCACATCCCATTTGAGGCCATTTAAATGGTAACAGAGTGAAGCTGAGTCGATAGGCTGTTAAAAATTCTTCATTAACTCTTCACTCTTTAGAAATGGCTTCTTTCATTGGTTATTTCAGAGCTTATTTCTTTAGTGCATTAGATTTTCCATCACACTACTTAGGCTGGGAGTTGATTGGGAACAAAAGAAAAAAAGAAATGCAACCCCCAAGTAGAAAAGGACTGTAATCTATCTTCCTCAGGCACAATTTCTGGAGGAAGGTCAAGATTTTTCATTTGTTTTCTCTCTCCCTTCTTTAAAACTTTAACATCATCACTCACAAATTCACCATCTATCTAGCTTTGTTCTCCTTTTTCTTTTGTAATTTAGCACTTACCTTCGTATTTCTATTTATACTATATAGTTATTATGATTATTGCTTATTGTCCATTCTTTATTGTCTTATTTTCCCTACTAGAATTTAAGTTTCTTGTCCATTTTTTATTGTCTTATTTTCCCTACTAGAATTTAAGTTTCTTGAGGGCAAGGGTCATTATCTGTTTTGCTTATCGAGGTACCCAAGTGACTAGGGCAGTTCCTTATAGAACTAAATAGATATGTGTTAAATGAATAAATCTTTCTTAAAAATCACATCATTGCACTTATGACCCAAGTAAGGAGATCATTATCATCAACCTGATAGATCAAAGAATATTAGAACAGTGACTAAAATTAGATTAAAGGTTTTATAGGGAAATAACCTATATTTCCCATAAATGGATGTATAAAAACACCAGCTGTTAGGAGTTCTCATAGTGGCTCAGAGGGCGGTTAAGAACCCAACTAGTATTCATGAGGGTGTGGCTTCCATCCCTGGCCTTGCTCAGTGGTTGAGGATCCAGCATTGCCATAAACTGTGGCATAGTTTGCAGATGTGGCTTGGATCTGGCATTGCCATGGCTGTGGTGTAGGCTGATGGCTATGACTCCGATTCAGTCCCTAGTCTGGGAACTTCCATATGCCACAGGTGTGGCCCTAAAGAGAAACTAATAATTTCAAGCTGTCCCTTGAAATTACAGGGCTTCCCTACCTGTGGAGTGGGCAAATGGGAGAAAAATAGAATCCTAGCCCTATTCCAATAGCTGGGACCGTGAAAATATGGTTTATGGAAAACTAATTTAAAATCCTGCTATGACCCAAAAATGCCAAGTAAAATTCTAAAAACAATATGTCAGTGTAACTAAATAATGTGGATTACGGTTAACAATTCTTTGGAACTGTATACACATCAAAAAGCATTTGTTGTCTAGGTACCTAATATAAACTCAGAAATGAGCTAATACTGGGTAATCAATGTGGGTATTATTGCTTCCTATCCTGAAAGAACTTAGATTTCAGGGAAGGCATAAGGACTTCCTAAACAATGGGAACTGCATAGTGAAGAAAGAGGGGAATGACTGAGGATTTGACTGGATTAGACACAGCTAAAAAGGACACCATTAGTTTAAGAATAATAGAGGTGAGAAGATGAAGTTTGAGAGAAAATAAAGTGTGATCAGTTTGGGATGGGGTAAAATTAAAACGCTCTAGATAGAGGAACCTAGTAGATGAAAATACAATTTGATACTCAGACACACTAGAATAGTGGACAGTTGAGACCATAGCTGTGAAGAAGATTGCTACAGGAGTTTATACACAAGTATACACATACACACACACACGCGCACACACACACACACAACACACAGAGTGCTCTAGAAGGCATAAAGCAAAATGATATAAAAGAGAAGGATTAAAGAAAAGACCTAATGTAACATAGAGGTAAGATCATCAGATTTAATAGAAATAAAGGAGCAATTAATAGTGTCAGACTATGGGATGAGATAAAATAAGAAATAGTAATAGCATCTTAGTTTTGGTGCTTGGTCACTTACTGATGACTTTTATAGCTGCCTTTCTACCATATGAATAGTGAAAGGAAAATAGGCATTTCTAATGATAAGTCTGGTATGGCAGTTCAGGGGCCACATGGCTCCATAAAACAGGCTTACCCAGGTTTCTTTATTGATAAGTAACTCAATATACTTATATTCTATGCTCTGGCATAATCTAAATACTTAGGGAAATGGGTGTCTTGAAGAGTTAATGTACTTATTTAAGCACCTGAGTGATAAACTCACTGGGGAAAACAAGATACCATATGTCTATTTTGGAAATTTATAATGCATGTAATTACTCACATTACATTGTCACATATGAGTTATTTCTCAATAACAAGTCTAATATTAGGCCTCCCGGAATATAGTATTATCTAAAGAAGAAAGACTAGGAAGACTAATTACGCAAAAGATCAACTTTCAAGTCCTATGTCAAAGTTATCCTAATGGAATAAAGAGCACTGAGCAATTTTTGACACAAGAAATCAAGGAGAATATTATAAGTAATAAAATACACATTTTAATTGCAAGAGAAACCACATTTTATTTTAGGAACAAAGGTAAAAGTTTTAATCATATTCTTGCACCCTTTTTTTTTCCTGCAATTTCACAGTTTGTTTTTTTTTTGAATGTCATGATATTTAAAGTTAATTTCCTAAATTTCCATGAACACAAATGAAGTAAAGCAGATTATCCTGATAATTTTTTTCTCTGTCACCTTTTCAAATTTGAATTCATGTATATTAGGTGAAAGATGTTGTAGACAAAGACTGTTAGTAGGACTCTTGGGGCCTTTTTTCTGGTTTTGAATTCCTGGCAAACAGATTGCTGCAGTTCTGACAGTAAAAATAGCAGATGGGATTAATTAACTGGGTGACAACTCTTCAGACCTACCTAAATTAATATTTTTCTCCAAACAATGTATTCTGATTATCATAAAACTAAGTGACGTTTATAGAAATAGATTTTGGTCGTAGTGATATTCAAAATGTACTGGGAGCTATTTTTTTCCCCTTATAAGAGCTGGCTTAGTCTGTTATTTGCATGTTAATCTCTCTAATCATTTTCTTGAAGGAAGCAATCATATCCAAGGAAATACATCTTGTTTGCAAAGCTACAGTTTGTCCTGACCTCAGACATTCCTTCCTCTGCAGGAGTAAAAGGTGCAGAAGATTAATTTATTCACAGAAATTCTTCTTAAACCCAAATCTCCAAGGAGCAATTAATTATCTTCTGTATGAAAACTGCAAATCAACACATCAATATAACATTTTCACCAGGGCTGTTTAAACTGTACCAGGTCTTTGGGTAAAATGTCATCTTGTAAAAAAAAAAAAAGAAACTATATTTCATTGAATCCAGTACACCACAGACTGACAGAAAAAAGTAAAATTTCCTAGATCTTAAAATATATATACCTGTATATCTTCTCTCTCTATATATATATGCATGTATGCATACATATTCACATTAGTATGAATATATGTGTATATAAATATGTGTGTATATGTATATATGTATGTATTGTACACATGTATGTATATATGATTACAAATGCAAAAGGTTCTAATACTGAATATATATGTATATGTATATATACAGATATTTCATAGAATATGAGATAATTATATGTATATATTTTATGAAAGATTATTTTCTATGAAATTATATATTAGTATATATACATATGTAAATATTGTATGAAATGTGGAATTTTTCTTTTTAAGATTATTTACAGAAGCAAAGTTCAAATAACACCTTAGATAGGGTTGTCAAGACAGGTGTAACACTTTTGTTAGAGGCATAACTTTTAATTTGGGGCCACTTTATATCTGACAATGAGAAAACTGTAGAGGATCTCAATTTGGGGAGCTCCCTTCAGAATTGCTTTTTTTTTTGCCTACTTTTCAACTTTTCACAACTGTTTTACATATTCTGCAATTTGGCATTATCATCCCTATTTACATTGAGAGATCATAACATGAAATGCATTAGAAGTCTGTTACTTACTTTATTGTGTTAATTACTATTGAGAACTCTCCTCTTTCTGACTCTTAAGTGTCCTAGCTATGAAGACTAGTAGGAAAAACTTCCTTTGAAGCCAAGGAAACCTTTGTTCAGCCCGTGAGAAATGACATTTAAGAGGCTGATTAGCTTTCTCTTGATATTTTAATGGTCAAAAAAGCATAGTATGTATTTGTTGCTAATTTTTACTGCATTTGGAAACTTTATCTGAATTCAAATTTTTCCTTTAGTATTTAGGTCCTTTTTTAATTTAGAACACCATTTGATTTTTGTCTAAAATTACATATATATATGTATACATATACATATATTATATATATATATATATAATATATATATATATCTGTGTGTATAACACATACATACCCATACACACATACGTATATAAAAACATACATATATATTTTTATCAATTTCTTTTTTTTTTTTTTGCCCACAACCATGGCATATGGAAGTTCATGGGCCAGAGATTGAATTCAAGCTGCAGTTGTGACCTATGCTACAGCTGTTGCAATGCCAGATCCTTTAACATTCTGCGCCCGGCCAAGGATCAAACCCATGGCTCTGCAGCAACCCAAGCTACTGCAGTAGGATTCTTAACACACTGCACCACAGTGAGGACTCCATCAATTTCAATTAATGAATCTTTTAATTGGCAGGTACTCCTATGTAGAAGAGGTCTGGTACAATAAAGAACAGGAAACAGAATTCTGGGTCCCCAAACAACCCATTTTAATAGGAGATTCTTTACCATTTATAAATTCTAATTTAAAAATACATTTTTTCTTATTTTCTTATACTCATCTCCTTCTTTCCTTCCTCCTTTCATTCTTCTTCTTCTTCTTTTTTTTTCAGAAGGGTCTAAAGTGAAAATATTCTTTCTTCATGTGGTACACCCTCGCCTCAAATTTAGATTAAATGCAGGTTTATAGCTATAGCTAGTTTTGTTATGCAAGAATTAAATGCAGACTTCACAGCCATGAAACTAACCAGAGAAAGAAGATAGTTTTTTTCTCATTTAATCCAAACTACAACAAAATGTGTAGTAGAACTTTCCTAAAATGTTTTATACAAGGGAGACAGTTTATTAAAGATTGTGTTTCAGAATAAGCTAATTTGCACTGTGTTCTTTACTTCAGAAATCTCTATTAACTCATTCAAGCCCCCAAGGGCACTATTTAGCAAATGCCTGCTTTAGTCAGCCAGCTAAGTAATGCAAACTAACTTTAGACCTAGAATAGAAAAAAATGTTACAAAATACATACTCTCTAATTTTCACCCCAAAATTCCTATTTCTCTTCTGCTTAATAGTTTATCTTTTTCTTTGCTTTAAAATATTACTACTTCTTCTTGCTTCTATTATTTTTGAGGAGCTCCATTAATAAGGGATAAGATAGTGAAAGTGGAATAAGAAAGAATATTTTAAGGGAAACATCTAGCACAGGTCCTTTCTGGGTCAATTTCCTTAGTTTCTCTGAGCATCAGCTTTTATTCTGACTAGGGAGTTTTCACATCCTTCATTAGAGATATTACCTGTTCTAATCTATGTTAAAATACATAATTAGTGTTTAAGTAATTGCATTAAATAATATCCTCTATAGTTAAATGAAAAATATAAAACCAGTTTATTAAAAAAACATGAAATATTACAATAAGAAATGACTTTTAAACCAATAACAATATCTGAAATGCATACCAACTTTCCCAGGCCATTATTCTCCCAAGCTCCAACTGGTTAGATAAGATTTCAGCAAATCTTGAATATTAAAATAATTAAGACTATTACCTAAAATAACAAAGTTTCCAGTTTTACAAAATTTCTTAAAACTGTTACTTTTTCTGTTATTTGAAAAAAATGTTTTCAAGTATAAATTTCTTATGTATCCGTTTTTCAAATGACAAGCAAGAAACACAGATTTTTCTAGCAGTTTCATTCTAGGTCTATAATAACTCTTCTGGAATCTCTCCCAGCTCACCTCAGATTGGACACCTATGGATACATTTAAAGTTCCATGTTCCCATTCCATGTTCCATGAGAATCATGAGCAAACTGGTAATTCTCTAGGTCCATAATTCTATCTAAATGGATTTTTTGGCATTTTTGTATAAGGAAATAAATACTATTGATTTATTTTTTGTGTATATCAATGTGACCTCATTGGTATTTATTTTTAATTCATCACTATCGGATGCTAATAATGTCCCAGATCTGATCAGAGAATGTACTTTCAAAATGAATCCCACAGACACCTATATTTTTATCTGCCCAGCACTAACTTCTCCTGTAAGTTTTTCAGAAATGTTCTTTTCCCACTTCAATCTACTTAGTTTGTATGGTGTATCCATGCTTTTGCAGTGGGACACTAAGAACTGGCAGTGGTTTATTGCTCTGTGGATGGGCATGTGGCCCAGACTAGCGATATTAAAGTCATCTCTGTATATGCCACTGACTGATTTGTCAATGGGTGTGCATCTAACCCTAGCTGGGTCAATGGAATTTCTGCTCAGGATTTAGAAATGAAATTAAATGATTCTAATTTCAACTTGGCAGGTCCCTTGAAGAGAGGATAAATTATTTTTTAAGTTATGAGTGACAAAACTTGAATGCAGTTAATTTGCTCTTTGAATGCCCTGCCATAGTAAATATTCAACAAATATTTTCTCTCTCCTTTAATGTTTCTTTATTTCTGCTGCAAAGTAAGACATAGGCTGGCAGGAGACATTCAGTCTGTAATCCCTTGCCTTCGAATCATAAAGACCCTTTACAAATAGCCCTTAGGTAATATTCTTGACACTTCTGACTTCCAGTTTTTCCTTGCCTACTCCTGTCCCTAATGCTAACTGAACAACTGTTGCATACTTTTTGCTCCATCATAAAATTTCACCCATTCCTCTGGTTTGTCTGATTTAAAATAGTTTTCCTCATGTCCTATGCTGTGAAAGTGGAAGAGAAAAGCAAATCACACTTGAAGTCCACTCTTAGTTAAACTTGGGGCAGGGAAAGAGTCTACAGTCTTTGCTAAAGGAAATGTTGGTAGTCACAGAAAGAATCAGAAGACACTGTTCCTTGATAAGATATAAAGGACATTATAGAGTTCTAATTTACATATCTTATATGAGCATGTAAATTGCTAAAGCTATATATAGACTATTATTGAGAATAAAATATTCCAGTGTACCTTATCAGTTAATTCCTATGTGTAATCATACTATGTTGCTCAATTAATACCATCTCTTACAAAATCAAAATTGTAGTTGTTTTCCTCCAGTGCCTCTGTTAATCATTTTAAAATGACTCAAAAGACAAAATCATATTTGAATTATTAGGAAATGTTTCGTGTGTATTTACATATATATATATATATATATATATATACACACACACAATACATATATATATATATATACATATAATTTTTATCAGAAGGCAAAATGCCATAAAAAGTATTTCCATTCCTACCCTAAAAGGCAGAAATGTTATAGGCAATTGCCTAAGGAATAAGTGTTGGCTTTGGCCTACCTTTTACTTTTGTACGCAGTAAAGTGATTTTCTGTTTGACTTCTACTTCTCGAATTCACCTCTGCATCTACCCTGGTAATAGCCATTTATGCCTCCAATTCCAGGAAAGAAGCTAATTGACCTAAGACATTTCTCCTAAGTATCCAATGATTATTTCAGAGGTGAGTAGATGACTAAATTGTGAAGCAAATCAAGTGCAAGATACATGCTTGGAGCCACAGGGAAAAGTGATTTCTCAAATTTTGATGAAATATACCTGGGTTGATATCCTCTTCCTTCTGAACCTAAACAAGGAAGAATACAGTAACTAGAGTCTTCTGAATGTTGTCTTACTAGAAAAAGGGAGTTACTATTAGGATGAGGTGAAAACCTAATATTAGGTTTCTTTGGACAATTTATTGTGTCACTAGATCAAGCCCCACCTAGAGTCATTTTCCCTAATTCTATACTTTTTGGTCATTCCATTTAGTGTTTAAGCCAGTAAGTGTGGAATTTTTTGGTTACTTACAATGGACAGTTTCTTGAAAGACTTCATATCAACTGTAGTTGTTTGGAGGGTGGCCTAGAATTGCACGACATTGATAAACACCTTAACAATATTTTGTTTTATTTTTTTCTTGGATGGGGGTAAAGAGGAAACCAAAGGAAGAAAAGATTTAAGCATGTAAATATCTATCGTTGGTATATTTTGATGCAAAATTATTAGGATTATAGCTCTACTCAAATCAATTGCCCCAGAAGCAGAGGAAGAAAAGTGTCAACCCAATTAAAGCTTCCACAATTTTTGGATTTAAAGTAGATAATTATGGGAGAAAAAGAATATATAGGGAGTCAAGAACTTAACTCCAGCACTTAAACCATCTACAGGTCTTATTGGCTCTTACTAAGAAACCATAAAAAATGTACATCGCTGGTTCTAAAATCTTAAATGTCAAAAGAAGTCCGGAGTTCCCTTCATGGCTCAGTGGTTAACAAATCCGACTAAGAACCATGAGGTTGCGGGTTCGATCCCTGGCCTTGCTCAGTGGGTTAAGGATCCGGCGTTGCCATGAGCTGTGGTGAAGGTTGCAGACGCAGCTCGGATTCCACGTTGCTGTGGCTGTGGCGAAGGCTGGCTCCTGTTAGACCCCTCGCCTGGGAACCTCCATATGCCGTGGGTGCGGCTCTACATAAAAGGCAAAAAGACAAAAAAAAAAGAAAAAAGTCCTTGAGGCATTTATAAAAATGGTTTTCCTTGATTTCCACCCTCAAATATGTTTTTTATTTAATTGTTCTGGGGTAGAGCCAAGACATTTGCCTTTTCAGCAGCCTCGTCAGATTATTCTGTTGCCCATGTTCCAAAACCACATTTTGCAAAACGGTGCCTTAGAGTAATTAGACATTAACTTCTTTCTTTATACCTGAAGGGTACCAAGGGAGACCCTCACCAGATGCCTTTTTGCCTGGGGCTTGGCTGACCTAAAGCATTCCAGGGGGAGGTGAGTTAACTTCCCCAAAACTCTAGGCAAAAACCAATTTAATAAAAATTGAATATTCCAATGAAGAAAAGGAGCAAGGGGCCATATTCTTCCTCTAGGCAGCAAACCTGAACCAGAACCATGGGCTGAAACAAGAGCTTTGTGAGGGCCGAGGCCCCTTTCTCTCAAACAATGAGAATTGTCCCTGGTTACAAAGGTCACAGTATTAAGAGGAAATTTGGAACACTATCCTCAACATACTTTTTAAACTTCAGGGAAGCAGTCATTTACACTTTTGCTAACAGTTCTGATGAAGATGTGATGGCAAACTGTGCTTGGCTATTTGAAAAAAAATACAATTAGGAGTTAATCTAGGAGTGACTATCTTTACATTTTTCCCACTTTAAGTAACATTTGTGTTTTTAAAACATTAGTAAATAAAATGTAGAATTAAAGAGAAAAATAAAAAATACTCATGGTCTCATCATCCAAGTATATATGCTGGTATCTTTATATCAGAATTTCCTCAGGATCATTTTTATTACATAAAAGAAACACTTTCTGGCACTGTATATGAATGCTATTTTATATATTAATATTTCAAGTACATTTCTACAAATTCTGTCCCATTTTATGGTTGGATATTGTGGATGTTTAAATTTCAAAATTATAATAACAGTGTGATGATTATAATGATAACAAAATGTATTATTTTTGAGTATTAACTGTGCATGACACTGTTCCTAAGGTCTCTGTATGAATTCCTTGATATAAAAATTAATATTTTATATTACCAAATATTTGGAATTTGATTCTAAATTTTATTATGATGTATTAGTAGATACACTCAAAACAATTGTAACATTAAATTTTGGAAGAATTACTCATGTGACAAATCCTACACAAACGAAATCTGTTGTCAAGTGATAATCTATTATTTTAAAATTAGCATGGATTTGGAGTTCCCATTGTGGCTCAGGAAAAATAAACCCAACTAATATCCATGAGGGCATGGGTTCAATCCCTGGCCTTGCTCAGTGGGTTAAGGAGCCAGCTTTGCCATGAGCTATGGTGTAGGTTGCAGACGTGGATCAGATCTGGCATGGCTAGAGAGAGAGAGAGAGAGAAAGAGAGAGAGAGATGTAAGACCTACCGATAGGCATTCTGGTGCCTTCTTGTAAAAGGGTCAAAGTTAAAAAAAGAAAGACTGCACATAATTTACTAAAATAAATGAATTTATTTTATGTAGTGATAGAAGTGGGGAAGAGTTACAGGGAAGGATAAAAAATTGGATATAAACAAATCTAGTTATCTGTTACATCAGGACTTAGACTAGGAGAAATTAGACAAGGAACACATTAATAAACTATTAGTAATGCTTAAATTTTAAAATATATTTCATGTGTCAATTTTCTAATTAAAAAAGCAAAATTAAAATGTTACCATTTGAGTAGAGCATAGACATCATGTGTTAAGAAAACCAAAAAAATAAGGATTTTTTTTCAAAAATTTCTGGGATTCAGTGAATTCTACTTACTCTAGGAAAATCAGAATATATTCACTATATTAAAGTCCCCTGAGGAGTCCCGAAGAAAACAAACGTTTAACTTTATCTAAATATTTGCCAAGCCTATTTGATTATGTAATGTGTTTTTCATAAAACATTAAATAACAACTTGTGGAATTAATTCTGTGGTCCATTGTTTGGTAAACATTGAGCCAAATTGATACACTTATTAACAGATGAGGAAGTTGACACTTAGGATGTGTCAACCACAACTACAGGGGCACTTAAACGAATCAATAATAAGGCAAAATAATGTAGATTAAAACTTCAATGCCCATTAATTCTATAAGGTATTGCATTAAGAATTACATGAATTTTATCAGATGCATTGGCTCAGAAATCTTCTTTTACTATTATCTCTATTATTCTCAGTGTTAAAGAGTTGCAGATAAATAAATCTTATATTAGAAATGAATTCTATTTCTCAGAAAAGGGTAAGGTAGAATTTATTTGGTAGAAGTAAAATGTATTAAATCATTGAATTCTGGGTAGATGTCATGGCAGAGAAGAACATGAAAAAGAGACTAGTGTGTCCACATACTTATAAACATAAGAATGAATGATCCAAGTGGAGAGTCACAGGTGGACCAAACAGAGCAGGATTCTCAGCTAAAAATCACAAATTTGCTACTTGATGGGGTTCAGCAGAGGCTACCCCAAAATATGATATCTTGGAATACTGAATATTTTAAGCTGAAGAAATTTGAAAAACAGCAAGTGTAGGAAACTATCCAACGTCTTCCTGAAGCAAGACAGAAGACCCTCATGTTAGAGGTGCCTCCCTGTAAGGATGCTCTTTCACTCCTATGCTTGGAGTAAAAGAGCATCCTTATATTTGAAGATGGAGGGAAATTGAAAGTAATCTGAACAAACAGGCCTTGCTGCAATTCCCTCAGTTTTCCATCACTGGCTCATTCCTTCTCTTTTGTCCTGTCACATTTCCCCATGACTTTCCCCTCCTTATTAGAGCCAGTATAAAAATGCTCAGGTTGAGCAGTATCTGTAGGCCTTCATTTCCTCATTAAGGTTCTTGTGTCACATAAAATTTATATTAAATAAATTTATGTGCTTTTCTCGTATTAATCTTTCATCCGTCTAATTTATAGGATCCCAGCCAGGGAACCTAAGATGAGTAGAGAAAGATTTTTTCCTTCCCTACACACTTCCAGTTACCTCAGTTACTAGACTCCCTTTTCGTGTTAATAATAGAAGAATTTAAAATGCTACATCAGATAAAATACAGAATGAATATGATAATATATCTAACCTAACTGGTTCAAATTTACAGGAAGCTCTGACATAAAGTTTGAAAGAGGTTCACATAAAGAAGTACTCTTGGTCTGAAAAGGAATTTCACAGCCTCTATGAGCTTGCCAGCCTCTTGAGCATTACATACTTTTGTCTGCTAATGTGGCTGTCATCAATGTAAATAAGTAAGTATTTTAATAATTCCATGTTGTCTCACCTCCTGTCTAGAAGGAAATCCCTGAACTGACCACTGCTGTGTCTTGGGTAAACTGGCTTAAGTTATCAGCAATTATAGCAGCATTGTTCCTTAATAGTTTTCCCTTGCCCTTGTTCCCAGCAAGGAAGTCATTTCTGATCAGAGAGGTTTGAACCACCTACCAGAATCATTCTAGCTACTACCAACTACAATTGGTTATGCAATTATAAAATCTTTTAGAGTGATATAACTCAGAATGGGAATCTGTCTATTTTGAGTCACAAGAAAATAAACTAGCTTCTGTAAGACTTTGAAAAGTGGAACTTCCTCAACTATTCTTGGTTATACATAACATTATAATGTTAAATAAATAATTATAGTTAACATCGGTTTGTAATTTGCTAGAGCTTTATATCATCAACTAAAAAAATGCAACCTGAAAGTTGAGAGTTAAGTTTTATTTGGGGTGGAATTAGGACTTAACCCTGAGAGACAGCATCTCAGGCAGCCCCTAGAAACATTTCAGGGGAGTCAGGCTGTAGAACTAGAAATACTATCTGAAATACTGGCCCAAAGAGGAAAGGGTGAATATCAAGATATGTCACAAAGGTGAATGGGGAGGTGCATGCAGCTATGCACACATTTTACAAAAGTTTGCTGCTGTTCTCGTGAAGGTTTCTACTAGTCACAGACATCAGTCATCACTGGAGGATTTTAGTGTTTTCCTAGATATGAGAAGATGCAAGAACAGGGCTCATAAAATCTTCTAAAAATGTCTATCTGAAGACCTGCTCTTCCAGTTTCCCAGAGCAGAGTGTCTCACTCCTGGTCTCCACCCTGAGCTCCGCTGAACGGGTGCTGTGGGTTGGCAGCTTCAGTGGCTCATGTTTTACTCCAAGTAGAGGCTGCTGGCAAGTTAAGTGCCAAACTTCAGTTCACAATATGAATCATTCTTTTAAATTTTCATACAATTCTATGGGATGGGTACTACTATTAATATACTCATATTACAAAAGAAAACTCTGAAATACAGAAAAGGGGATAATTTGCCCAATTATCATAGTTACAAACAGTAGTCAATTTTCCAACACAAATAGTTTGACTCTAGGGCTTGTTCGCATAAACATTATCTTACATGAGTTAGTTTTCAGCAACTGGCTGTCAACAAATTACCACAAATGCGGTGGTTTAAAACAACAGATATTTTTTTCTCTCACAGTTCTGGGGCCAAAAATCTGAAGTTAGTTTTGCTGCGCTGAAATCAAGGTGTCAGCTGCTCTGTGCACCCTCTGCGGCGGCGGGGTGGGCGGAGGGGGGGTGGTCCTAGGAAAGAATCCATCCTTCTCTTTGAGCTTCTGTTAGCTGTAGGCATTCCTTGGCCCTTGGCTACATTGCTCATGTCTCTGCCTGCATGATCACATTACCTTCTCCAATTTTGTCTAGGAAATGTCCTTCTGCCTCCCTCCTATATGAACATTTGTGATTACATTTAGAGCCTATCAGATCATCCATGATAATCTCTCCATCTCAAAATCATTAACTTAATCATATTCACCAAGACTCCTTTTCCATGACTCCAATGACATTCATCAGCTCCAGGGATTAAAACCTCATCTCTTTATGGACATGGTTTGGCCTACCTCAAAATACATTCTTTCATATGTCTAATTTAAGATTCTAAGGACATTAGTGACAATTATTTTTCTTCAATTAGAAAGAAAGTAAGTGTAATGATTGGTGAAGTTATTCTTATCCTGTGCTTGGCAGAAAGATTAGATTGGGGAAATAGATAACCTTAACAAAGGGATTTTTAACAAAGCCCCCAAAGAATGGAGAAGATGGACCCGGGTTTCCTTTCTTGCAGGCTAAGCCCAGGGCTCCATACCTAACTGAGTAAGGTTGCAAAGTATGGAATTTTAGAATATCCAAAAATTGCATCCAATTTGGAATTTCTCCAACAATGTAGCCAGACAATCCTATGTGGCATTACTCCAAAATAAAAGATAAACAAAGTACAATAAACAATTCTGGGGGAAAGGTATAGGTATAATCTTTGAGACACTGGGGAGTAGCTTCTGGAGTCTTTTTTAAAACAAAGGTAGAGGTTGAGGGGAGGATAAAGAAAGTAGAAAAAAAAAAAGGAAGATCTAAACAGACAATTCTCCAAAGAAGACATATAGATGGCCAAAAAAACACATGAAAAGATGTTCAACATCACTCGTTATTAGAGAAATGCAAATCAAAACCACTATGAGGTACCACCTTACACCAGCCAGAGTGGCCATCATCAAAAGTCTACAATCAATAAGTGCTGGAGAGGGTGTGGAGAAAAAGGAACCCTATTACACTGTTGGTGGGAATCAAATTGGTGCAACCACTGTGGAAAACAGTATGAAGATTCCTTAGAAAACTAAAAATAGAATTACCATTTGATCAGCAATCCCACTCCTGGGCATCTATCCAGAGAAAACCATGACTCAAAAAGATACATGTACTCCAAAGTTCACTGCAGCACTCTATACAATAGCCAAGTCATGGAAACAACCTAACTGCCATCGACAGAGGAATGGATACGGAAGATGTGGTACATATACACAATGGAATATTACTCAGCCATTAAAAGAAATGAAATAACAGCATTTATATCAACATGGATGGACCTAGAAATTATCATGTCAAGTGAAACCAGTCAGACAACGAGACACCAACATCAAATGCTACCACTTACATGTGGAATCTAAGAAAAGGACACAATGAACTTCTTTGCAGAATAGATACTCACAGACTTTGGGAAACTTATGGTTTCCAAATGAGACAAGTTGGAGGGTAGGGGGATATACTGAGGGTGTGGGATGGAAATGTTATCTAATTGAGTTGTGATGATTTTTGTACACTTATAATTGTAATAAAATTCATTAACTAATTTAGAAAAAGAAAGTAGAAAGAAAGAGGAGAGTAAAAGTGGAAAGAAAGTGTTTGGACAGTCAATCCAACATTTTTTATCTTTGTTAATGGCACGTCATCTATCCAATTTCTTGAAAAAGAAACCTGGGAGTCGTATGTGCAGTCTTCTTCTCTCTCCCTTTCCATAGCCAATCCATCCCACAGGACTGTTGTTGATTTTAGCTCTTAAACAGTTCTCAAATCTATTTGCCTTCTACACTGCCTGTTCCATGCTAAAAATATCTCTATCCAGGCTAATGTAAATAGCCTACTAATAAGCATTCAAAATAAGACACAGTCTAACCTTTATTGATATATTAAAAGTTCAGTGTAGGTATACAGCTTGATAAACTTGGGTGTTTATATTTCCCAAAGCATTTAATAAGAATTCTCTAGCACTACCTTACATACAGAAAAAGAAAATTTTCCAATTCAGATATAAACTACTATCCTAAAATTAAGTATAACTTAAATATGAACATTACGAAAAATGGAATAACAGATACGTGAAGACACATTTTATGATATTAAAATAATGCTTTTTACTTCAAAAATTTTCCATTAAAAATAAGGAAGAGTGATCCTTTGTAAAAAACTGTTATTACTAAATGATATTAAGCTCCTGTAAGAAATGACACATATGGGATGACTTTTTTATTTGAATTTTTGTTTCTTATACCACAGTTCATCAAGCTGTTTCATATTTATTTCTCTGATTAATGATATGTCAAAATTCTAATTCTAGTACCAATTTATGCTGTGTTGGCAACTGGAGAATAAAACAGCAATGTAGACAACAGGCAAAATTGATTTTTATCCATCTTCTTTGAATTCCAGTAAATGTTTCCCAAATGTGCTTTTTCTGTTTCAACCAAACTAAATATTATAGTCTTATTTTTCAACTATTAATTATATTACTTCTGAGAGTCAAGAATTTCTTAAATCACAACAGTATATTTGGATGAAATGATTTAATGTGTCAGTTATTATGAATTAGAGATTGCATATTTAAGACTTCCTACTATTAAGTTTCCTCATTTATAAAGACAATTCATATCTTTAAAAGGTTATTTAGTACTAATGGGTTTCAGAGGAATTTTTATAATGATCATGAATTCTCTGAATTAATAAGTGAAATACAACTGGATGATTATGTTGCATATGGAGTCAATTAGAAGACAAGAAAAGAAATGAGCTAATAAAAACAAAACAGAAAGAATATGAGAAAGAAAAAGAGGGACATAGGAAGTGCATGGAAAATACACAGCTCATCTATTCAGAAGGTGGAGCACTTATTCCACCAGTTAAACAAGTAAGATGATATCAAAAGAGTTCCAAAGAAATAAGGACCTCTTCCAGAGGCAACTGTAGCACCATCAAAATGGAGATTAGGACATTGAAATAGCTTATGTTTTCAATGTTTTTATGGATTCAGGGCATGAACTACTGAGTCGGACAAGAAAAATAACTATTGGCATTCATGGTAAAATGCTAACAAAACCAACTTTTCATTCTCATTTTATATCAAATTGTACTACAAAATAAACCTAAAACTTGTTTGCAAAGATTAATGAGCATATTTTTTCCAGACACAACCATCTTTGCCGAAGTTCAAATAGTACAATCGTGCTTAAAAACACACTATTCATACTTATGAATCTTGCCACTTTACAAGTAATGACAAAATTGTTATTTCAACAGTATTTATCAAACAAGACTCCTTGGAGACCTGATGATAATGGGATTTTGAATGCTGACTACATGGAATGCTGCTTAGTCCATTTCAAATCACTGTTGCAACAAGTCATCATATTCTACCAGGAGTTTAGCTTATACAAGAGTTAATTGGTGAACATAGAGGTTCACCTTCCTTCCATTAGTCAAGGAGAAACTGGAGTCCTGAATGCGCAATCCGTACATATCTAGGGATTAGGGCAGAATGAAAAGGAATGTGACTCAAACTGAGGTCTTAAAAGTTTGAGAGATATACCTGATTAGTTTTTCAAACCAGGATGCACCTCTGTAGATGCAAAGAATAAAATATAAGTCTGTGTATCTCAAAAGTACTACACATATTTCTTGTAGAACTACTTCATAGTGTTGTGGAGATTTCTCATTTCGGGTCACTCAGGTTCACTCTTCCTTTTATCTCCTCTATTTTTTGGTGGGGCGGAATTACCTCTTCATCCCTGTGTGTAGGTTTGGTGAGAAGGTTATATCTGTTGTTAGCTTCCCAGATTGGAAGATAAAAGGACTGAAGTTGTAATTCAGAGATCCTTTAATCCTCTCCTGTCTGAGGAGATGTAGGGGGCTGCCTTGTGATTTAAGCACAGTTAATCTTTAAGGTGCGAGGAAGTAAAGAAGAGGTGATGCACAAAGGTCATTCAGCTGAGTAAATGATCCATCCAACATCCTGACCACATTGTTCCAGTTACAAGATCATCACTGGGAATATTTGCTCTTGGCTTCTGCTAATTTCGAAGTCTGGCCCTCAGCTTCCCACTAATTGTCTGAGCCTCCATACTACTTCCAATAAATTCCTTTTACTTAGATGCAGATATTATCAGTGAATTCATATTGAAATAAGCAAAAGAGAAGACATTAGAAATGAATTTTATTGCCATGTGAATAATCTCTAACTTTAATACATTGAGTTAGATTTAGATTTGCTTCACTTTAAAAAAAGTAAGCAATTCATTCTTCAATAGTATAATCATATTACATTTACTTCTGACCTTCAAAAGCATACATTTAAAAGAGAGACAATAAATGTTCTTTCTTATTCTGTCAAAAATTTTGAGGTTTTTATACAATTGCTGTAGTATAAGAGATCCTTTTACCTTAGGATCCCAATTCATGAAAGCAGGTATATACAATGAGGCTTCCACATTTAACTTTAAAAATATTCTCAACATGTCAGCAATATTTACTGAGTAATTATCATGTGATTAACTCTGATACACAAAATAGTAAGTAACAAATAAACAGTCAATGGTCACTATATCTTCTTTTCCAGTGGGATACACTGGGAATCGAAATGTCTTATTAGATAGTTCTGTACAGCATCACTATTAAGGCTATAAATGCTAAGAATAGAATAAACAATAGCAGCAAACTATGCATTTTCTGGGCCATGCAGAATCTCCTGTATAACATGGAAGAAACTGAAATATACCAGTAGGTTTAAACTGCAGAAAGGTGAATTTGGAGTTTGAGAAAAGAGATGTATACAATAAGAAAAGTCTCCAGTAGAAAACAAAGAAAGCAGTGCTATCCATCTAACACTAAAAAGTCTTGCCAGCTCTGCTTCTTTTCTTTTGCAGTTGCCTAGACTAACTCTACAGATCTATCACCAGGGGTCTTGAAGTCTTTAGCTTTTTGGTTAAGTGGGCACATATTTCCAATCAAAATGAGTTGGCTCAAATCCTACTTAATGAGAATATTGAGCCTGTTCCCACTATGATTTTGGAAAACACTAGGCAAAAATGATGTCGAAAACCACAACCACAAGAATAGCAGGGTGGAGTTACATATCAGTGCCCAGAGCTTGGGAGAACAATAGGCATTGTCATAAAAGTAGCTATGAATCTTGCTTGATAACGAAGAACATATCTCATTCTCTCTGTCTCTCTCTGTGTCTCTGTCTCTGTCTGTCTCTTTCTCTCTCTTCAAAAAAAGACCTTTCTGTGTTCTTGCCTAATTTAAAAACTGGACAGAAAATATAGCATCTATTTTAAAACGCACATAGAGATTCAGGATATATTGGAAAGAGAAAAGCTTGCACAAAGCTAAGCAAGAGGATGCATCTGTGATTGGAGGAGTCAGACAGATGCACTGGATGCTCAACCAACTTCTGAGGAGCCTTGGAAAAAGCAACACACTTCCCTTTTTGTTGGAAATGAATCACAACCATTCTCTGCTTATGGTACTGGAACAGTTTCCTATTTTCATTACAAAGAAGCATTATCTGGCAAGAAAAAAAAAAACAACCTCCATGCAGTTAAATAAAATAAGTGGAAAGAGAAAGGCACTAATAGATCCTTTTTAACAAGTTTCTCCACATCTCCATTTTAATTTTTAGATTTTTATAACCACCATTTTTTTTTTCTTTTTGGCTGTACCCGTGGCATATGGAAGTTCCCAGGCCAGGGATCAAATCCAAGCTGTAGCTGAAACCTATACCACAGATACAGGTTAAACCCAAATAGTTAAACCCAGTGCACCATGCTGGGTATTGAACCCGTACCTCCATAGCAACTCAAGCTGCTGCAGCCAGATCCTTACTCCATTGTGTCACAGCAGGAACTCCCATGGCCACCTCTATTAAATGTCTTTTTACCCTCTGATCTTTCTGAGTTTTTGCTTCAGTTAATGGTGTTCTTTTAAGCTGAAGAAGACAAATGGAAATGAGGGTGCAAACATAAAAGCTTTTTTTTTTTTTTTTGGGATATTGGTATTTAGGGATCTTAGGTCAAGATACCCAGAATTACACAAAGGGAGATACAAAAAAATATGTTTTCTAAGGATTCGGAAAACATACTATAGAAACTGTGCCCCTATATAATTACATTAGCCTCCTTCATTAACACTCTATATAGGTGCCTTCCTGTGTACTTCAGGGTGTGTGGCTCCATTTCTTGAAATTAGTTTTTGAACCACCTTGGTCAGCTCCATCATTATCTTTAATATCCTCTTCAAACCCTGTATATACCTGGTTCTTGAACTTGGCTTAAATTTCCTTGATTTGGGCTACTCTGTTTCCCCCTTGAATTTACATTCTGGCTCATCCTTAGTCTGAAGGCTGTGAGAAGCAGTTACCCTTCCCCATGCCAGCCTGCTGGTTGGTTTTACATCTCATCCCCACACAATACCTCTATCCATCTAGCTAAATGTGTCACAGAATAAAACATTACTTGATATTTTCAAATGTGTTCCATATTCTGAACACCACAAAGGTGAACAAACTCTGTGGGAACAATTATAGAAAATTCAAAGATTCTTATTGACATAATGTTTGCTTTAATATTTTAGATTTCCATATACTTGAAATCGGGATAAGTAGGACAGCTTTTATCTCGATGAATAAAATGAAAATAGAAATCATTCATCTAATAGATTACAATTATTAGCATATTCTGAGTAGAATATACTCACTTAATTAACCCTTTGATCCGCTTAGTTAGTTCTAAGTAATCCTTACTATGAGAATAGTATGGCTTTTCCATGACGATTAGAGTCCCTTGTGGTGCTCTTTGCTTATGGTAGCAGTAATAGTGCAATTAGTTAATTATTTGCTATTTCATAATAAGAGTAGAGTTTATTAGATCTCTAGAGTTTATAGATCTCATATATGTTCCTGGACTTATCTGCTTACATGCTTTAATATAAAATCTTTTATTAAGTGAAATAATTTGGAGTTCCTTGAAACATTGTGCCTTTTTACTTGCCATTTTATCAGGAAAAATCCCCTCTTCTCCTTTCATGTTCCTGATGAACTATTATTAAACCAACTCTTAGGACATTTCAGCCATTGTTCTCTTTGGAAGCCTCTCCCAACTAACCCCCTAGCCAGCCTCTCTGGCATGATTATTTTCCTTTTTCTGTCTTAAAGTATGCCCCATATATTTACTTTTATCGCTCAGCGAATATGTGGCACAGAAGTATATATACAGCTTTTGTCTCTATTACCCCCATCTGACTCCAGCTAAATTTAAACTTCTAGATTTTATTTCTCCCACTTACTGTCAAATCCAGAACAATATCTGACATATAAGAGGCACCCAATAAATATTCTTAATGTATGAGGATTTTAAAGTTGTTTTAATTTTTTTTTTTAATTTTAAAGATGTGTTTTTTTTATGGTTGTACCTACATCATATGGAAGTTCCTGGGATAAGGTCAAATTGGAGCTGCAGCTGCAGGCCTATGCCACAGCCACAGCAACACCAGATCCAAGCTGCATCTGTGACCTATGACACAGTTTATGGAAACGCCAGATCCTTAATCCACTAAGTGAGGCCAGGGATTGAGACTGTATCCTCACAGACACTATATTGAGTTCTTAACCTGCTGAGCCACAACGGGAACTCCTAAAGTTATTCAGGAGTTTAGTAATATTTAGTATTTGTTAAGGATTGTTTACTTTTCAGTGTATAAAATCTTATGTGGTTATTAATGTTTCAACAACATTATGAAATATTTGAAATTATTCATATGAAAATTGACAGGATGTTGTGGTGTTTTTTATACTATATCTACAAATTATTTGTTATTATTCTTTTTAAGAAGCAGAACTTAATTCTTCCCCTGAATGTGACCTGGACTTAATTAACAACTTGCTTCTGATAAATAACAGATGATGAAATGGCAATTTGTAATTCCCAATATTAGGTCATGTAGGTATTGTGGCTTCCTTCTTACTCTCTGTCTTGGATCACCTGTTTTTGAAGGAAGCTACCTGCCATGTCATGAGATGACTCAGCAGTCTATGGAGAGACTTATGTAGCAAGGAACAGAGGCTTCGTGCCCACAGCCATGTGAATGAGCCATCTTGGAACTGAATGCTCCAGCCACAATTCAGCCTTCATATAACAGCAAGCCCTGCTGACATCCTGAATGCAGACTCATGAGAGACCTTGAGTTAGTGCTACACAAATAAGTTGCTCCTAAATTTCCATGTCCTGAAACTTGGAGGTAACAAGTGTTTGTTCTTTTGGCTCACTAAATCTGGGGTGGGGGCAATTTTTACTGTAGCAATAGAAAACTAATACAGGTCCTTTAAATAATATTTAAATAGTGTAGTATATATCTCTTTAGACCTTTTAGTAACAACTAAATATTATCGTATATAGGTAGAAAAAGAGTTATGAGACCATACTTTTATATAAAGGGAGAAAAGTCTGAGACCAGAGGATTTATTTAAAGGATAATTTTTCCCAATAACAGTATTAAATGCTAGACTAGATTACCTGAAGGATATTGCTGCATCTCTCAATGCTTTTTGGTGGTGGGGGGGAACGACACCACAGCTTATGGAAGTTCCAGGCCCAGGGACTGAATCTGAGCCACTGTGACCTACACTGCAGCTGTGGCAACACTAGATCCTTAACCCACTGCTGTGGCCAACCAGTGCCTCCATAGAGACCTGAGCTGCTACAGTCAGATTCTTAACTCACTGTGCCACAATGGGAACTCCATCCCAGTACTTCTTAAAATAAAATAGATTGAATTTTCCTTGCACATGACCTCCAGTAACACTACTTAATAACTTATTGTTATTAACATAAAAATTAGGTCTTTCCATAACTGGATATGTGATTGCAGTTCTGTCATATCTATCATGTTATAACTGATTAATGAGTATTTAATTTCACATCACTAAAACTCAATGAGTAAAATGAAATAGGTAGGCAATTTCTTGTTTATCTATTTGGTAAAAAAAATACAGTGGAATAAATGGACTTGAATATTTAAACTTAAATTTGGCATGTGCTCTCAATACTGGCTACACATTAGGATTACTTGGGGAAATTTAAACAAGAATGATGAATGGATTCTCCTCTTACAGAATCTGATTCATAGGTAAAGGAGAGGCTTCAGTATTTGGACCTTAAAAATTTTCCAAGGTGATTACACTGTGATTCAAATTTGATATCCTGTGATTTAGAATAGCCTCATCGGAGTTCCCGTCGTGGCGCAGTGGTTAACGAATCCGACTAGGAACCATGAGGTTGCGGGTTCGATCCCTGCCCTTGCTCAGTGGGTTAACGATCCGGCGTTGCCGTGAGCTGTGGTGTAGGTTGCAGACGCGGCTCGGATCCTGCGTTGCTGTGGCTGCGGCGAAGGCCGGTGGCCACAGCTCCGATTAGACCCCT
>PVHT020000165.1:7555360-7582982 GCA_004024745.2 Catagonus wagneri
AGCTCATCATCAATACCCAACTATAGGTCTGAACTGACTCACCAAATTATATACCAGTAGTTCACAAATGGTAGGGTGCCTAAGAATCACTTGTGGAATTTGTGAAATACAGAGCATTTTGATCCATGCCTCCAAGAGGCCTTAATTCATTAGATCTGGAATTGGGCCCAAAATATTGTAGTTAAGAAATATGTTAGAGGGTTTTTTGCTACATGTGGGACATGTAATCTGAAACTTTGACCTAGGCAAAAAAAAAAAAAAAAATCAGTAAGCTCATTAGTAAGACCACTTAAAAACTCAAAAACAATAAAAAAAAAGAGTTCTAACTTAAAAATGGGCAAACTACCTGTACAGCCATCTTGTCTAAAAAGATATACAGAGGCAAATAAACATTATTCAACATAAAGTCATTAGAGAAATATAGCCTAAAAATACTAAATACCGCCATCGACTTATTGAAATTTGATTAAAAAAAAAACTGGTAATGCAGATTGACCTGAACTCGCATTCATTACTGAAGAGAATGAAAAAAAGATACAGCCACTTTGAAAGACAGCTTGGCTATTTCTTTCAAAGCTAAACATACAACCCAGTAATTGCTATCCTAGATATTTACCAAAATGATTTGCCAATGTATGTCTATACCAAAGCCCTTATAGCTGTACATATAACCGCAAAAACTGCAAAGAACCAAGATGTCCTTTGATAGGTGAAGAGACTCACCGTGACGTGTCCATACTTTGCAACAATCAAAAGGAATAAGCTATTAATTCACACAAAACCACGAATGAATCTGAAAAGCACATTGCTACATTAAGGAAGCCTGTTTGGAATAAGACAATAGGAGTATGGCTCTATCTACCTGGCATTCTGTAAAAGACAAAGTTGTAGAGACTGCAAACAGATCATTAGTTGATAGGGGTTTTAGAGGAGTATTAAATGAAGGGTGTACAGGAAATATTTTAGAACTATGAAACTATTCTGTACAGTACTGCAGTTGCGGATACATGACACTAATCACAACGTAATCCACAGAACTGTACAAAACTAAGTTCAATGTATGAAAAAAGATAAAAAAATAAAATAAACTGGAAAATAGATCACAAGAGGGAATGCAGACTGTGACAAAATCATCTAACTATAATTTTAATGAAGGGAGTGAGTGAGTGAAAATGAATGAATATAGTTAGACTAAAGATGAAAAGGAGCTCTACATAAGTGCTGCACTCTAGGTGGTAAAGTTATGTTTCTTGGGAGTATTGGTTAACCATTCAGAAATGGCTGTAAATGTGTATCAGGGTTGAACAAATATGGTAATGGATGTCAAGTGGAAGAAATTTCAGATAGGCTTCCAGGGGAATAGAATAAACCAAGGTGAACCATGATGCTGTTTTAGAATCAGAGACATCAGTATAAACTCAGATTTAGCTTAAAATAGATACTGATACACATCCATGTATTTCCTAGCTTTGTCCACTGACAAGCACTAGAAGCAATAATCTCCCAGTAGCATTGAGCACACCCAGTGTCCAGGTCTTTGTGTCTAAAACCATTCTCCAATAAAAGGAACTTGAGATTCTTTAAGAATTATCTATTTTTAGAGCTGGGACAAGTAATACACAATGCAATTCTGGAGCATCTTTTAGTGCCACAAAGTAATTAAATGATAAACAAAAAATAAATATGAGGATATGTCAAAGAGACACAGGAACCAACTGAAATAATTCCCAATGGCAAAGTTACATCAAAATAAGTAACATAGCCTTGGATTATAACCCAAAATACAAAGTAAGTATCTGTGAATCCATACTGATACAAAACAGAAACACTGACTCAATCAATCAATGAACAGAGGACAATGACAAGTTTCCAGTGCAGAAGAATTCCAAACAATTTGTGTAGATACTTCCCACTCAAGAAAGTTGGCTATAAATCTTCACCCTTTAACTGGTGGCGACACTTGGTACTTTTGTTTTCAAAGTGTAAGGTATAGAAAAGGGAACATAAAAGAGGAACTTTAGTGTGGAGAATCCTTGCAAAGACGACCATAGCCAGATGGACAAGGTTAGAATCACCAGTCATAAGACATGTAGATAATATACTTTCAATAGTAAACATGAAATGCTGTGTTGAAAATGGCACGCTACCTCTGTGGTCTTCTTACTAACAACCATAATCCCAGAGTAACCATATGAAAAGTGTCAGCCAAACTCAGATTGAAGGGTATTCTATAAAATATCCGGTGAGTATTCCTGAAAACTGTCAAGATTAAAAAAAGAAAGAAAGAAAAATATGAAAAACTATCCCAGTCAAAAAGAGTCTACGGAAACTGAAGACAAAATGTAGGATCCTACATGGATCCCAGAATAGACAAGGGATATTATAAAAAAAATGCAAATCTAAATAATATGTATTGATATGATCAATATATCAATATTTCTCCATTAATTATAACAAATATATCCCACAGAATAATACATTAACAATAAGAGAAACTATATGCAGGGTATAAAGGACATCTCTGTACTATCTTTGCAACTTCCCTGTCAATCTAAAACTCTTCTAAAATAAAAAAAAAAAGTTTATTTACAGAAAATAGGCCAAATTCCCCTTGCCCTTGGCATATAGCAAAGCACTGTCCCAGTAAATTACAGTAAAGGATGTAGCCTTAATTAAGCTCTCCCCCTAGACTTGAGGGCTTAGCTTGGCCTAACTTTTTATTGGAAAACAATGAGTGAGTTTGCTCACTATGGCAGCAGTTTTTCAAGTTCACACAGCTCTAACAGAAATCTATTAAAGATAAAAAGAAGCTTAAACGGCCTATATTACTACTTCTTGCTTTTGTTTATACATAGTGAAGAGTATTCAGAATGGACCTCATCTCAAGCCTGCACTAATCCTTAAATAATTACAATTCATCTACTTGATGCTGGAAACACCTCCTGGAATGTGACTTTGTTCTGCTGGCTTGTCTAATCCGATTCAATTACTTCAGTTCCCTCTCCCAGAGGCTTCACACTCAGAAACTGAGCTCTGTATGGAAAGGGGAACTTGGGAGGGGAGTTCCATTTCAATAGAAATGAGCTGAACGTTAATTTTTTTTTTTTTTTACTCCTTTCCCAAATATCAGTCCATTGGTAAACATGAGAAAGAGCTTGTAATTCACAAAGCTTCCAGAACTTTTGATATGATAAGGGCAGATTGGTCTGGCTAAAGAAATGTTGGAGATGGGGACAGTTCACTGGCTTGAACCAATCTGAACGGATGGCGATCACAAAAGTCCCTGAAGCTGGATAAAATGAAGCTCTGAAGCTGGAAGAAGCTTGTCATCTGCATGCAGACAGTAAAAGAGATATTACAGATTTCCCTCACAAAGGGGACTCCTTCAGTCACCTGTAAAGAGTTCCCTTGTCAATTAGGACCTTCAGAAAAGGACACGACAGCTAAAGGAGGCCTCTTTCCTCCCCTTGCTAAGAAGAGCCACCTGCCTAGAATTAAAAATCTGATTTAAAAAGAGAATAAAATATCGAGTTCAGTGATTGCTCAACAGAAATTCCATAAAAGAAACTGCGATCCAAAAGGGCGAAAAGGCAAAGCACAGGCTGTATCACATGTCAGGATGGGTTTGAGATTGTGTGATCTTCTCAAGATGAAAAAGACCACAGTCTTAATTAATCACCAGCTTTTGGCCAGCAGTAAATGATGTAGTGAAATAAAAGAATATTGTCATTCTCTCTTTTGTCCAATTCCTGACCCTTTGTTATATTACTTTCAGTGAATCATGCCTTTTATCTCAAAATCATCTTCATCACTTTCCTAAACTGCCTACAATTTTACAATTGAAGAATGAATAATGAAACATGAGGATGCATGAGAGATGAATTTAGAGACAATCATCTTTAAATGGAAATTTATATCTTTTTCCAGGATCCTGCCTATACTGAAAGTGAAGAAAGAATTCACTGCTCAGAATTAAAATTGTGTTTTGCTTTTGATGCTGTTTGTTATCTTCTGGGTAACTGGCAAACTTTCACAGATACTTTTAAAGGAGGCTCAACATTCCAAAATAAATGCTGCTATATGAAAAATGCCATGAGCATTTTCAATTTTGAAAACTTAATTCTCTTCCCAGACATTGAGAGGTGACATTAGGTGGATTACCAGGATTGGGGGAGGGAGAAGAACAGAGATTAAACAGCTGTTTCCAGAAGCAGACAAGTAACACTATTGCCTTCTCATTGCACTATTTGAGGTTAAATACTTAAGTTCTCTTAACCTCAACCACCTGTAAAATGGTGACAACAGCAGTACCTAATGTAATATTGCAAGGATTAAAGAGCTAATGTATGTTAAGCACTTTCACATAGAAGTTACCCCATCTTTGAGGTTAGACTCTGGAAGAAAACTATGCTTACACTGTGGTGAATCTTTCAGGTAAGTAAGATACTAAGTATCATACAAACTCTAAATGAACTTAAAATCTAGTGGGTAATGTAAATAAAAAGAGAATATACTTCACTCTTTCATTGTACCTAGCACTGTCTTTCAGGCTGAGGGGAATGCAAAAACACATGATCACTGTGTCCACGGAGTTTACATTCTGGAGTAATATGCTATGATGTTAAACCGAATGGCCTAAAACCTCAAGATATGTCATCTCTATTCTTTTGATTTTCTCAGCAAATATTTGAGATAGTATTTAGAGATAGCAAAAACCAATTTTCACTATACACTTTATTCCCTTTATTATTTTATTGTCACAAATTAATAGATAAGGGAAAGTTTGGTTAAAGGTTTTCAGAGATGGTGAGGTTTTTAATCAGTTGATTTATACAGGTATCTTACATTTTATATTTTTTAATCACTCCTTGGTCCTCCTGCAATTCAACCACTTCAAGGGATGACAATGATAGTATGACAGTATGTTGATGATAGTATGTTGATGTTTTCACTAAGTTCCCATGTCGAATTCTGTGCATAGAGAGATTCCAAATTTCAAAGACTCTCAAAAGATCACATCTGAACCCTGACACAGAATACACCCAAGTGTCCTTCAGGGAGTCCAAACTGTTGAACCACAAAGGTCCTAAGGCATTAAAAAAACAAATTTTACAAGGAGAAAAAGTCCTGCCCTTCTGCTTGTGAATAACATCTGTTAGTACAGACAGAAAGTCCTCTTAATCTGGGAAGCACTGATACTGCTGTTCAAACAGCAGTTTTTCAATAATAAAGACTGAAATGAAGTCCATAAAAAAGATACCAATTTAAATTTCAACTCTCTGACATTATGCAACACCGTTAATAGAATAAAATTTTATTTTTTTCTTCTATTGGAATTGGTCCCTCATATTGTCAAAAACATAAGTATATACGATATTGTTAATCGGTAAATTTTTTATGAAGCTTAAAACTTCTTTTGGTGTAAGCTCAGTTCAACTAAAGCATTCAACTCCTAGCCAATGTGTACTAACATTAGAATGTTGTATATTATGATTTAAGTCATCATAACTGTTTCCTCCTCATTTGGAGGTGAGAGTTAAGAATTACAGAATTGCTTCACACTAATACTCATGTGTAGAAAGATTTGCTCAGGGAAAAAACTGATAATTAGTTCCATATATGTTAAAAATAAACCAAAAGCCACCTTAATGAATGTTAATTATTTAAGATAGACACATTTTCAAATAAAAACTAGAAATATAGCAGCCATATTAAAGACAATAAAGATTATCTACAATAAAGCTACAGCAAACATACAATAATGATTATACATTATAATTTATAATAATGCACTATAATTTATAAAAATGAATTTCCTTCCTGAAATTTAATAAGACAAAGATATCTCTGTCTTTCTTCATAACCAACATTTGTCTAAAGTATGAGAAATAAAATGGGTATAAGGATGGAAATAAAGAAACAAAATAGTCATTATTCACAAGTAATAAGTAATTCATTATTCTCAGATATCCAGAGGAAATTTCAATAAAACATAACTAGATATAAGCATTTTCATTGAGAATTTTGGATATATATTCAATTTATTGAAATGTTAATACAATTATTTTAAGCTCCAACAATTCCTTTTTTTTTTTGTCTTTTGTCATTTTAGGGCCACACCCACAGCATATGGAGGTCCCCAGGCTAGGGGTCTAATCGGAGCTACAGCCTCCGGCCTACACCACAGTCACAGCAACGCAGGATCAGAGCCGCATCTGCAACCTACACCACAGCTCACGGCAACGCCGGATCCTTAACCCATTGAGCAAGGCCAGGGATCGAACCTGCAACCTCATGGTTCCTAGTCAGATTCGTTAACCACTGAGTCATGACGGGAACTCCATAAGCACCAACGATTTGAAAATATATTTTTATAACAATAAACTCCCAAAACAACAATGTACATAAAGAATAAATGTAACAAAAGTATACAATCAGATAAATGGAAATACTCTATTTTCTTATTTGATATGACTAAAAATCACACAGATGTCCATTTTTTACATATCGATCTACTGAATTCAAGCAATTTCACTGAAACTTTCCTCAGAAGATTTCAGAGTATATCAAAATTTCCTAAAATTAATACAACATGGAAACATTCAAAATGTACAGAGAAAAATTTTAAGAAGAATAAAGTGTTTGATTCATGTGATCATATATAAAACCTTACTATATTGGGAGTCCAGTCTAATTCTAATGTTAGTGTTAAAAAAAAAAAGAAAAATACCCATGTGAACTCAGTTCCTCATACATTTATAGGCAAAGTATTAAATACTTATATATGTTTGAAGTTATCTTTTCAGAAGGAAAAAAGAGAGGGACCATGGATACAGAGAATTATTTTTATCATTCAAGACAATCAGGATGTCACCTCCTCTTTGAAGCATTCCTACACAGTCATCCCTCTAGATTGACCTGAGGATCTATCTGAGGATGCAGAACTCAGGGACATGGAGGGCTGACTCATTTTATAGGAGAAGCTTGAACTTCCTGGATTTTGGTGTCCATTGGGGATCTTGGAACCGATCCCCCAGATACCAAGGAAAGACTGTACTTCTCTTAGTAGATTTCAGTACTCCCTAGTTTATGCTACCATTTAACCTAAACCTGTTACTGTAGATTAGATAGTATATTTTAATTATGTTCTCATTTATCTTTCTCTCTTAACAGCTTCAGAGTTTATTCAAAGTAAGATCTATGTCATATGAATATTTATATGATCAAATTCATTAAAAGAATCTGTATTCATCAGAGTGTCTAATGCAGTCTATTTTATGGAAACAAATACAACTATGGACATAAAGGTCACCCTTTGAGGGAATTAAGCATGACCTTCTTCTCTGTATTTCTAAGAATGAGAAACACAACAAAAACTTTATAGACCCAGGCATAGTTTTTAGCTACATTTGAATATATGTATTAGGTATATGTATATTTAGGTATATTAGGTATATACATATACCTAATACATTAAGCAAAAATTGATGAATATATAGGCATAAAAATTGATGAATATATAGGCATATATGTACACAGGTAATCTCATCTGACCATATCTAACATAAACATTACTTAAAATGGAATTTTACTTTAGACATTAAGAGCCTCATTTTCCTCTCTCAGCTAGGGAGCCTCCCCGCAACCCTACTGCAATTTCCTAATCTTTACTCCTCAGCTCTTATTCTCTGTCCCTCTGTCTGCCTTTTAAGTTAACACTCTTAAAAACCTTCTTTTAAATGTTTACTAAAGCTAGCATCAGACCATGTTTCTTCCCTGGTGTTAAATCAACACTTCCCACTCCATCTAGTTTTTGACTGCTGAGTTTAACACTGGGAGGAGGTGAGGATTTCTGTGTCTGCCAATTGGCACTGCTTGGGAGGAAATCTGGCATCTGAACAATTGCACATTTAAAGTCGATGTCACCAGGCCTCTTCTCACTGGGCATTTTCTTTGTTCTTTTCATACACTTTTGTTCCTCTAAAACTTCAGCTGACTCTCACAAAGGATAATAAAATGAGTGCTAGTCTTTCTAGAAGTTATATTTGACACAAAATAGAACGTGCTATCTAGGTATGAGAGAACAGAAAATCAGGAGTGAATGTCATGAGAAAAGGCTTATGATTCTATATGGTTTTAAAAAAACAAATTATATCTAGATAAGAATAAGCTTTTTAAAAAATAAATTGAAATACTTGGTAAATTGACAATTGAAGATCAAGAAAATGAGATAAAGTACTTTTTGAAAAAGTGATCATTCTGAGATTCGTCCTTCCAGCTAGGAAGTAGCAGGTTAATATTTCCACTGCATGTATCTGAATGAAAACTGGATAATTTGTAATCATATTTTGCTGAGGATAAATAAATACTTGATGGACTGAAGATGTGAGAGAATAGTCCTCGATAGGAAGGCTGACAGTTATTGTGAATCTTTGTTGATTTTATTTTTTTATTTTCATTTTATTGGAGTATAGTTGACTTATGATGGTGTATTAGTTTCAGGTGTATAACCAAGTGCATCAGTCATACATATAAATATAGCCATTTGTTCCCATATTGATTATTACAAACTACTGAGTAGATTTTCCTGTGTTATATATATAGTAGGTCCTCATTAATCATCTTTTTATAGAGGGTGTATATGTTATTCCCCTCCCCCAGTTCTTCCCTCCCCACAATAGTTTCACCTGTGGCTACCATAAGATTAGTTTTGAAATCTGTGAGTTTATTTCTGTTTTATAAATAAGTACTTTGGTGTCATTTTTATTAGATTCATAATTGATATCATAATTCTGGCTTTAAGCTAAAGATTAGGTTTGGGCTGAGCAGAATAATTAAACAAAGGAAAAGAAAAACTAGCTAATTACTGATGGTCTGACAGACTGGCATAACAGAATGAAATCTAGAAAAGCCCCTAAAGCATGGTCAGTTTTCCCTAATTGAAATTTGCTGAGTTCTGAGGCAGCATGGGAAATTAAGGTGTTATCCAGAAACCAATAAAAGGCAGAGGTAAATTTTCATTTTTATCATGGTATTTAGGAGACAAAGTCCTAATGGAAAGATGCTGTCTGCCTGAGGTTAGATTTCCCTCACCACATATGCCAAATATAAGTTTCACTGGGCAGGAGTCAAAAAAGGTCTTGATTCAAAACGTTTAAAGAGAAGAACTGTATTCCTTTCCATCTTTTGGAGCTAAAGAAACAGAATTCTGAGCTTCTCAATCAAGAGTCTGTGAGAGATATAGTTGAGGATTAGAGATACACTACACAGGAATTAAGGCTTATGAAAATTGCTACTCAGACACAAACTCCATCTCACTGTATGCAATAATTAGACCTTCACCCTAACTGCTTAACAGAGGGAAGGGTAAAACTTCTCTGAAGTTGGAAGAATCATCTACAAATTCTATAGTTCTACTATGTAACTCCTAGCTTACAATAAAAATTACAAGGCATGTGGAGTTCCCGTTGTGGCTCAGTGGGTTAGGAACCCGAATAGTAAGCATGACGATGCAGATTCGATCCCTGGCCTTGCTCAGTGGGTTAAGGATCAAGCATTGCTGTGAGCTGTGGTATTGGACAGTGGCTACAGCTCCGATTCGACCCCTACCCTGGGAATCTCCGTATGCTGCAGGTGCAGCCCTAAAAGACAGAAAAAAAAAATTATAAGGCATGCAAAGAGAGGCAAAAGTGAAACCAAAATTTTTTCAATGTAAAAAATAACAAGTAAGATGAGATATTTCAGTTTTGGAATTTTCACACAACGACTTTGAAATATACACTATAGATTTGTTTAAAAACACAAGTAAAGAAAAATAGAATGGATAAAAATGGATATAATTTCAACAGGAAACTGGACTCTTTAAAAAGAATGAAAATGGAATTCTAGAATTGAAAACATAATTAGTTTTACATAAGTAAGTATGATTTGTGACCTCAAGGGGAAAAAATATCCAAACACAGGCATAGAAAGGGAAAACGAAAGACTGTAAATAAAAGAACAGATTGTTAAAAAAAATATAGGATATAATTATCTATTCTACATATAAGTGAAATTACAAAAAGAGATGAGAAAGAAAATGCAGTTTACACATAACTTGAAAAGATAATGGCTAAGAAACTACTGGATAAACTAATACAGACCCCAAAGACTGAAGAAGCTTAGAAAAATCGAGCGGCATAAATAAATAGAAAACCATATAAAGTACATCTTTGTCAAACTGCTGAAAGCCAAAGGCAAAGTGAAACATTAGCAGTTAGAGAAAAAAAAGACATTTTGTTCAAAGGAGCAATAATAAGACTGATGGTTAACTTTTCAACTGTAAACTGCAGTTGTCGGAGACAACAGTGGCATCTCTAAAATGAAGAAAGAAAGAGGGGGGGAGAATTCCAGCTTAGAACTCCACAGTTTGTTAAATAATTCTTCAAAAACAAAAGCAATAGACAATACAAGAGGATAATAAAATTCTCCATATTGAAGCAAAATGATATCACACAAGAACACGAAACTTTAAGATAAAAACTAAGAGAACTGGAAAAGGTAAAATTGTCAAAATACTTGTAATTATAATTTAAAATAATAATGACAGCAGTTTTCTGTGAGGCTATAATATGTGCAGGAGTAAAATAATCCAATGTCAGAGACAAAAGAAGGTGAATAAAAGCAGTTAAACTACTGTGAGCTTCATGTATTATCTGGCAATGTTTTAAAATATTAAACACAATGCATTTTAAAAGGTAAACAATACATCTGGTATTTCTAGGGTAATCAATAACAAAATAATAGAAAATACATAACAGTAAGCTAATAGAACATATAATATGAGAAACATTTGATCACTATAAAAAGGAGTCAAGCAAAGGAAATATAAATGAACACAGAACAAATTTAATAGAGAGAAAAACTAAATTATATCAGTAATTACATTAAATACAAATACACTTAAATTGGGATATAGATATTATCAAACTGGATTTAAAAGCAAAAAAATATTATATGTTGCTTGTATGAAACAAACTTGAAATATAATCACACAGGTTGAAAATACTAAGTTGAAAAAGAGTATATCCTTGCAAACATTAACCAAAAGAAAGCTGGTATAGCTATATTAATATACACAAAGTAGACGTCAAGGCAAGCAGTAAATTAAAAGTTATAAAGAGATACACCTTAATATGACAAAAGGACAACTGGAAAGGAAGACATAATAATCCTATATATTTGTGCACCTGATAACATAGCTTTAAAAGAACTAAAACAAAAACAAACATAACAGAGACACAAATTCATAATTTGATAGCAAAATGCTAAATGATCTCTCTAAATAATATAAAAAGACAAAAATCAGTAAGATTTTTTAAAAAATTGAACATTATATTAAATGATATATGTAGAACAGTATACTCGAGAAATATAAAATACACATAAGTTACAGGTGTATTTGGGACATTTATCAAAATAGAACATGTACTTGACCATAAATTAAGACTCAATATATTTCAAATAACTGAAACCATACAATATATGTTCTCTGAACAGGAATGCAAGATTGGTTTTACATTTATAAATAAATCAATTTAATTACCAAAATTATGGGACTAGAAAAAAAAGTCATATGATTATCTCAATATAAAGACAAAAACATTTGGTAAAATTCAAAATTCATTCTTGAAAAAAGCCTTCATATACAGCCGTAGAAAAGAATATCCTTAATTTGATGAAGAGTATCTAAAATCATACAGCAAATATTATTCTTAATAATGTTACATTAAGCATTTATCCCACAAGAATGAGGAATAGAACATGCAGTAACTCCATTTCTACTCATCATTGTCCTGGATGGGTAAACAGAATAGTAAACCAAGTAAAATAAACTAAAATGCATAAAAATTTGAAAGGAATGAACCAAACTCCCATTTTTCAGAGATTATATATTTTGTTATGTTGAAACCCTATAAAATCTAATAATTTAAATATTAAATCTTAAAAGTAATGTTATAGGTTCTATGTACAAAAATAACTGAAGTTCTAATATAGTAATCGAGATTTAGAAAATATATTTTTAAAAGGTATTTAGGTAAATTGTACTGAGGTTAGTAACCTGGCTGTGACCTCGTACTATAATTTTTCAAGGTATTTCTACTGAGGGAACCTGAGCAAAGGCATATCTGCAATCTCTATTATTTCTCACAATTACATGTAAATCTAAACTTCTCTTATGTAAAAAATAATAAAAATAAATTTAAAATTACTTAAATATCAAAAAATCAATGTGTATGAATCAATCTAACAAAAAATATGTTCAGCTTTTATAAAGATAGCCATTACACTAACAAAAGACACTAAATAAGAACATAGTGTGTTAAACTCAATACTTAACAGATATGTTTTTTTCTTCAAGTTGCCCTGCAGGCTCATTCCAAATGATCAAGTCCATTAAGATGCTCTTCAAAAAGAAGACAACTTATTGAGAGAATCAAACTTCTAAACAAGTCTTATTTTAGAGCTACAGTCATGAAAAGGTATGGTGGTGATGGCATGAGAGAGACATATTGTCCACTGGAATAGAATAGAGAGTTTGGAAACAATCTATACAAATATGGATTATTAATTTCTGAGAAGGGACAAAATATAACACTAGGGATAAAACAGTCCTTTCAATTAACTGGGCTGGGTCAACTGCATTTTTATATGAGAAAATAGGTGATGCTACATAACACAAAAGTCTGCTGTAGCTCTAAACTTCAAAGTTGAAATAATTACATGTGTAACATAAAACTGACAAAAGTCACGCATCAAGAATATATACTTTTGGAGTTTCTGTCATGGCACAGTGGAAGCAAATCCGACTAGGAACCATGAGGTTGTGGGTTCAGTCCCTGGCCACGCTCAGTGGGTTAAGGATTCGGCGTTGCCCTGAGCTGTGGTGTAGATCGCAGATGCGGCTTGGATCTGGCATTGCTGTGGCTCTGGCATAAGCCGGCGGCTATAGCCCCGATTAGAGCCCTAGGCTGGGAACCTCCATATGCCCTGGGTGTGGCCATAAAAAGGACAAAAAGACAAAAGAAAATAAAAAAGCATATATACTTTTAAAACTTTTATAGAAAAATAAAAAGGCAACTCAAGAGAAAACTCTACAAAAGCACTGAACAGACAATTTACCTGAGTACCTACATATGTCCAATGAACAAGTAAGGTTTTTTTTAACTTCATTAGTAATTAAGAAATACAAATTAAAACAAAAAAATAACAGTATATGTGAATTAGAAAACCTGAAATTAGTCAAACTAAGAATAGTCTATCTATAATAATCTATCCTGAAAAGTGCTTTAGCATAATCTATGAAAGGTGGAGATGTATAAACCTTTGTGAAAGTATACCCAGTCTCTAAAAATGTGTACACTTGTGCATGGAGATATTTGCAATATGTTAGTAACAGCAATATTTGCTAACAATAGAGCAAAATTGGAAACAACCCTAATATTCATCAAAGGTAAAATACATAAATAACCTGTAATGCATTTACAAATAAAATGTTATTACATAGCACTGGAAACAAATTACACACCTACATGTTATAATATGAATCTAGTAGTATAATATTGAATAATTGATGTCAGTCACAAAAGAATGTATTTTATTTTGTTTCTATAAATGTAAAGGAAAAGCTGAGACTGTTAAATTGTAGTGTTTGGGGGTGCATGTTTAAGTGCTAAACTATAATTAAAAAACTAGAAGGGATTACCACAAAAGTTAGGAGAGTGATTGTTTTGTGGGGAAAGGAGAGATACCTTACAAGGAAAAGAGGAAGTTTAAGAGTCTACAAATATCTTCTTTCTTAATGTCCGTGGCAATCACAAAGTGTTCTTATAACATTTTGTTGAAATTTTCATTTATGTTTTGTACATTTTTCTCTACTGGTGTTATATTTGACATTGAAAAGACTAAGTAATAATAAGATATTTCTGTAGAATTAAAGGTTATATCATTTATATTTGATTTATTCAAGAAGGGCAATTTTTGTCTGAATGACAATATCTGGGGAAGGAAACTATTAAAACATAAGTGAGAATAATATTTTTTTAAAGGAATCTCAACTTAGGAGTTTCATGTTTATCATGAAATTATTTTATTTTTTCCAGTGATCACCTCCGAATTTCCCATATTAAAGTCCATTTCCTTGCTGGGAAGCAGTTGACCGCTTTCATTTTGTCCCAATTCTATAACTTTTCATCCAAGTTTAGCTATTAAATGATTTTATTTTAAGACAGAAGCACTAGTTTTTGTAGCACAGGCTACCTACTTCTTCATGAAACCCATTCACTGTTTCTCTAGGGCATGTAGGTAGAATAAATATTGACTTGTTTACTCCCTTGCAGTTAAGTGTGAATAAATGTGATATTTCTGGCTAATGAAATGGATGTGTTCCACTTATAGAATAAGCTCTTAAAAAACACTCACCATGTGGAATCCTTAATGCCAGTGATATCAACGTTCATGGTGATCTTGGATGCCACATGGTCTAGACGACAAAGCTTATGCCAGCCTCGCTTCCTGATTAACAGTTGGAGCAATTCACCTTCTCCACCTCAAATCCATGCCAACAGGAGTGTATGAAAGCAAGAAGCAAGTCAGTCAAATATGAGACAGAGATTTTGGGGTTTGTTATAGAAAGCAGCATGATCTTCATTAAAAGTTCAGCCTTGTGCTTGATTCAAAGATCTTTTTCCTCACAGGTTGGTGCTATTCTGTCTAGGTGATAACTTCTGGTTTAGAATCATAAACCACGACAATTGGAAGGAATAGTCAAGTCTTATCTTTCTGGAGCTGGGGTTGGTATTTCCTGATGAGAGATATGATATTGGTTTGTACTGGCTCTTTTACTATATAAATCATTTATTTTCTAAATTATCTTTTCGTTTTGGGATGTTGGAAGAAGAGGAATGGCAAGTAGATTTATTCTAAAGGGGAAGGGACTGGTACTTCGGAAAATGTTTGCTAACTGGCTTTCTCATCCTCAGAGCCAGATGAGTGCTTGTGGTGCTACCCCTCATTTTTTGTTACCCCTCTATTACTTACAGCATATTTATACAGAAGTCTATATGAAATGAATGGTTACATGTGCATAAATACGTTGCTCTTTTATTTGAAGGGGAAAAAAGCTCTGTTTCTCTACCCTTAACACTCTGGAGCAGCAGCTCAGTAACTTGGGTGGAGTAGAAAGGAAAAGCATGGGCTGAGAGATTTCAGAAATCTCTTTTCTGTGTCACTTCTAGAAACTTACAAGGTTAGGCTACATATTTTTAGCTGTTTCCAATACGATAAGAAAATTTTACTTAATGCAACATAGAATCCTGTTAAATCAGCAAAAGTTTGAAAAATAACTCCATGAAATAATTCTGAGACATGCAATTATGACCTCTAAATTTTAGCATCTAAAGTCTTTTTTTTTTTTTTTTTTGTCTTTTCCAGGGCCGCAGCTGCAGCATATGGAAGTTCCCAGGCTAGGGGTCTAATTGGAGTTGTAGCTGCCAGCCACAGCCACAGCCACAGCATTGAGGGATCTGAGCCACGTTTGTGACCTACAACACAGCTCACGGCAATGCCAGATCCTTAACCCACTGAGCAAGGCCAGGGATCGAACCCGCAACCTCATCGTTCCTAGTCAGATTCGTTAACCACTGAGCCACAATGGGAACTCCAGCATCTAAATTCTCATAAATGCTTTCTAGAGAAAAATAAAATTCCAAGTTCATAAGTAATTAGTGAATGAAGGCTTTAAACCATAAATCTTGCTTTGAGTGAAATACGATTATGCTTACTTTTTAAACCCAAAAGAAAGGCGTTAAAAATGTTTTGAACGGAGCCTCCTAGTGATTCCCATATTAGGATCATTGCCTTGTTGCAGTAGTTACTGTTTATTAGACTATCATGGAAATCACTGAAATGCATCATTGTGGTCTGCCAAAGTGAGTTCCTTTCAATCTGTTCTTGTCTGCCAGCAGAAGACAGGGAAGGTCCACTAGGGACAAAAGGATGCAGGTTGGAATAATAAACAAGATTGTGATATCTTTTTTGATAAATAGAGAGGGCATATGGAACCTGAGGGAGCTGGCAATTTATTCCCTAATACCAAATTAAACCCACCAGAAATGCTGAGGCCTTTTAAAATTTTTTATTAGAGAAACATGTCCATGAAAATTAAAAAATGGAAACAAAATGAAGAGCTTATTCACCCATACTTGAAGATAAGTCAATCGATGTTCTTTTTCTTTCCTTTTAAAATGTTTACACATGCATAGCTACAGCAGATACATGCATACACACACCAACACACACACAAACAATCCTGTAATGGGAAATCTGATCAGGAAAATTTCTAACATTTTGTAATACGACTCTATCATTAGGGAAAGTCATAAATTATTAAAGTCATAGAAAGTTTTATGCTCTTCTTTAAATCCAATTTAGAAACATGTACTGTTGTTTCTTCCTTCTTGAATACCACTGAATTTATTCCTTTTCCTTCACTCCCATAGCCCCCAATCCCTCAGCTACTTCATGGCTAAATTACTTCAACATATTTCTGATTTCAGACTTTCTTTGCTTCAATCTATTCCAGTCCCAGAAGGAAAGATGTCCTTCTAAAATAACCAATTTCATTAAGACATACCTCTCTTCCAATCCCTGTAATGTATGGCTCCTTTGGGGGGATTGCTCAAAACTGTATCATTTTTCATGTCATATTTAAATCTATGATGCTATTTTACATGCTTGATGGAGAAATGCCCTTAAGGTAAAACTGCCATGGCAAAGGAACTTCTATGAGCATTGTCAGGATGGTAAGGTACATGGAACACAGAGTTAATTAACAAGGCAAATAAAGCCAAAAACCAGACAGACAGAATATGACAAGCATCCTGGTTACACACCAACAGGGGCTGGTAGTTTGAAATAAGTAAGTAAGTAAGTAAGTAAATAAATAAATGTAGGTCTCTAGAAGTATCTTAAATGAAACATGTTTAAAATTAAACTCAATACATTGTTCTCCCAAAAATATTCTTCCTTCCAGGAATATTTCTCTATCTTAATGAGCGGCACAACCAGACTGTGTTGACCGAGAAGGAAACTTAGCACACCTAAGCCACATTCTATTAATTCTATTTACTTCAGATTTTGGGCAACTGCCTCTTTTGCTCCATCTCTAAGCCATCCAGATCACCTCTCAATTTACCCACAGTGGTAATCTCTAACTTCGTTTCCTGTTTTCAGTCTGCCATTTTTTTTTTCAAATCCATATTCCTGAAATATAAATCTACTTAAAATCATCTTTTCTTTGATTCAATCCCACCGCTTCCCCAACTTGAACTCTTTATCTAAACTGTGGTTCCTTGAGCAACCTGTTTCCTATATTTACACCATTTTCTCTTCTTAGACTGTTGCTCTCCTCTTGTTTAACTAGTTTATATATACTCATAGTTTAGTCCACAACATTTGCGACCTTGCATACAGACATAACCATGTTTCTTGGGCTGCAGATAGTACATAGCTTTATAACTCCATAACATTCCACTTCACTTTTTGTGTATTTTATTCTTCATCCACTAGTTTTTTTCAGTATTATGACTAATTATATCATTTAGATATATAATAGATTATTTTCAAATCTTCATTAAATGAATGAATAAATGGTGGAAAAGGTACGTGGATGAATGGATGGACATTCGGATGTATGGATAACCTAAAATTTCATTATTTCATGAGCTCATAATGCTGTGATCATATTGGGTCATGTGACTGAATAGAACAACTCAATATATCAAGTCCCCCAGATGAGAAGGACAGAAGTCATAGGATATTTCCTTTATGGAAGTAAAAATCATCATGGTAAGAGGTCAGAAAGGTACATATTAGGTATCTTCTCCTTTTAACTTAAAATTGAGTTACCATGTGAACTGAGAACAAGCCCAGAATGTCTATGTCTCATCGCTTCAGTGTGACTGACACTAAGAAAAATACATTCAAACTTTAATGAAAAACAATTAAGCAAACAAATAAACAAAAAAAAACCCATTCTAAAATCTCATCAGTTTCACATGGAAATGTTTTATCAGAGAATTCAGGACAAAATACTGACTCAGTACCTTCAAAGAGCTTAAAGGCCAGTATGAAGGACAGATTTAAGTAAGTACATAAAAATATATTTAATTTTCCCAGTAGTGAGAATCAGAGAGAATTCGAGGGCATTAGGAAGCATGAGAGAACAAGGCACTTTTAAATATGATCAGGAAGTTTAGAGACGTGTGATTTAAGTTGGGACATAAAGAATGAGTAAAAGATTTGACAGCTCAGCAGGTAGAAATGAAGCTGCTGAGGAGTATATGGAAGAGGAAATGATGCATGGTTTCACTAACTCATGGCACCAATGCCACAATAATGGCCTATGATTGGCAGTAAAGGTCATCAGATTCAAAAAGACTCCTTGATATCATTGGACATTGGTTACAACAAATGGTAATAGTCTGAATTTACGTGGAATTTAGAGAGTTTCCAGTAATTTGGAGATTTTGTTATAATTATTTTTATAATGAGATCTTGACCCATATTAAATCACCATTACCTCTGCCATCAAGTCAATGCTAATTAATGGAAAAGGCTGTGATTTTCAAATCAAGTAATATTCACAATTAAATAGACCCTACTACTCTGTTTGATAAACAGCAGTCTGGCCAAGATGGACTATTGAGAGATTATTTTCTCTAGAACAATTATGAAATTGGCCCAGCCAGCATAAGTACACTAATTTAAGTAGATAGAGTATATTTGGTTTATTGAAATGAATCTTTTCACTAGCATAAAAAACACCCTTGAGAATGCTGTTAAGACAATATAACAAGTTAGATTAATATAGATTTGACCAGCAAATGATTCTTCACTTACTGGCCTTTGGATTTCAATAATATTTAGCCGGAGGCTGTTTTTCAAGTACTGTCACTTGGGCTTTTTATAATGAAAGGCAGAAAGGAAGCTTTAATGAGCTCTATCCAAGTTCATAATATTCAGACTCCAAACCCAGAAAACAAAACCAGCCACCTGTAAATGTTTGACCTATTGTTCAGAAGGGAATTCTTTGAAGAGAGGTGGAGAGTTGCAGAATATAGAAGTGAAGGTGGGAAAATACCAAAAGGCAAAATTTTCCTGCTTGAAAATTTAACAAAGCAAACCCAATTCTATCCTTTAAGGTAAAGTTATTTAGGAATATATTCCCAGAGTGGTCTAGAAAAAGAGCTTGCATTGAAAATTGTGTTCAATGTGTTAATTTGTTATTCCCAAAGTCATAGTGAATATGTTAAATAGTTTTTCTGATAACCCCAAATTTTGGAATATTTTTGTAGTATCTTTAGAAAGAATAAATCAGGCTATATCTCACAGGATCGCAATTCTACATCTGCCATTTGCTCAGTGGGCAATGATTATTAAGGGGAGAAAAGGCCTTAGGATAATACAAAATAAAATGTTCCATTTATGAGGTGCTAAATATGAGCACTTGGCTAGATATTTTATCATGGCCAGTCCACAAGGGAAGTGTTTCTATTTTATAGATAAGGAAAGTGAAGCTCTGAGAGGTAAGGAATTGGCACAAGGCCCTGTGATTTGAAAATAGGAAGGCTGGAGTTCAAACTCAGAGTTTTTCTGATTCTAAAGAATAAATTCTCTGGCACGACTGTAATTCATTTCTTCCAAATGTGAATCCAGCCTATTCTGATTCACATTCACATCTGCCCAAATTATGTCATTTAGAAAAAAAAAAGTTTTTTCTATAGCTATTGACATTTAAAAAATACATTTAAATAATTCAGTGTGATATGAGTTGCAAGCCTGTTTTTCCCATTTGACCTTGCTTTTCGTTTGTTTGTTTTACGGGGGGGGGGGGGGGTGGTTGTTTGTTTTTCCATGATTCAACTGTGCCTGGTAACTCCAAATCCCAGGTTACTCTGATTTAGCATCTTTAAGCCTCCCAAAAGGTGTGGAGAGAAGACAAAGATCTGACTGTATAATACTCGACCTGTTGTCCGCAATTTCTGTCTTACCTGAGCTCTAGCTTTTGGAGGTAAGCATTCCTGAGACTTTTTGTATTTTTAACTAATATACATGGTTGCTTCTGAGCTCCTCATTTTAGCTTTCTGCCAAGTGATGAAGTATCCAAACACTGCTCTCACATCCCAAATTGTACTTGTATCATCTACTCTTTTGTCTCCATATGTATCTGTGCCCTTTTGACCTGATTTTGGCTTTGTTTTATAAAAATAATGGGATAGATATGTTCTATATGCCTTACTTCCAGAGTGAGATCATTAAATCTTTTAAAATTGTAATATATATTAAAAAAGTATGAAAATCATAAGTTCATTGAATGATTACAAATTAAGCACTTTTCTTTGCCTTCCAGATATGCTCTATTTCAATATCTACAATATAATCTACATTCTAGAAAATACTTATAGATAGCAGTATAACAGAGTGATTAGGATAATATTATTTGAATATTCTCTGAAGTCCAATGTGTCAAATCTTGATTTTGACAGTTATTAGTTTTGTGACATTCTTAACCTTTCCAAAACATAATTGCAATACTCTTTTCCTCTAAATCTTTAATATAGGATTGCTGGATTTAGGCAAATAAAAACATAGGATACTCAGCTAAATTTGAATTTCACATGAACGATGAGTATTTTTATTAGTATAAGTATGTCCCATGTGATATTTGGTACTTGCTTATACTTAAAATTATTGACTGATTACCTGAAATTCAAATTGAACTGGCATCATTTTATCCTACTACCTTACTTTAGTTACCTTTTCCCTAATGTACCATGAATAAAAAACAAACCCTTTGCTCTGTCCTAAGTACTTTAAAAAAACATAACTCTGCTGGCCACTATCTATTTCTATCACTGTATCTTATCAACTAATACTAGGTTCCAGTTACACTGATTTTATGTCAGTTCTTCAAAAACACCAGTTTTTTTCATCTCAGAGACTTTCCTCAGTATTTCTCTATCTTTCTGCAATGTTGGTTCTTTTTCATCTTTTAGCTCTCACCTTTTCTGTTCAGAAAAGCCTTCCTGCCTACATATCTAGGTGGATTCGCTACTCCACTTGCATCCAAAACTACCACTTGTAATTATCCATTTATTTATATCTTTGTTTTCTGCCTCCCTAATTCTGTAAGCTACTAGAGGGCAGGGACCTTGTTTCTTTCACTCAGCAATACTTACTAATCACTTTGGGCATAAAAAAAATCTACTAAATAAATATTTTTAAATTAATTAAAAATAAAATGTCCAAATTGTTTTAAATAATAACATCTACTCAAAAGGACTACTGTAAACATTAAATAAAATAATGCCCATAGAGTGTATAGATACATACTTGACACAGCCTAATCAATAAGTGGTTATTCTTTTTACATTCATCTGATAATATTCTTATAAAATGATCATATCCTTAATGACATACAGTCTTGTGATAATATTCTTTCAGGAAAACAACAAATAAATAAAGTCATCCTTGAAAAGCCTTTATTCAAAGGCATTCAGTCCATTAATACTAGAAGTAAGTCCCCTACCCATGTTTTCATAACACACCCTCTTTATCCATAAGGATGGCTTTTGGTTTTGTGGTGAATACATTCTGTAAATACATTAGTCTTTTTATTCTTAATTAAATAGACCATTACCTTTAGGATCAGATACGCCATCCCTCTTTTCTTCCCCTCCCACCTCCCCCTTCACCCCTTCTTATTCATCCTTCCTCCTTACTTCTTACATTCCTCATACTTAGTATTAATTAACCTCATAAACTAAGCATCAAAATTCTTCCATGTATTAACTTATTTTTGCAGTTCCTATTTTCTCTTCCCTTTCTGTTTCTCTCAGATTTTTGCCTTGAAAATTATTCTTCCAGATCATTATCAGCTTCAGAAGAGACTGAAATCTTTCACCGGTTAACAAAAACAAAGTAAAAAGAACAGAGACAATCTGGCCAAGTAGAATGATTATTTTTTTTTTTTGCCTTTGGCATAATTAATAGAGCATGATTAAGATATTTTAAATTGCTGAAAATTTATATTGCGATTTATGATTATTAAGCACACAGAATGCATGGACTCAGATCTTTTCATCAAGAGTTTCATCCAATTGATTTCACAGTTATGCACTGAGTGATTACTGCATGTAAAGTACAATGCTAAGTCCCAAGGTGGGGCACATGATCCTTATTTAGTAAGGGACATAAATAAAAATCAACAAAGTAAACCTCTTAAAGGTATTAGAAATATATACAGGAAGTGTTATGAATATTTGGAATAAGAAAAGATCAATTACACAGGAGAATCAATAAGGTTTGGTACAAATGATGGCTTTTGAGATAGGTTATGAAGGATGGATAATAAATGTATATACGGAATATAGAGAATAAGAAGGCTTTTTTTTTCTCTTTTTGTCTTATCTAGGGCCACACCCATGGCATACGGAGGTTCCCAGGCTAGGGGTCTAACAGGAGCTGTAGCTGCTGGCCTTTGCCACAGCCACAGCAACGCGGGATCCGAGCCGCCTCTGCAACCTTCACCACAGCTCACGGCAACGCTGGATCCTTAACCCACTGAGCAAGGCCAGAGATCGAACCTGCAACCTCATGGTTCCTAGTCAGATTCGTTAACCACTGAGCCACAACGGGAACTCCCAGAGAATAAGAAGGCTTTTACCTTCTACATGCTGAACACTGTTGTTTAGGCTTTTCAAAATAACTTTTTTTTTCCTGTCTTTTTAGGGCCGCACCCATGGCATAAGGAGGTTCCCAGGCTAGGGGTCATAATAGAGCTGTAGCTTCTGGCCTACACCACAGCCACAAAAGCACGGGATCCGAGCCATGTCCACGACCTACACCACAGCTACAACACAGCAATGCTGGATACTTAACCCACCGAGCAGGGGTAGAGATTGAACCTGCGCCCTCATGGATGCTAGTCAGATTCATTTCCACTGAGCCACCACAGGAACTCCTGAAAATAACTTTTTCTGTATCAGTGATAGGCCAGTCTCATACAAAATCTTCAATAACAATCTTTAAATAATCAACTCTAAGTTGTACTATAATAACAAATGATTTCAAAATCTTAGTGGCTTGTAAGTACAGAGATTTATGTCTCACTTGCACTAAATGTACTTTGCAGAATGGCAGTAACTTTTCCCCAAGCTTTATTTATTCTGGGACCAAGATTTAAAGTAGACTCCTTACTAAGGGAATGGATATGTTTATAGGAAAAAGGGAAGGGGTACAGCCAAGGAATGGCTGTGTCACCTCTACTTAGTTCATTGGCCAGACCACATCACATGGTAAAGCCTAATGCTAATGAGGCTCCCAATTAGGGCAATACATACTTTCAAACACTCCCCTGTGTATGGGCCATATATTACAGGATCTACAAACACGTTAAATATTAATTAGTTTATAAATATTTGCTAAATATTTAGGTTATACTAATATTGATTATAATTTATTTATATATCTTTATTGCCTTTGCTTGGATGCTCTAAGAAACTTAATAAGCATCTTTTAAAATATATGGATTTTGGAAATATTTTTTGACAGATAATTTTAAGGGGAAATGCTGGTTGTAAGACTGGCTAGTGAATAGGTAACTAGGGATAAAGGGATTTCACAAGAAAGGAGTAGTGGACAACCTATGTAAAATCCAGTGCGAGGAGAAACAGTGCCTCCATTAGGTTGACAGCCACATTCAGTTGACAATTTGCAGATAATCTTTTTTTAAAATCATTCTTTTAAATGCCAGTCAACTGAAGGCAGCTGAGGAAATTAGCTAATCAATAGACATTTCTGTTTTAAATTCCATATAAAACTTGTGATATTGTGGCCTACCATACTTTTAAAGCAACACTTTATCGTTTATAAGGTCTATCTTTACATTTAATTTGCTTTTGTGATACAGAGAGCAAGCAGCTCTCAACATGGAGGGTAACGTTCTATAGGAATTTTGTGTCATGGTTGATGGGCTTTTGAGCATGTGACTGGATTTTCTAATGTCCATAGATAATTCCAAATATTCAACAAAAAGAACTTATACCTACACTGCATACAAATCAAACCCCGACTAAAAGTGTCTTTAGCACAGTTTGATGCTGACACCATGGTCCATTAATCCATTTAAGAGTTAAGGAAAACAGCCAAGGAAGAAGGAAAGAAATCTGTATCTGTAAAAATAGGAAAACCTGCAAGTCACTGACCAACAGATAAAGTTAAATTAAGAGGAAACTCATAAATCACATGAATCATAAATTCTATTCCAGAGTGTGGCTTTCTATATTATCTATCATTAAATTAATAGGTGGAAAAAAACTAACATTTAATGGGCACTTATAAATGCTAGCCTGGTATATACACTATCTCATTTAATTCTTATAGCAAAACTGCAAGGTGGATATTAATAGTACTATTTTACAAATAAGGAAATTAAGGCTGAGAAATCAATTAAAAGGGAAAATTTTATACAGTAAACCACTGATGGAACCTGTGTTACAAATCCATTTAGAGTGAATTTCAAATTTTTCTAAGACCACATGGTATTTGTCTCTTATAAAGAATAAAATACAAAGATCTAAATTTTGAAATGCAACTAAGTTAAAGTGTTCTTAGTTTAAGTTTGTTCTATTTATACCTTAAAAATGGAGGGTCTGAAACTAGAATTTACAAACTAGAATTTACAAATATAATTACATTTAGCTATACAAAGTGTAAATTCCTGTAATGGAAATATATTACAATTATTTTCTAAAACTCCATTTTATAGTAAAGAGCTGAAATAAGAACCAGGTTTTACTTTTGTTTTCTTTTATTGTAGGTGTCAATTTCCCAAGGGCCAAAGCATATCACAAATGGAAGAGGGTAAAATTTTCATGACAAATGTTGATTAACTTCTAAACAGAAATTTATTCAGTCATTTGTTCATACTAGATGAATCACAAGAAAGGCAAGATCTAGCTAGGTAATTTGTTAAAACATTATTATTATTACTATTATTATTATTGTTATTACAATTAATATGGTTCATATTCTATTAAAATTGTTTTTTACTTTGTGAGAACCACATAACCCTTTATCCTTTGTAAAACATTAATAATAGAAAGGTTATCATATGAAAAGCCACTAGACATAAGGGGTTGCAGAACTGTCTTTTTCTATTCATGTGACACATCAATTTTTAAGTGAAAATTCAACCTCCAACGGTATATCCTAATTACTAAGATGGACTTTGCTTTTATGTTATTGTTTTGTTGCAGTTCTTTATAATGGGCAATTACCATATTACTGAGACATAATTTTTAGGCTATGTACCTCTTTTTTAAATCAAAGGAAAAGAAAACAATTAGGTCTGTCTTAATAGCCTACTGGCTTTTATATTATAGTTCTCTAATTGTATACGAAAAAATATAACATCAAAATGTGTTCTAGAGTATTTTTACATATAATAGCCATTATATGTATACAATTCTTCTTTTAGGAGTCAACAGTAATTCAAACATACAACAGCAAGGTTAATAAAGCATCCCACTTAATGCCATTAGTTGCTTATAGTATATTGTGTTTTCTGTCAGTTCTGTTTTCTGGACTCATCAAAAGCTTCTACCAGCAACCACTTCCTATACACATTTTAAAAGTAAGACCTTGCCTAAGGATGTTAGCATTCTGTTTCACATTTACCGTGTGCAAAGGAACAGACAAAAACAGACCAGATGATCTGTATTGCAAGGACATAAGTTAAAAACTGGATGGTTTAAACATCTGAAACTTTGGTAATGCCCTTGAACTTCAATATCTGCATTTGTAAATATAATTTTGAAATAACATGTATAAAAATGCAGAAGGGGAAATCAGATTCAGAGTGAAATGAGTCAAAATTATTTCAGATTACTTTATCTCTAAATCATGAAGTGCATAGATTAAGAATGATGGAGTAAAAAGTAAAGACTTGGGTTCGAATCCTTTCTCTCCTCCTTACGAGCTATGACACAACACTTGCATAATATGGACAAAAAGAAGGTCTTGAGTGCATGAATCCAGTTTCATCAGGGCATGAATCATAGCCTCAAATAAGGAGTAGTTAATAGGTCAGTGGATGCTACTTTCTCTATTACGTCTGAATTTCCTATTTCTCTGTCCCTAAATCTCTGTTACCTTCCTGCATCATCTTTTGTTCTACATCTATGCTACGTACACCAACTCTCTGCAGATTTATTCACTCTTTTCCAATCTCACTGATCCAAATCCTCTCAAAGGAACTACACACCAGCCTTTTGATCTAACCTGCTTCCCTGCACCTGCTTTTCTCAATCTGTTCTATAACTTTCACAGACTTCAATAATCTTATCCCAACCAACTATTCTGATTGAGCCCTTCTAAATTCTGTCATCTGTGCTGTACTCAGAAAAAAACTGCATTAAACACAAAACTCTGTTCTTAGTCCTTTGTCTCAGAGTCTGTGCTGCTTACATGGATATAAGTATCACTCAACTCAAAGGCAAATGCCAATTTTTTAACATAGAGTTTCCAAATCTCCTTGGTTTTAAGTAATCTAATCTTCTTGATTTTCTAATTTCAAGATAGCATTATTTTCCTATAATGAAATGCACTGTAGTTAATCTGAAAGTACATAAAAAGCATACAATAACTCAGAATCATTTATAATTCTACAACATATTAATTCTCATAAACTTATCTAACTTGAATAATTTTAAAAATGACAATGTTGATCTTCTTTCTATCATGCATATCAATTTTAACTTTTCTTACTATATTAGCTATGACTTCCTTTACAGTGAAATCAATAATGGTGTTTCCGGAAATACTGTTTTAGGGAAATTCTTAGTCAAACATCAAAGGCAGATCACCACCACATCCCTGGCTGCATTCAAATTACATAATAAATTTCCTCACTAAGTCAGTGAGTAAAAGGTTCACAAATTCAAAAGACAATGAGCAATCACCAAGTCTGTCAATTAAAACAATTTTAAAGTTGACATTAATAATCTGATATGGAGTTCCCTTTGTGGCACAGTGGGATCAGTGGCATCTTTGCAGAGCTGGGAAATAAGTATGACTTCTGGCCAGCACATTAGTTTAAGGATCTGAAGTTGCTGCAGCTGTGGCATAGGTTGCAAATGAGGCTCGGAGGAACCCCATATGCCGTGGGTGACAGAAAAAGAAAAAAAAATCAGATATGACCCACTTTATTTTTTATCTCTTGATTCCCGAGCATTATTTCCTTGAATTGTTTCAGTTGTTGAATCAGAATTGAAGACTCGGAGTTCCCTTCGTGGCTCAGTGGTTAATGAATCTGACTAGGAACCACGAGGTTGCGGGTTCGATCCCTGGCCTTGCTCCGTGGGTTAAGGATCCGGCGTTGCCTTGAGCTGTGGTGAAGGTTGCAGACGCAGCTCGGATCCCGCGTTGCTGTGGCTGTGGCGAAGGCCGGCAGCTACAGCTCCTGTTAGACCCCTAGCCTGGGAACCTCCATATGCTGCGGGTGTGGCTCTAGATAAAGGCA
>PVHT020000165.1:7583982-7658386 GCA_004024745.2 Catagonus wagneri
AACATACAAAAAAAAAAAAAAATAAAAAAGAATTGAAGACGCCTTTCCCAAACATCCCCCCCATAACAAACACACACACACACACACACACACACACATACACACACACTGTTTAGGACAGCAAACTTAAGGGATTCATTCACAATCAAGGTTTCATCATCATAAACGAATAGATTATTGCTTCTTCCATCATGATATGATCCCCCTCCACCTTGAAAACAAAAATGTTTCACAATGAGGATATCCAACCACATATTCTACAAAGATGTAATGCCATAATATTGGTAACAACATAAACAACCATTCTTTCTAATATGGCTCTCTTTTTATTGCATTTAGCACTTTCTTTGTTGGAAAGTGTGTTTGAGAGAATGTGAATATGTACCTATTGGGTCTTATTTCCTCTACCAGATCAGAAGTGCAAATTTCAGGTCTGATATATCTCTTATCGCCTCCTCTAATAACTTCTACACTGTGGGGACGTTTAATGAATGCTTGGTGACAATAAAATTTATTATTCCATTTTCTGACATTTTTATTCACTCAATGCTTTGTTTCTAAATAGTTATAAACTAATGTGTTTTTCCCTGTCATTTGGATTAAAAGAAGCATATTTATAAAATGTTCTTAACTGGGTTATATATATATCTTGAGGGAAAGTTGTGTCTTTTTGTTAATTCCTCAAACATGTTAATATAAAGAATGTTATTGAATATTGGGAGAAGGGACATTAATTCCTGGTCCCTAAGATTTATTGTTAGTCATACACACATTCAGCAATATTTAAATGTACTTTTCTGAGAGCACTAAAAAGGTCATATATTTTTATTTTCTCTTTTTTCTGCAAAACTGTTATATTTGTTTTATAAACTATAAATAACTTTAAATTTTTAATAAACTGTATTATCTAAACACTTGTATGAATAAAAATTACAAAATTACAATTTTAAAATACACTATAAAATTACAATTTTAAATACACTATACTTACAACAATTGTAGTATGCTGCCTAAGACCAGTCCTCAAAAGATAAATCCATATTAAACTGAAACACCATGAAAAATGCGTGGGAAAATGCAATAGGAAGAACATAACTACTCTGGATTAAAAAATTTGCACAGAGGTGGAGGAGAATAAAAATCTATCAAGTTGGTAGATAGTATTATCTTACTGTGACAAACTCTAAGAAAATGATTATGATTAACAAATAAAAGTTAAAAATTGACCTGGGGCCCTCACTTAATTTTGTTGGTTAATATTTAACATATGGTTCATAAATCATATAAGGATATACATAAGAGACACAGAATCCTGTAAAAAATACAGGACTTCGATACAGGCCCCATCACTAGATTCTTAGATTCTATTTAAAATGGTATAGATCTAGAGTACCTATGGATTGTCTGAAGGAAATTACAGGAAAATTAAGGAGCTGTCTTTTTATTTTTCTTACAAAAAGGCTTACTACATTTTCTTAGTCATTCCCAGGTTTCAGAAAATTGATTCAAATCTGTGAATTGTAGGCCAAAAGTAAAGTACCTTTGTAGCTTTATAGATTACACTGTGAGTTGCCATCATTTAACCAACTTTAATAAGTCATATAAATTCTACAAATTTAAATTACTACTTAAATTAATCTAGTGGAATATTTATATTAAGAATCCTTACAAATTTTCCCCTTTGCTTAGACATTCTTCTTTGAAGGTCACTGTTTTAGTTTGCCAGGGTTTCCACAACAAAATATGACAGACTGGGTGGCTTAAAAAACTGAAGATTATTTTCTCACAGTTCTGGGGTGTAGTAGTCCAAGAGCAAATGTTAGGAGGATTGGTTTCTTCCGAAACTTCTCTACTTGGCTAGTTCATGACTATCTCTTCTTCTAGTACCCTCACCTGGTCTTCCCTTTGTGTCCTAATTTCTTCCTTTCATTAGAACACCAGTCATATCAGATAGATCAGGCTTCACCTAATGAACTCAATTTAATCACCTCTCTAAATACCCTAAGTCAAAATGCAGTCACATTCTGAGGTACTATGTGCTAAGACTTCAATACATGATTTTAATGGGGGCACAATTCAGCCCCCAACAGTCACCTTCTTGAAGAATTTGTCACCAGTGTCCGCAGTATCACCTCCCACGTCCACTCAAGTTTCCAAAAATTGCTATTTTGTAACAGGTTCTCAATATATGTCATTCCTCATCTTGCTTATACAGTGTGCCTTATATTGGATTTTTTTATCCTGGAGGAAAATGGATACCTATTCTCTTCACTGTTTTCCCTACAGGATATTTTCAATACTTATATTGGTTTTGTAATACTGTTGTGAAAATTATACAGTAAAGAAAATATAGCATTGTGCATGACACATAATTAGTGCTCATAATTATTATTATTATTTTTTTTACATTGAACACATTTTTTTTCTTTTTAGGGGCCACACCCATGGTGTATGGAAGTTCCCAGACTAGGGTTAGGGTTAGGGTTAGAATTCTTATTTGGAATTCTCTGAATTCCTGGATCTGGATGTCTATTTCCTTTCCCAGGTTAGGAAAGATTTGAGCCATTATCTTTTCAGATAAGCTTTCTGCCCCTTTCTCTCTTTTTATCTCTTATGGGATCCTTATAACGTGAATATTGGTCCATTTCATAAGTTCCTTAAGTTATTTAACTCTTTTTCATTCTTTTTTCTCCTCTGATTGGATGAATTTCAACACCTCATCTCTGAGGATGATCCTTTTCTCCTTTATCTTATCTTCTGTTCATTCCCTCTACTGAATTTTTCAGTATACTTATTGTTTCTTGAGTTCTGTGATTTCTGTTTAGTACTTTTTTAATATTATCTCTGTTGAAATTTTTACTTCATTCATTGTTTTTAGAACTTCATTGAGGATCTTTATGATGCCTATTTTGAACTCTATCAGGAAAATCACTTTCAATTCATTAAGCTCTGTTTCTGGGGTTTAATCTTTTTTCTTTATGTCGAACATATTCCTCTATTTCTTCATTATTCTTGATCTCTGGTGTTAGTTTACATGCATTAGATAAACAGCCACCTTTCCTAGTCTTAAAAAAGTGGTCTCACGTAGGAGATTAACCTTTCTGTTTGGGCTGGCCCTTGATACTAGTTGTCTCTCAGATCTGTTATTTTCAAGCAACTTTTTTTGTCATTGTTGCTCATAGTGGTTCCCAGTAGTTGAGGATATGCTAAGACCTGTCAGTGTCCCAAAAGGGAGGATCTCAGTTAGCACCTAGAGTCAGGATGCTTGGAATCCAGACCTTAGGCAGTACATTTTCAAATATGCAGATACACCTCTTTCAAGGAAATGCTGTCTGCTTCTGTGTGCTCCCCGTGTGCTGAGCCCTGCAGGTATAACTACTTAAGAACTTTTTCTTTGGTATAATCTTGTGGGACTTATAAATGCTAGCCCCCCAGCCATGAGAGCCAGGCGATCAGAGGATATGTCTGTCCCCCGAGTGGCAGCCACAAAAGTCAGGGTGCGGACATTTGTGCAACCTCCTTCCAAGGAGATAAAAATGACTGGAGTGAGTCACATGGAAATTGCATCCACTAGCTTCCCATCTCCAGAGAGGATTAATATCAGCTCCTAAACGTGTGTTAAATTAGAAGGCTGACCCTCATGCTGCAGTTTGTAAGATATGCAAATCAGCCTTTTTCTGGGAAAGACTGGGAGATAGCTGTTTGTGTCTGTTTCCTCTGTGTTGTGCTCTGGGGGGGATAGATGATTAAGAACTGTTTCTTTGTTTGCTATAATCCTGGTAGACTGTGAATGCAAGCCCCACAGGCAATCAAGGGATGTGTCCTCTGGGTGGCAGGTACAAAGGCTGGGGTGCCTGATATATACACAAGCTTCTTTCAGTGAGACACCAGCAAATTGGAGCACAGCCGAGGGAGAGTGTAATGATGCTGTATACCGCCTTCCCAGTCTCTGGTGAGGACTGCAATTAGCCCTAGTTTTGTATTAAATTAGGAGCTTGACTCTCAGGCTGAAGCTTTTAAGATTTACAAGTATAACTCTTTCTGGGACAGACTGGGTGATGGGCATTTTCATCTGCTGTCTCTGCACTGAGACCTGAGGATATAGTGGTCATACAGTCCTGGTGAATCCTCTTCAGCTTGTTCAGAACTGCTACTTTATTTGTTATAGACCTGGGGGCACTCATGGACACGTGCCCTACTGGCTTTCAGAGCTAGGTGATTTTTTTTTGGAGGGGGGAATCTTTCACAAAAAAAAAAAAAAGTTTTGAAAGTTCAGGTGCTAGATTTCAGATGCAAACCCTTTGCTCCTCAGGGAGCAGCTGGGAGTTTGTGTTTGCTCCTCATCTTCTGTCACCATGCCATGGAGCAGTGGGGTTTATTTTGAGATTGTGTCCCCTCATCTCCAACCTGTTTTGATGCATTTTTTTTCTAGCGGTATAGAAGTCCCCCAACTAATTTCTGGACTTCTTTGAGAGGGAATTGTTCCACGTCTAGGTGTAGGTGTTTCTAGGAGAAGAAATGAGCTCAGGAGCCTCGTATGTTACCGTCCTGAACTGGAACCTGAAACATGTGACAGCATCCTAAAAACTTATAATATGCTTTGAAAATGAGTATAATACTCCATCTCTGCATTTGCTAACCTGGGCATGAAAGGAGCTAGAAAGCGGATATCCTTAAAAATACTTAAATAGTGCTTATGGTATTAGAAATTTTTCTTCTGTATATATATATATATTCCATAAATATATATGTATTCCATATATATATATCCATATTCCATATATATATATTTATGGTGGGATATATATATATATACACATCATACATATTCCATATATATTTGTGTATATATATATGTGTGTGTATAAATATATACACACACACACATACACATATATAGTTGCATCCATGGCATATAGAAGTTCCTGATTTAGGGGTCAAATTGGAGCTACAGCTGCCAGCCACCACCACAGCCACACAGGATCCGAGCCATGTCTGCAACCTACACCACAGCTCACGGCGACAGCAGGTTCTTAACCAACTGAGCAAAGCCAGGGATCAAATCTGTATCCTCATGGATACTAGTAAAGTTCATTTCCACTGAGCCACAACAGGAACTCCCAGACATATATTTTCATACTTTTGAACAGGGCACAGAGGAATAGTGAGCAGATATTCTCACCCCTCTGTGAGGTACTCACTAAATATCTGGGTGATGAGGCAAAGAACACAGAGTCTGTTGCAATACTTCCTGGCTTATGATGTTACAGACTTTATCAACTTGCTATTTCTTTGACTTTCTCTATGTTCTAGGCATTTATATACTATCTCAATTTATTCTCACAAACTGCTCAAAAAGCCATGGTGATATAACAATTCAGAAGAGAAACTGAGAGCTAGAAAGGATAAGTAACTTGTCCCAGGTTATACCACCCAAAGTTACCATTCAGAGTAATCATGTCCCATAGTTTAGGTGATGGTATAAATAGTCCATAATTCTACCTCTTAATCCTAGTAAAGAAATTATTACAAAAATGAGTAGGAGAATAACCAAGTTTCGGTTTCCATAACAGCATACCATGAGAAAGGTTTCCAATTCAACTGGTTTATTTGGAAGGTGAAGAAACTACAACTAGGTGAATAAGGAGGTAAACAAGAAAAAGAAGACAACCAGAAATGTGTTATCAGGTCAGATATAACAATGAATGAAGAATGCTGTTTTGTTGGAGATAATCTGGAAGTCAATGTAAAACTCAGACCCAAGAGTGCTCCTACCTAAGGGGTGTGGATCTAGGGTATTTTAACTTCAGTTCACCACCTGCCATTGGCTAGGGTTACTCCTGGCAGGCTTTTATGTTAATTTCCAGCAATTTGCGGCTAACTATGCAGAAGGCAAAGTAGTTTTCAACAGCAAGAGAAGGTCCAGTATCAAAGAAATTCAGGCACTGATAGTGAGATATCTGTTCAGTGAGCTTTTAGATGATAAGGTCTCAGGATACAGTTACATCACCCATGCTTACTACAGAGATCTTTGTATATTACCACAGCTCAAAGGGGATGGCTCTAGGGGAACAGAGGTAACAGATTTATAACAGAAGTCAGTTGGAACTGAATGGATGAAACAAGAAAGGAAAAAAAAGATGACTGGAATGACAGGACTACCTTAGGACTATTTATGCATTCCGCTACAAGGATGGCTTGTTGTAAATAGCAATGCTTGCATTATGTTCTGAGAATAGAGTTAACTCTCTCTGGGGAAAATAATAACTCAGCGATTTCTATTTGTTATTATTTCTTTAATGTTAAATTGATCTATGATGTTTTTAAGTATATGTTTTCTAATTCCTTCCTCTTTTTATACCATTCAATTATTCAATCACACAGTGGTTTAACCAGTGTAAAAAGTTAATCCAGAAAAAAACAGTCTTCAATACAAAGGCAAGTAATATCTTTCAGAATCATTATAGCAAGCACGTTGAAGAGTATCTTTCTTCTTTGAGGATTTTTGATGTTTTTTTGTTTATTGTTTTCTATAAGAGCAAAGTATCTTCCAACTTATAGACATTTTAACAGGGAAAAGGTAGTATGCTCATCATCAGTAAGTTCCTTTCTTACAGGATCCAGGACATCAAAACATAAATTATTTATCCTAAAAGAAAGTTGCATACCCTACACAACATGTGAACTGCTCATCACAGAAGGAGGAAGTACTGTCTCTTGTCTTTCAACCAGAGTAATCTTTGCCAAACCAAGAACAGAATGACCCTCAAACAAGACAGTCTCTATGCTAATCAGTCCTCCACCTTTCAAGTCGGGGAAAAAAAAACAAAACAAAACAAAAATAAAACTGAAACTGATTGCATCAAACTGTGCCAAGAGAAACAAATGGAAAAAAAGCAAATTTGAATTTCCCTTTGAAGCTAGAAGTAACAAGGGATTCCTGCCTTTCAACAATTTAAGTTTTCATGCATGTGGCAGCTCAGAGCATGCACAAGGACATCAACCTAAAGCTGCAGAGCCTCTGTTTTCCATCTAAACTGTTATCATATCTTGGGAGGCTGAGGGCGAGAGCAGAGAAACAGAACAGAGAATGCTTCTATGACCTTCTATGAGAAAAGAAAAAGGCCATGTAGAGCCATTATAAATTCACAGATAATTAAAGGTTAAACATGAGTTGCCAATTAGTATGAAAGATAATTGTTCTCCTTTGGCAACCTGATTATGTGTAGCATGTGGTAAGGAAGAATGAGGGTTTTCATATTATCTGTGAATGTGGTCACTAGTGCACATGGCAGCTATAACTTTCAAAAGACTTAGCCTTGGAGGCTAAGGCTGAGATGAAATCCTTTACCTTCGTTAGGAAAAAGTGAATTCACACAATTTGCATCAGTATATATTTGCGATGACTGTTACTATTGTGTAAGATACTTTAATCCATAGAGTTCAGGTAAGTGTGAGGGAGTACAAAGAAACTTTTCTATTAGAGAGCAAGAGATATCCCATGCATTTTCTTTGCTAAAATTATATACTGTATCACAAAACATGGTGTGGGCATTGAGCATGGCAGTGCAAGTAGACAATGCAAGATATATGATGAGAGAGAAATATATAGAGGATTTGTGTCAGCAGTGGGTGTGTGTATATTAGCATTTAGAAGAAAGTGACAAATTATGCAAGGATCGCACAGAGTAGAGAGCCTGCCTAGTGGTATCATCACCACATGGCACAGAAGGAAAGGATATGAAATACAGTTTCATCACATAGCAAACTTTAAGCACCATGCAAGTACTCTCCAGAGATAATTTTGTTAATGTTGCCAAGAATTGTTGGCTCTGAAAACGGAGATGTAGTGCGGGTTGAAAGGCTAATTTTATGGACTACATTGGTAACCTGACTGTTGATCTTTTATTAGTTTTTAGGACTTGATAAATTTTTGTATAAGCATTCAATATATTATTACTATATCTTCACAGAATTATTGTAAGTCTAGATATAGATCTGCCTAGGTATATTATAATAGCATAACCACTCTCTTTCACTGGATGTTTACTTTAATAACCATTTTATGAGTAGCTTCTATGCTCCAAACATTGTTTTAAATGTTGCAATACAGAGAAAATACCCTGGTACTGTTTTCAGCTGTGTGACCTTGGGTGTGTTAGTTCATCTCTCTGAACCACCCTTGCTTCTTTATTCAGTCACTCATGCAAAGGAGGATGATAATACCTAGGTTTAGGGTTGCTGTAAAGAATACCAAAGGTGATATACATGAGAAGTATTTAACAAAAAAGGAGAGGAATTAAACACCTGTGTTTTTCCCATATCCTATTTTAACATGTGATAGATTCTCTGGAGAAATAAAAAGAAAAAAAAATCTGTATATTTCCAAGATCAGAGAATTTAAACAAAACCATAAATTCCTAACACTTTTTAGACATATTCTCAGAGAAAGACTCAGAGTGCGAGCAAGGCATTTTCTCATTTAGCTTGTGCAGATGGGATAATCTTATATCTTTAAGTTACATGTATCATAAATGTGTGACAATATTTGTTATTTGTAGGAAATATTGACTCAATAGGCTTGAGAAGGAGACAGCTTCTCAAACCTTTGGAGACTAGGGAACACTTAGGAGGTAGAGCACCTAAGGAATGAAGAAGAGAAGAAGCAACACCCCTCATAATCTTACCCAGATCCGTAATAATACCTGAGAGTCCAGCATGTGCCAGGAACTGGGACCATATGTTTAAATGCATTAAGTCACTGACTCTTCACAATCATTCCATGAAATTATGAAGTTTGCCCTATAGACACACGGCAATTTAGAGAAACCTCTGAAGAAATGGGCTTCACAATCTCCAGTGACTGTGTGTGTTCTTAATCACTCTGCCCCACTATGAAGAAACTTCCAAGAAAATATCCAAAAGGAAAATATAATTGGGCATAATCAGACCCAAAAGATATCTGAAGTAATTTCCCATAAAGTTATACTTCATATCATCAGTGTTTTAATAACCTGAAGTTCCAAGATATAGACCAAACCACAACCTTTCCTCTGAAGCATAGAACTTAAAAACAATATGTGCAAATTTCAAAGGGCCATTATAAGCATGAATATCAAAATTATAATCTTTATGATCTGATTTTCATGTTAGATGCTATTTATAATTATCAGTCCAGAGAAAATTGAATGGAACATAACAGTTTTAGAGCGATCACATTTTTTTTTGTATTTTCGGAAAATAGTAGCCCAATCACTTCAAAACGAACCTTTCGTTGACATACACTATTTTTGTTATTTTAAAATTATAACTTAGAGTCTCTTTCTCCATAATAGAAAAATAATGTTTTTAAAATTTTTATCATGAATACCTAGATGAAATATGTAAATGGCTATGTCGATTTAATTTCTAAAAGTTAATAATAAAATTGAGACTATAAAATAGTAGATATTATTTAAAATCATTATTTTAATTTGCTAAAGTCTTGATTTTACATATTACAGCAGTAAAATGAAAAATAAACATGATCAAAAATGACATTAAAAAACCATAACATATAAAAATTACGTCAAAGAAGAATTTTGATCATTGTTTTATAGTTCAAGTTCATTTTTAATTCACAAATCCAGTTTATTATTACAAGTTGCCTGATGATTTTCAAGCAAAATTTATTGCATTTAGTAAAAAATAAATCAAGCCAACCAACCACAACAAAGAAAAAAAAACCCCTCTATTCCTGAAAAGGAGATGTTTCCGCATAGTAATTTAACGTTCTAGAGTTCTGAACTTGAAGATAAACTATGTAGTTGAACTCGAAACTTTAAAATTTATTACCTATGTGATCTTAGGAAATGTACCTAAACTGCCATGTAGGAGTCTTCTATGTTATCAGTGAGTTTATAATCATGAAAACAACATAGTGTACCTAACAGAGCAAATATTTGATACACCTTAACTATTATTATTTTTTTATGTATTTAAAAAAATATTGTTGCCTACAGCCCTCTTTATAAACGACCAAATAGGTGAACTCTAGTATTGCATAAAAAATAATTGTCCCTATAAACCATGATGCCTCTGGTCTCAAGTAATTGAAAACTGGGAAATAAAATATTTGCCACTTATTTTGAGCCTACCCTGAATGGTTACAACCTAAGTCTTGAATTCCTACACAACATTTCGAAATCTATTCTTTAACAAACTGAAAGGAATTGCTTAGTCGTTTTTTTTCTATCCCTGACACATTTTTCTCTCTGTTTTACAGCACCAAAGGTCTTAACATAAAATAGGAAAAAGTTTTCAAAAAAGTAGGTAGATATTTTGGAAACCATTTTCCCTTGAACTTCAGCTTAGATGTATATTTAGAAGAAATATAAATCCTTTCTAACCTCATTCAGTCAGTTGCTTACATTTTAGGTTGCAAGATTTCAAACTGCACTCTGTATTTATTGAGCTCAGTGAGGCAAATGTCTATTAAAACCTCAGCAAGCGACTTAGAAACTATTAAAAACCCTCCAAAGGGACATCACTGTTAAATTCAGTCAATAAATTAACCATTGGGTTAGGCAGGATAGAGACTCATCTGTCTTTCTGAACACTGTTAATGAAGCCTACATTTTTGTATGTTAGTTCCTGTGAAACTGTCTGTGACACATGTTTCTTAGCTACTTTGCCTCGTGTCCAGGCATTAAGTGTCTCATAGTTCATTAGAACATTGATGATGTGTAATTATCTCAAAAAGGTTGTCACCAAACGAAAATTTAGAGAACAATTATAAAGTCAGAAATTATCATTAGAGACTCATATTATCTGGGCATGCTACATGGCTGCTCTTATCCAGATTGAAGAGGGCTCAAAGATAAATCTCTGGATTGACCACAATGCACTAATATATTTTTATATATTCCAAGTAGGAATATTTAACATCACACATACTCAAGCATACTCCTTCAAAAATCATTTATTTTTTTAACATAAGTTTCAAAGCTATTTTTGTTAAGATATCTGATTTTCTCCCATCTTTGCTGACAAATAAGAGATGTTCTAACACTGTGGACCATATCATAAAGCAAAACAGGCTTTGAAATGGAAACATTATCAATCAAATAAACTGAGTTATTGTGCTTAGTGTCTATATTTCCTTGTGGGATTTAACTATGAAAAACATCACATTTTCTAGAAAACTAATAGTTCTATAGTTCATCTTGTGTTGCTAAAATTTTCTAAAAATGAAGGGAATGTTCTAGATGTGTTTAACTTATGATGCTGTAATGAATATATTGAGAACATCATGATATCATCAAATGACAATTCAAAAACGAACTATGACCTGGGATATAACCCAATGATTAAATGACAATGACATACCCATTTATATTTCATATTTAAGGATCTCTCATTACAGAGAGTTTTGAGATAAAATCTCTGTTTTTAATGGCGGCTGTATAACATTTATAATATTAAAATACAACAGATAATATTACAATATTACAGAGCCACAGTAATCAAGACAGTGTGGTACTGGTACCAAAACAGACGTACAGACCAATGGAACAGAATAGAGAACCCAGAAATAAACCCAGACACCTACAGTCAATTAATCTTTGACAAAGGAGCCAAGAATATAAAATGGGAAAAATATAGTCTTTTCACTAAGTGGTGCTGGGAAAACTGGACAGCCACATGTAAATCAGTGAAACTGGAACACACCCTCACACCATGCACAAAAATAAACTCAAAATGGTTTAAAGACTTAAATGTAAGACAAGACACTGTCAAACTCCTAGAAGAGAACTTAGGCAAACCATTCTTTGATATCGGCCTTACAATTTTTTTTTAAGGTCAGTCTCCCAAGGCAACAGAAATAACAGCAAAAATAAACCAATGGGACCTAATCAAACTGACAAGCTTTTGCACAGCAAAGGAAACCTTAAAAAAAAAAAAAAAAGACAACATATGGAATGGGAGAAAATAGTTTCAAATGATGCAACTGACAAGGGCTTAATCTCTAAAATATACAACATATGGAAAAAACCTTAATGTCAACTGTATATGAATGAATAAATTAGATGTGGTGTGTGTGTGTGTGTAATGAAATATTACTCAGCCATAAAAATAAATGCTTCCATTTGTAACAACATGGATGGATACAGAGAGTATTGTGTTAAGTGAAATAAGTGGACAGAGAAAGACAAATACTGTATGATATCACATATAGGTAGAATCTAAAAAATAAAAAAAAAAGAAATGAAACAAAACAGAAACGGAATTATAGACACAGAGAGAAAACTGCTGACCGAGGGATGGAAGGTGAAGGGAATTAAGAAGTATAGACTTCCTCTTATAAAATGCATAAGTTATAGGATGTAGTATATAGCATAAGGAACACAGTCAATTAATAGCCAACAATACTGTAATCATTTGGCATCCTGATTACATGTGGTCATTATTTTATAATTTATCTGATTAATAACAATGCTTTCCACCTGAAACAAATGTAATATTGTATATCTATATTTCAATTAAAAAAAACAGAAAAATGAAACATTGTAACATGCAATGAATAAAAATCCTTTAGTTCACAAATGGTAAAAATGGAGAGGAAACAGGAGAAAATGGAGATAAATTTATTTGCCACTGTTACAAACTTACTATAAAAATTGCTAAAGTGTAGGATGAGGCATCTACTTTCTGTCTTTTGAAGACATGGAGTAATTCATTCTTCTTTGAACTATAGAAGTTGGAATTATAAAGTATCTTTTTGCAACTCCTGGTAAAATTTTTCCTCCAACCAAGGGTTAATAAATTTCAAGCATTAGTTGTTTCCAACTATTGGCCATAAAGTTTATTTTAAGAGGGAAAAAAAAAGTACTGAACAGTTCTGGTGGTTGCCCCAAACCAAGCAATCAACTTTACTGTCAAATTATGAGAAAACCTGATATTGTTTGCAGCCCAATGAGATGCAATTATGAAGTAAATAGCATCCTACCAAAAGGATGTTCATTTGAAATAGCTAACTGGAATCTATTTTATTATTTATATTTAACTTTCAGGCTATAGGAAATGAAGGTACAGACTCAATGATATAGCAGACAATTAGGAATATCTCACAATAGGATACTTTATAAGAAAACTTTTCTGGTATCTTTAATAAAAAATTAATGTCATGGGAAACAACAACAAAAAAGATGGGTCGGTGGGGAGATAGTAGAAATTAAAAAAAAAAAAAGCCTAAGGAGATGTTAAATAAAGGAGCAAAATTTGTTTATATCTTGGCTTTAACAGAGCAAAAACTAGCTCTTAGGGATATTTTGGAAATCTGATGTGGACTGGATTTAAAATAATATTAATGATTTTTAAGTGATATTATTTTTTGTATAATTATTTTTGTATATTATTTTTTGTATAATTGTACTTATAACTTTTAAGAGAAATATGATGGAATATTTAAGAGTGAAGGGCTGGAGTTCCCATCGTGGTGCAGGCGAAACAAATTTGATTAGGAACCATGAGGTTGTGGGTTTGATCCCTGGCCTCGCTCAGTGGGTTAAGGATCTAGTGTTGCCATGAGCTGTGGTGTAGGTTGCAGACACGGCTCCAATCTGGTGTTGCTGTGGCATAGGCCAGCAGCTGCAGCTCCAATTCAACCCCTAGCCTGGGAACCTCCATATGCTGGAAGCGCAGCCCTAAAAAGCAAAAAAAAAAAAAAAGAGTGAAGGGCTATTATGACTGATGATTTCAACGGTTAAAAAAAAATACACAACTTATAGCAAGATCAATACATAAAATTAACATGACAACATAACATTTTAGTACAATGGTGGGTATATGGGTATTTATTATCTTATTTTGTTAACAGTTTTGTATAACTGACATTTTTCGTAACAAATTTTTAAAGAAAAGTTTAATACACTGCAGTCATTACTTTTTTTGCACTAGTATCAGTATCCATCTCCTTTCAAATATGATTCCTCCCTTCCTTTTAGCCTCTTGAATCTAGTGGCCCAAAGTAGAATTCTACAAACACTTTCTTTTAGAGTAATGATAATGACTCAAAATTAGGAATGTGGGTGAATGGTAATCTTTATTCTAAGGAATTCCCTCTTGGAGTTCTTGCAATAGGATGGGCAGTGTCTCTGTAGCGCCAGGATGAGGGTTCAATCCCTGGCCCATCACAGTGGGTTAAAGGATCTGGTGTTACAGCATGGGCCACGACTACAGTTCAGATCTCAACTTCACATGCCCTGGGGCAGTCAAAAAAAGTATTATGAAGAATTACCTCTAAAGAGATGACATCTTGAGAAATGAACAGGAAAGAGTGTGCGTTTGGAGAAAGAATTAGATTAAAATCTTTGCTCTGCCATTTTCTATCAAAACAAAATCTCTAAGACATTACATTGCTTATTTGCAAAATTAATATTGCAAAGTGTAACCTATAGATTGGTTGTGAGAATTAAATGAAGAATTAAAGCATGTAATGGGTACACTGTAGAGACTGGCATAGTACCTAATAGCATAACCAATAATCTCGTAAAAAAGACTTCAAGATGCACTGCTAAATTGGAAGACAGTTAATATAAGACAGACTATACCATTAGTAATAGAAATGGTTTATATTTACAGCTCAGAGTCTCTATGATGAATGGACGCGGAGTGTGGGAAAAAGACAATCACAGCCATTTCTTTGATGAAGAGCAATGAAACTCCAGCAATCATGGCCTGCTAATGTAAGCTATTAGGGAAACAGCAGGGGGCAAGATTTTGCTCACCGTGAGGGAATGTAATATTTATCAGTGCTCATTAGACTGTGCACATTATATGGTTTTGCTCTTGCTGAAAATGGCCATTGTACTAAAAATTAAATGTACGAAAAAGCAAACGTGTTTTGTAGCTAGATGGCCAGATAAATTGGTTTCTGAATAGTCAAAGGGGGCTCCTTACTAACCTAAATAGGATAGGTGATTTTTTGGGGGGTTATATGTGAAAGTGGAATCAGTCATAGCAAAAACATCTTAAGAAGAGAAAACTTAAAAAGACAAAACAAAAACACTGTATGGCAGTTTTTCCTGTTTCTGTATTACAGAGCTATGAAATGTGTAGGTGAAATTAGATTTATTTTAAAAAAGCCTTAGGACTCTAGCATTGCTGACATATACGTGAGACTATTTGTGTTATCCAATATTAACTTTATTATCATTATTATCATGTCTGACCATACATATCTTAAAATTTTAAATTTTCCCACTCTGTCCAAGCTATACTTTTTTGTGGCTGTTTCTCGAAAATTCTAGGATCGCTCCCACCTCGGGAATCCACAAGTGCTATTCCTTCTATCTACAAGTCGCCTTTCCCAGGGAGCAGTACAGTGTACTTCCTCATTTTTTTTTTTTTTTTTTTTTCCTTTCTAGGGCCACACAGTTGTGGAAATTCCCAGGCTAGGGGTCAAACTGGAGCTGCAGCCGCCAGCCTACACCACAGTCACAGCAATGCCAGATCCCGACCGTGCCTGCAAGCTACACCGCAGCTCACTGCAATGTTGGACCTTAACCCGCTGGGCAAGGCCAGGGATCGAATCTGCAACCTTAGGCTCACTCTACATAGTTCTTAACCAACTGAGCCACAACAGGAACTCCCACTCCCTCTTTTTTTAACTCTGCTAATGGTCGCCTTCTTAGTAAGGTCTTCTTTACCAGTCTTAAAACAAGCTTTTTAACTTCTGAGACATTTTGTTTAAGGTGGAAGCAACTGCTCCTCAAACATAGTAAATGCAACTTTTGCTTTCCAGTAAGTTTTGGAAGACTTCTGCTGAAAGAACTAGAAAAGAGGCAGAAAACATTTTAAAAATCATATTTTTAAAAACACCAGAGATGTGTGAAAGCAAAGAGGACTAGAAGAACTAAAACTTTTGGAAGAAACAGTTTTCTCTGAGGGAACATTCGCTATCTATGGACATGGGTGGGTGATTAGAACAATCACAGCCAGAGGGTCTTTGCTGGGGAAAAGGGAAACACACAAAATTTCCACTGGGTACAAGGTGATGGCACAAAAAAATTAAAAATTTCTCTCTTTTTTTTTTTTTTTTTTTTTTTGGTCTTTTCAGGGCCACACCCGCAGCACATGGAGGTTCCCAGGCCAGGGGTCTAATAGGAGCTGTAGCCGCCGCCGATGCCACAGCCACAGCAACGAGGGATCCAAGCCGCATCTGCGACCTACACCACAGCTCACGGCAACACCGGATCCTTAACCCACTGAGTGATGTCAGGGATCGAACCCACAACCTCATGGTCCCTAGTCGGATTCGTTAACCACTGAGCCATGAAGGGAACTCCAAATTAAAAATTTCAGTGGTCTTAAAAAGTATGGCTAGATTCCTCTTAGGGACATTTGCTGAGTTAGAGCAATGCAGGAGTCTGAGGAATCACAGTATATAATAAAGGGATCTAAAAGTCAAAATAAAATCTCCTGCTTCCTCATAGTGCTTATGAAACATCTGCTAGAGAGAAAGTATCTACCTCAGGTATACAGTCTGTCTTTCCTTCAAGATATCTGCTTGATTTAAAAGTTTTGTATAACCAAAGAAAGATGGGCTAGGAATTTCTGAAGAAAGGAATTTTCCACAGGATTTCATAGCTGAAAAGATACATACCAGCCAGGCTCTCAAATAAAAGCCAGGAGGCCAAATTCCTAAATGAAAGCAAAGCTGAGATAAACTGAGTCTTACTAAAACTGCAACCTGGCCACAAACAAGCTTAATTCTTGAATGAATTGAGGTTATGATTCTCTCATCTTATCTACTTAATAGAGAAAACAAGAAAACTTTCCCTGAAACTAGATGAAATCACCAGAAGTCTCTGAACTGGTATATAATTAACAGGCATTCAAAGCAGGAAGAAAATACGTTTGATAGTTAAACAAAAAAATATAGACATTAAAAGTAGATGCACAGGTGGTTCAGACAGTGAAGCTTTTGTTTTCATTCATCCCAATGTATTTTCTAATTCTAGTTTACACACTGGTTACTTAGAAATATGTTAATTTCTACATATTTGCCATTTCACAAATTTTTTTTTCTGTTATGACTTCTAATTTCATTCCACTTTGGTAAGAGAACATACTTTGAATTATTCCAATCCTTTTTTAATTAACCAAAATGTGTTTTATCGTCCAGCATCTCTCCTTGAGAATACGCCCTGTGTACTTGAGAAGAACATGTATTCTATCTACTGTAGTTGGGAAATGTATTCTAGATATTTAGGTTAGTTGGTTTATAGTGCTGTACAAATATTTTTTGCCCTTGCTGATATTCTAACTGTTCTGTTATTAAATGTGGGAGTTTGTTCTTTTTTTAAAGTTTCAAACAATTACTGTTGAATTATCCACCTGACCCTTCAATTCTTCATTCTCCTACTTATCTATTTAGGGTCCCTGTTGTCAGGTACATGTATATTTATAATTGTTTTATTTTCTTGCTGGGTTGAGCCTTTATCATGATAAATGTGCTGACTTTTCTCTAGCAACAAATTTTGCTTTAAAAGCTGTCTTATTTGATACTGTTAGATCCAGACCTCTTTTCGATTCTTTTGGTATATCTTTTACTATCAACCTATTTTTTTTTTACTTTATTGAGGAATAATTGACATACAGTGCTGTATGAGTTTAAGTTGTAGAGCATAATGGTCTGATTTACATATATTGTGGAATTATTACCACAATAGGCTTAGGTAATATCTATCATCTCATACAGATATAATAAAACGAAAAAAAAAAACAATCTCCTTATAATGAGAACACTTGGGATCTTCTCTCAGTAACTTTCCTACATATCATAGAACAGTGCTAATTATACTCATTATGCCATCCATTATGGTACTAGTATTTATTTATAACTGGAAGTTTGTACCTTTAGACAACCTTCCTCTGGTTCCCCTTCCCTCAACCCCCTGCCTCTTGTAGCCACAAATCCAATTTTTTTTCTATGAGTTTGCATTTATTTAGATTCCACATATAAGTGAGATCATACAGTATTTGTCTTTCCCTATGTAACTGTTTGTACTTAGAATAATACCTTTTAAGGCCCATCCATGTTATTGCAAATGGTAGGATTTCCTTATTTTCACAGCTGAATAATGTATGCATTATTCATAACTTCTTTATCCATTCATCCATTGTCTTGGCTATTGTAAATTATGCTGCTATGAACATGGCAGTGTAAATAACTTTTTAATTAATATTTCCATTTTTAATATATATTTTAACATATATTCTCCAAAATGTAATTGCTGGATCATATGACAGTTCTATTACAAATTTTTTGAGGAACTTCCCATTTGGTCTAAAGTACCTTTCTTGTAAATGGCCAATATTTGGATCATATTAAGCTTACTCATTTGGCTAATATCTGCCTTTTAATAGGAGTTTTTATTAATTAAATTAAATTAGTGTTTAATCCACATACATTTAATGCAATTACTGATAAGGTAGAATTCATGCCTACCCCTTTGCTATTTATTCTATATAGGTCCTATAACTTTGATTCTTTATTCTTTTGTGATAAATAGATATTTTGTGGTGTACCAATTTAATTCTCTTCTTGATTCTTTTAACATATATTTTTAAATGGTTTTCTGAGTGGCTGCCCTGAGGATTATAATTAACATCTTAATTTATAACAGTCTAGTTCAGATTAACACTTAGTTCAAATAGGTCAAGAACAAAAACTTTACTCCTTTATAGCTCTACCCTTCTTTGTGCCGTTATTTTCATACAAATTACATATTATATGCTGTGTTCCCATGAACATGGATTTGTAATTATTGCTCCATGCAATTGCCTCCTATATCAGACAGAAAAGGATTCCAAACCCCCAAAAAAAACACTAATATTGTGTCATATATTTATATATGTTGTTCATTTGTCATAGAGATTGGAGTTACTGCCCTTTCATTCTTTCAGCTTGCAGAACTCTCTTTAGTACTTTTTATAGGGCATGTCAGCTGAAATGATTTTTGGATTTATTTTTCTGGGAATGTCTTATTTATTCAAATAATAATAATAATAATAATAATAATAATTGAATTGGAGCTACCCCACAGCCATAGCAACAGGGGATCCAAGCCACGTCTGTGAACTACACCACAGCTCAGAGCCACACCAGATTACTGACCCCCTGAATAAGGTCAGGGATCGAACATACATCCTCATGGATACTAGTTGGATTTATTTCTGCTTCACCATGATGGGAACTCCTAAATGTCATTATTTTTGAAGGACAGTTTTGCTGGATACAGACATTTTTTTATAATGACTTATTTTTTCCATTATAGCTGATTTACAGTCTTCTGTCAATTTTCTGCTGCATAAGATGACCTAGTCATACATATATATATATACGCACTCTTTTTTCTCACACTATCATGCTCCATCACAAGTAACCACAGTTCCCAGTGCTATACAGCAGGATCCCTTTGCTTATCCATTCCAAAAGCTGTAGTTTTCATCTATTAACCTCAAATTCCCAGTCCTTTCCACTCCCTCCTGCTCCCTACTGACAAACACAAGTCTGTTCTTCATGTCCATGGTATACTTTTCTGTGGAAAGGTTCATTTGTGCCCTATATTAGATTCCAGATATAAGTGAAATCATATGGTATTTGTCTTTCTCTTTCTGACTTACTTCACTTAGTATGAGAGTTTCTTGTTCCATCCGTGTTGCTGCAAATGGCATGGTTTTGTTATTTTTTATAGCTGAGTAGTATTTTATTGTGTATATATACCACATCTTCTTAATATAATCATTTGTCAATGGACATTTAAGTTGTTTCCATGTCTTGGCTATTGTGAAGAGTGCTGCAATGAACATGCAGGTGCATGTGTCTTTTTTAAGGAAAGTTTTGTCTGGGTATATGCCCAGGAGTGGGACTGCTGAGTCATATGGTAGTTCTACGTGTAGCTTTATAAGGTACCTCCATACTGTTTTCCAAAGTGGTTGTACCAATTTACATTCCCACCAACAGTGCAGGGGGGTTCCCATTTCTCCACACCCTCTCCAGCATTTGTTATTTGTGGACTTATTAATGATGGCCATTCTGACTGGTGTGAGGTGGTACCTCATAGTACTTTTGATTTGCATTTCTCTAATAATCAGTGATGTTGAACATTTTTTCATGTGCTTGTTGGCCATCTGCATTTATTCTTTGGAGAAATGTCTATTCAGGTCTTTTGCCCATTTTTCAATTGGGTTGCTGGCTTTTTTGCTGTTGAGTTATATAAGTTGTTTATACATTTTGGAGATTAAGCCATTGTCAGTTGCACCTTTTGAAACTATTTTCTCCCATTCTGTAAGTTATCATTTTTATTTTTTTATGATTTCCTTTGCTGTGCAGAAGCTTGTCAGTTTGGATACAGTGATTTTTATTGACCATCTTTTTTCCTGTAGCACACCAATTATGTCATCTCGCTACCTTCTAGGCTCCATGGTTTGTGATTAGCAATCAGTTGTTCATCTTATTCATGATCTGTTATATATAACGATGAGTCTTTTGCTGCATTCAAGATTCTCTCTCTTTTTTTTTTTTTTTTTTTTTTTTTTTTTTTTTTTTTTTTTTTTTTTTTTTTTTTTTTACTTTTTAGGGCCGCAACTATGCCATATGAAAGTTCCCAGGCTAGGGGGGGTCAGATCAGAGCTACAGCTGCAGCCTGTACTACAGCCACAGCAATGCAGGATATAAGTCACATCTGTGACCTACACCACAGCTCATGGCAATGCCTGATCCCCAACCCACTGGGTGAGGCCAGTGTTGGAACCTGCATCCTCAGGAATACTAGTCGGATTTCTTTCTGCTGCACCACAACAAGAACTCCCTGCATTCAAGATTCTGTCTGTTGCTTTTGATAGTTTGATTATGATGTGACCAGTATAGATCTTTTTTTGTGTTTATCCTGATTGGATTGTGTTGTGCTTCTGGGCTGTGTAGATTGTTTTTCAACAAAAGTGAGAGATCTTTGGTCATTATTTCTTCAAAAGTTCTTCCTACTCCTTTCTCTTTCTCTTTTCTTGGAACTGCCTCTCTGTGTCTAGGACTTTATGATGTCCTAGATTTCCTGTCATTGTTCCTTTTTCTTCATTCTTTTTTCTTTCTGTTCTTCAAACTAAATAATCTCAATTAAACTGCCTTCATGATTGCTAGCCTTGTCTTCTAACTGATCAAATATATTGTTTATTTCCATTAGGGGTTTTAAAATTTTAGTTATTGTACTTTTTAACCCAAGAGTTTCCATTTTGTTCATTTTAATATTTTCTATCTCCATATTAATCTCTGTGTTTGGTGAGACATGAATCTCATACTTTTAAATGGTTTCCTTTCATCTGTTAAGCACTTATTTGTTTTTAATAATAAATATATTTTAAAAAGATATTTTAAAGAGAAGTTTTAGGTTCACAGAAAAATTAAGAGGAAAATACAGACCTTTTTCATATATTCTTAGCTCCCACACATGCAGAACTTCTCCCATTATTAACATCCTCCAACAGACTGGTTTATTTGTTACACTGATGAACCTGCACTGACAAATCATATCATCCAAAGTCTATGTTTACATTAACTTTTGGTGTTCTACACTCTACGGCTTCCGATAAATATAAACTGACATATTTTCATCATTATAGTATCATACACAGTATTTTCACTGCACTAAAAATCCTCTGTACTCTGCCAAAAGAAACATTTTTAAGAAACAAAACCACACTTTTAATCATAAAAATAACATGCAGAGATAAATATAAAATTCCTATTCTGATAAGAATTATGATAAAGAATTACAAGGTGTTATAAGAGCATTGAAGGAAACTGAATACAGTCTCTCAAATCAGAAAAGATTTATCTAATGAAGTAACTAAACAATGAGTAGAAATTAAAGATGACAAAGTAGGATAGCACAAAAGATTAAAACAACATAAGCTGTCAGTTTGCAATTAATCAGGGATGTGGAATAACACCCTGTGTTTAATGTAAGTTCTCTTCTTTATCATGTAGTACTGGATATTTAAACAAATTTTCATGAATGATGAAACTATTTATTATGAATATTAATAATATTAAATAAAGTAAAGTCTATAGTAAAATTTAGGGGCAAGGAGAGTCCTCCCTCAATGGGAGACTAATAGAGGAGAATCAAAATTAGATCCTCACTCATTTATTTTTAAATATTTGTTTTATCTCCAAAATTAACCATCTCACTGGAGAAGTAATAATTTAGTTAAAACGAAATTATCTGTCTTTTGTTTTAAGACTAAAAGAGAAGAAGGAGAAGAGTATTTAGTATTTGCATACTGGGTATCAGGTTGGTGTGAAAAAGGGGTCATATCCAATGCTGAAACAGTAAATATCTGGCAAGGTAAGGACTGTGAAAATACCTGTCATCAATACCTCTATTAGTATCAGGAATTAATTTTACTCTTCTTCAAAAGTGGAAAGGATGTATGGGGACAAGGATTAGTAGAGATGTGCATGTACTGCTAAAGATTACTGAATTAAAATTCCAACTGTCAAGCTCTCCTTCTTTAGAAATATTATAGAAATAATCTGAGATTCTGGATGTCATCCTCTCCCAAGGACTTTTGCTTTGTAGCTTTATGGTTATAATCGGGGCAGATGATACTTGTCTGAGTTTTACTAGATCAGAATTGGCTTTTAGTCTTTTAGGAGGATGTATTTATATATTGGTTGCAATTTCTAATTTCCTATCTATCCTTTACTCTCAAGCAAAACACTCCTAATATAGTTACTATGTGGTTGAAAAATCATCATGGTCAAATAATCAGTGGCTTAAAGTTTGGTCATTTTGTTAGTGATTTATCTTATTTGCTGCATTTGTGTTGATTTCAAGACTGCTGTTAGAATACAGGTGCAAACTTCCACAACAAAATTTAGAAAACTCCATTTTCATCCATATTACCATTCCCAGTATTCATTCTTTCCCTATGCCCTCGAATGGTAATACTAATAACCTGCCTCATTGTCATAATCTGGACCTCTGTTTAATTATTAATGTAAGATATACTGTGGTAAATTCAGCTCCTTGACCTATCTGTACCTGTGATCTGTCATACCCGTAAAGACTTCTTTTTTTTAAAGTGAATAGATTGAACATTTTTTCTCCTTTCCCTCCAAAACAGAAGTAAAAATACAGTAACTGAATTTGAAAAAAAAAATCACACAAAAACAATGTGAGAGGAGGCAATACCTGAAGACAGAAATTAAACCAATTGTGTGCACCCACGAAGGAGTATGGTATGGAGGTTCCTTAAAAAAAACTAAAAATTAGAACTACTACATAATTCTGCAATCCCTCTCCTGGGCATATATCTGGACACAGCTATAATTCAATAAAAAAAAACTACATAATTCATGCACCCCTATGTTCACTGCAGCACTATTTACAACAGTCAAGACATGGAAGCAACCTAAATGTCTGTCAGTAAAGGAGTGGATAAAGAAGGTGTGGTACATATATGCAATGGAATATTAGAACTCAGCCATAAACAGAACAAAATAATGGCATGTGCAGCAACATGGGTGGACCTGGAAATTACCTTACTAAGTGAAGTAAGTCACAAAGAAAAAAAATATCATATTAGATTACTAATACATGGAATATAATAAAAATATAAAAGAACTTATTCACAAAACAGAAATAGACTCAAAGATTTCAAAACAAATCTCACGGTTACCAAAGGGGAAGCATCTGGGTGAGGGATAAATTAGAAGGTTGGGATTAATACAGACACGCTACTATATATAAAACAGGTAAATAACAAGGACCTACTGTATAGCACAGGGAAAACTACTCAATACTAGCCTATATGGGAAAAAATCTGAAAAGGAATGGCTATATATACATATATACACACACACATGTATAGAACTGATTCACTTTGCTGTACACCTGAAACTAATGGAACACTGTAAGTCAACCATATTCCAATCAAATTAAAAAAAATAAGTTAGGCCAATTTCGGAAGATGCAAAATGAATTGATATCTGACTTAGCAAGTGAAATAAACTAAAAATGAACTTCCTGCGAGTAGAATGAGTGGGAAGAGCTAACAAGAAGTGCGCTCTGCGTTGGAGAACTGTGACAAGCTTTGTGATTCAAGACACTAAAGCTTAAGGCAAAAGTGTGGAGTAGAGATGAAAATAGAGGGATTGGGACATTGTCTGAACAAAAGAGTAGTTAAACCCTGCCTTAGGTAGGAATGGAGTTTAAGAAAAATTGCCTAAGATGAGGATTCTTGTGCAACTGAATCAATGAGGAGTGCTTTCAGGAGAAATCTGTAAGGAAAAAGAGGGAAGCAGAATAGAGTAGAGGAAGAAGCAGAGAAAAATGTGGCTTTGCTGAAATCTAATCTCAGCCTGATCCCATGGGAAGCTGTAGAATGTGAATAGCATTATGGGTTTTTCTTCCCTTCAAGAAAGGAGGAAATATGAGTCATTCATTGGCTGAAGGGACAATCACTAGAGTGTGTGGAGCATGGACAAATATTTTTAATAAAGTTTCATCTATTTAAATGGTTCTACTTAAAAACAGCTTAAAATGCATGAGGTCATGTAAGGCACGCTGTTTATCAATTAATATATTTGAACAATAGAGTAGACAAAATGTATGTACATATTTATTTATTATCCATTCAGTGCACATGAAGATTCTTCATAGTCTTTAGGTACTACTGTTTCATATTCAACTCTAAAATCATCTATTAATGTTCTATATTGTCAAATACATCATTGCTGGGTAATTCATATCTTTTACTGGGAGAAAAAAGTAGCAGTGCTCTTCTTCAGAATGTTTATATTGGAACAATATAAATCTTCTTACCTCTGTAGTTACCTACAACCATTCATTTAATTAAGGTTAAATCATTTTTCATGACACCGTATTATCCATTATGCTGCTCAGGAATAACGGACTCTACCGACTTTCTCAAAGACTATAACTATGCTTTGTTGATGGTGACCATATGTGCACGTCTGACCAGAGTACACTGGAAAGTGTAAATGGTAATTTTTTTCTTATTATGTTAGATTTGTCATTTTAGAAATTTAGCATAAAGATAACAAAACATACTTTTCAACTATGTCATCTCTTAGGCTCTATAAGCTATAATCAGTGTTTGCGGAATGGATATTCCTGCCTTCCACACTACCAGCACCATCACCAGGAAGGACAGGGAAGGGCCCCATGCAGAGAGGGAGAAGAGACATTCCATGGGCACAAGGAATGTCTACCCTTTGTCCAACATGGCTGAAAACCAACTCAGGGAATACAACCTCACCCTGAAAGACAGAGGCAAGGGAAATCATTGATTCGAAGGGCCCAAAGGATTGCAAAACAAAGATCTTGACCATTTTAGGAAGAGATGGACAATAGAAGACTATTGGACATGTGGTGTAGGTCCTACAGTGAGATGATGACACTGATCAAGTATGAATAAAGTAAAGAACACCTACTGCTACCCTACTGTCACTGGAGGCTGTGGAACAGAGGGAGGACCACAGTGAACACGGATGACAACAAGCAACACATGGGCTCATGCACACAGTCAAGCTCATAGGTCAGTGACAAAACACTGGTACCCAAGAGATCTGATCTCATCCTGTGTCTTATATAAGTAAGAGTTAATACCATTCTGGTGGCCCAAAGTTGTACGATTTTATAAAAGAATTACCTTGCTGTTCAGTCAGAATGCCACTTTGGACTTGGGGTCAGCCACGGAGCAGTAGGATGATACTGGCTTGAGTCCTGGATTTCCTCAAGATATCTGGTTAACCTCACATGAGTGGATGAGGAAAGTACCCCACTGTGAAGAAATGGAGTACAGATCTAGAGTCCAGTCTCAGGAATCTCCCCATCCCTGAACCTTCTGGGATAGTTCTTATGGCCCCAAGCAATCCAAAACATGAGGGGGAGACTTCTGCCACAGAAGGCCCTCTAAAACACAGAGGATTCTCAGAACACTGGCATTTATATATTCCCTACCCTCAAGGAAAAATACTGTACTCCTCTCTTTGGAAGCTGAGATGCCCCATATACAAGATTTTCAGATACCAAAGCTTCAGTGGCTTCCAAGAAATTAGCCATGTCTCCACTGTGAATCCACGCCAGTAAAGAAAGCTTGTTCCTGCACACAGACCATTCAGTATTTCATATAATTCCTCACTGTTAAATGTGAAAAAAATCAGTAAAAAATTCAAACCCTCTTATTTGGGAAAAACATGGGTGAAACAAACTAATTCAAAGAAGCTAAAAGAAACAAATAATGTAGAGAAATTTAAATACATCAAAAACAACTTACTCAGAGAAACACACACACAAATGTTGCATATGAGTGACAACAAGAACAAACACATGAAGAACATTCTGAGTAAAAGGAAGAGTTTATATAAATTAAAAATAATAGTGTAAATACAGTAAAAAGTAGATTAAAGATGTAAAAGCAAAATGGAGAAAATCTTCCCCAACACCGAAGAGGCAGAAAATAAAAAAAGAGAACAAAAACCCCATAAAAAAACACTATGGAATGAGAAGATTAGCAAGGAGAGCCAATGCCCAATTAAAAGGAGTTATGATGAGACCTGGAATGAAATTAATTAACAGAAAATAATAAAAAAAATTTGTCAGAAGCAAAATATATAAACTTCAAGGTTGAATTAAAAAGGACTTATGCGAAAGAAAATGAGCAAGAAATATTAGAAGAAAACGAATATAGAAAAAAGTCTTTAAAACATTCCCGCTTGTAAAAAAAATAAAATATAATAAAAAAATGATCACATTAAAGAATTACATTTCACATTTTTATCAGAGAGTTCCACTTCCATCAATGTTAGGTTGTTAGTGGTTTATTATGAAATACTTCACCTTTCTATAGCTATGAAGCAGAGGTTAACATTCAAAAGGATGATATCTTAACCCGTCAGAATTCATTCAGATGCCTCACATATTGGCTGATTAAAAAAAGTGTGAAGTATTTGAAATTAAATTAATAAATAATATTTTTCATTTGCTTTTTAGGGCCACACCTGTGGCATATGGAAGTTCCCAGGCTAGGGGCTGAATCAGACCTGTAGCTGCTGGCCTATGCCATGACACAACACTGGATCTGAGCCACATCTGTGACCTACACCACAGCTCACAGCAATGCCAGATGCTTAACCCATTGAGCAAGGCCAAGGACTGAACCTGCATCATCATGGATACCCGTCAGATTTGTAACCAGCTGAGCCACCGTGGAAACTCATTAATTAATTAATTAATTTGTTTATTTATTTATTTATGTCTTTTTAGGGCCACACCTGAGGCATATGGAGGTTCCCAGGCTATGGGTTGAATTGGAGCTATAGCTGCCAGCCTATGCCACAGCCACAGCATTATGGGATCTGACCCTTGTCTGCTACCTACACCACTGGATCCTTTACTCACTGAGCAAAGCCAGGGATCTAATCTGTGTCCCTATGGATACATGGATACTAGTTATTTTCATTACCACTGAGCTAGACAGGAATTCCTCTCTTTTTTTAATGGCCACACCTGTGGTATATGGAAGTTCCCAGGCTAGATGTCAAATTGGACCTGCAGCTTCAGGCCTACACCACAGCAACAGCAATACCAGATCATTAACCCACTGAGCAAGGCCAGGGGTCAAACCTACATCCTCATGGATACTAGTTAGGTTCTTAATCTGCTGAGCCACAATGGGAACTCCTTAAATAATATTTTTAAAGATGAGGAAAAAGTACATTTCTATCTTGTTAAATTAAAACCAGTGATAGATCTATATAATAAAAAGTAGATGAGTAAATTTAACAATTTTACTGAGGAGAATGTGTCAAGAAATGCTGATTAGGTATAACTCTAACAAGCAACGAGTCATCTATAAAACTGAACCAACTTCTTCCATGATGTGAAGGAAAACCAGAAAAAGGACAAGACAATTAGGAGATCAAGGATTCATGCCTAGGACTAAAGCAGCACATGGAGGATCGTTTAGGCATAGGCAACAGCAAGAAAAATACATTGGAGATGTATTCCTTATATTCACGTTTTGAAAGCTATTGTATAAAGGAGCTATTGTAGAAGGATCTGGATAATATCCTCAAAAGTCTGAAAAGTTCAGTTTAAAACTTAACTCTCCTCTTACATCTGTTAGTTTCAGAATTAAAACACTCCATTGAGCATCAATAACTCATGAGGTCCAGTTCAAAAGCATAGGTTGCCACATTACTGAGAGAAGTTACCTACACATACAAACCCGTGAAGCATAATCCATCAAGATACTAAATCGCTTTACGTATTTTTCTACCAACGAAGTGGCTTTCCAGCTATCTGTACAAAAAAAAAAATTCACTTCTCAGAGCCCAATATCTGATTTACTCTATTCAGCCCTGCACAAAGTGTCCCAGCCAATGGGCAAATGTTTGGCTCCCTGCTTAGATTTAACATTGCTAATTATTTCCTTTTATTAGTGTTTCTGCATTCCCTGAAATCTGAGAAACTTCTTTTTAGAAAATAAAAGGACACAAAATGCAAAGATATTATTTGGGCTTTATAAGGCTGGAAATTTAAACCTCAGGGTAGTTTTAGAGTTAATCTTGAGTGGTTTCCAGGAGCTTTTTATAACCAGGAACTCAGGCTATAAATTAGGGTCTAGGAATTCTCTAACTTCTTATTAACTATAGTGGAAATGTATTATTCTAAAGTTTAAGATCACATTTGGTTAAAATATTAAGAATTTGACATACATTTATGACTCTATAGAGTATTTCACTGAAGAATCAGAATATGTGTTTTTCCCAATTGTTAATTTTAAATTATATTTTAACTGATGTTTCTCTGAATTATTCTTTTTTGAGGAGAGAAGGCAAAGATATCTTATGAATATGTATTTGCAAACTTTAAAACTGTATGTGAACTACAACATTAAATTAAAAATAAAAAGTGTTTTAACGTGAAATATAATATCATAAATTTAGCAGTATGCTCTAGTGTGGAAGGCCAACCACAAAGGCAGATGTCAAATTTTGCTATGAGAAATCCAGTTTAGCTATTCAAGCCATTTTCTTACCCAAGGGGTAGTCAAAATATGTTTTAATTAAGAAGTTACGAAGTTCCCTTCGTGGCTCAGTGGTTAACAAATCTGACTAAGAACCATGAGGTTGCGGGTTCGATCCCTGGCCTTGCTCAGTGGGTTAAGGATCCAGCGTTGCCGTGAGCTGTGGTGAAGGTTGCAGACGCGGCTCGGATCCCGCATTGCTGTGGCTGTGGCGAAGGCCGGCGGCTAAAGCTCCTGTTAGACCCCTAGCTTGGGAACCTCCATATGCCGCAGGTGCGGCTCTACATAAGGCAAAAAAGACAAAAAAAAAAAAAAAGAAGTTACAAAATTTAGGGGTAGAAAAGGCCTTGTAAATAATCTAATCCAGTATAATCATTTGACAGAATGGGAAACAAAGGCCTTCAATGAGTCAAAATCTCATCTCTTCCAAAGCATGGCTTAGAAATTAATCTAGCAGTTGCTGGTATTGATATTTACAATATTTCAAGTATCTGATTTGACTAACTTTTCTACATTTGACTACCTATTTGAATTGACAATTTTTTAGTCAATATTCAAACAAATCTGGAAAAACATATCAACAATTACTCTATCCTCTAAAAGAGATCTTGCAGAAAATGTTCATTGAGCTCAATTACCTTTTTTTGGCTCTCAGATTTATCAATCTCACCAGTAAATGACAACTTCCCACTTCATTTAACCTGCCTCAAAATGGGCCAAAGTTAGGAAAAAATTGTATCTGAACAATATGCGACTCCATTAACAACTAGATGGCTAGGGAAAGCATTGAATAAATGATAACGCTGTAAACCAAATTAGCATATAACTTTAAAAGAGAGAAATAAGAACAAAAATACAAGCTGAGCCAATGTTTTTCAAGGGGGAAAAAAATAACTGTCCATTCCTGCTGAACCCAATTTTGTCTCTTGCCCTATTTACTGGCAACGTGTTTAGAGTTTGTCTTTTTGTGTGTGCGTATTGCTCTATTTCCCTTTATTGTTAGCAGCCTTATCCATTCTTCTAACAATAGAAATCTCAGGAGAACATTTTCTCTAATCCTACTTCCAACTGTTAGTTTGGTTTGTTTATCTACTTTCTTGACTCACAGCCCAAACCTTCTGTATCGGTTTTGTTCCCAAAAAGGGAAGCAGGAAGAAGACTCGTATGGCATTTTTAGAGCCATTTGTTATTGTGGCAGTGAGGAATCTGTAACACTCTGCACAGACTGTCAGTTTGTCCTATGATGAGAGAAATGGTAGTTAGACAAATAGAGAATGTGTGTTTTGCCTTCTAAAAACTCTTGCGCATTTTTACAACCATGATGGAAATGAAAGTGAAAAGAGCCCACGAAAGGAGAGTTAGGAGAAAAGCGTTATATCTTCCCTATTTTGGTACAAGTTTTAATCTCAAAGAAAACAGTAGATGAGTTTACAGTTTTGTATTCCTTTGTTTAATGTGTCTGGCTCATAGATAATGCAATACACAGGTTTATAATGCCTGATCAATATGCATATGCCATCTTTCTCAGTTTCCTCATCTACAAAGAAAAGCAATAGAGTGAGATTAACCTAAAGTAACCTTCCAGCTCTACCATTTTGTGGGATGCTCTATTAAACCAATAAAATCGAACAAATGCCATTATTTGCTTTCATTATAAAGAATGTGCTGAATCATTTTTATTCTTTTTACTGGAGCTGAAATTCTCACTTTCTGAAAAATTTCCTCATGCTATTCACTTCAAAGTGAGATTTACTTTGCTTGGTTGTAGTTAGTTTTAAAACAGATCTTCCTTCCTTCAACCAATCTTTCTTTTAATTTTTAAAAAGTTATATTACTACCTTGTGGAAAGTTGGAAAATAAAATTTTTGGCATAGGAATACATATTTTTAATACAACTAAAAAGATAATTTCAATATATTTTAGTGTCTTTCATACCCATTTTGCATTTCCATAATCATGAAGGATATATATTATTCTATATTTTCACATAATATTATGTACTATGTGTTTTCCATGCTGGATTATAATCCTCCATGCAATTACTATTTGAATGATTAAAATGGTCTAACCATCAAGAGGACATAACCAAATTTTCTAGTCTATTTCACAGTGTTAGACATATAGATGGTTTATAACATTTTACATTTAAAAAGATGGTTCAGTAAACAAGTCTGTGTAACTTTTATACTTATTTAAGATGATTTGGCATTGCTAATGAAGCTTTGCATAAATTACAAATCCATGTAGTCATGAGGTATTACCTGCTCTTCCCTCTCCCTGGAGCACCCCCAGTCCTCTTTCTTTGTTAGTCTAACTTGCAATTTTTCTCTAAGTCTCAACCTAAAATATCACTTCCTTAGGGAATCCATTCCTGAGACTCTACACATCACTGTGGAGAGTGATGATTAGGAGATGACTCTCCTAATCATCTCCCATGATTAGGTATTTCCACAGTACTTCTCTTTGCTGTTACTGGATGTTGATGTTTAATGTCAGTTTTCTCTAATAGGTTCCAAGTATTATGTACTTATTTACTTTTCCCCCTTTTCTAGCTGCTCCTGCAGCATGTTTCTGGGCCAAGGGTCAAATTGGTACAGCAGCTGCAGCCAACACCAAAGCCACAAGCAACAGTAGGTCCAAGCTGCATCTGCGATCTATGCTGCAGCTTGCAACAATGCCGAATCTTCAACCCAATGAATGAGGCCATGGATGGAACCCACACCCTCTCAGCGACAACACTGGGTCCTTAACCTACTGAGCCACAATGGGAACTCTAATTCTAAGTATTACGAAGACAGGAAGATATCTTTTTGGTTCATCTCAGTAACCCAGAGTACCTGCAATAGTTGATTCCTGGTGCCTGGTATGTATTTAATAAATCAGAACTATTTGATTCATAAGAGGATAAAAAAACATGTATACATTGATGTGACAAAATATTTCTATATATTCAAAATAAATTTATTCAAGTATTTTTATTCCAAGAGCTGCTTTTTAAGTGAAAGACTTAATTGAAGCTCAAATAGTTTCAATGAAAATAGCCACAGACCCCATATAAATAACTCCTTGCATTTGAACTAGTAAGTTACTAAAATAAACACAACTATTTTTTTCCCCTTAATTCCCCAAAGGTATTTCCTTTCTTTCATAGAATCTTTCCCAAATTGCTTTTGGTTTTCCTAGCTGGATCCAAGTGCATGTTAGATGGTCCCTTGCAACATTGTTTTAGTATTTTCTCAGGTGCATTGTTTGGGTATTGTGGACAAAATGTTCACATACTTGCTGTAGAAGCAGGTAATAAAGTGAATGATGAAAAGAAAACATTTTAGAGAAATTCTAATCAAGAAAAACATCACATGAACACACTGTAGAAAGAACAGGAATCTTTCTTTTAAGTGAACAGGCTTTCAAATATGAGTTGCCAAAACAATAACAAAAGGTGACAATTCATGCAAGTTTCTTGGAATCATGTGCCTTTAGTTTTTACATGAGGTTGCATAGAATCTTAGAGTCATGTGTAGCCACTCTAGGGTACAAGAGGAAGTCTTACCGAGGTAGGCTGTTCACTCCTCCTTGTATATTTTATTTTTTTTATACCAAAACTTATGTAAAATTTTTCTTAGTAAAGAGTTTCTGCCACTAACACATCTTTTTCTCTAAAGGATGTGAGACTAACTAAATATTTGACTAAAGATAAAACCTCATTAGTTCATTCCTAAAATATTTATAAACAAACTATGTGGCTAGGTCTGTGATATGTAATGGATACACAAGATGAATAAAACATGACTGTCCAAAAGAGGAGAGAAACATGTGCATTTTATTGATGACATATTAGAGTCACTATGTGATAAGTATTGTGAGAAATCGGGATCATGCTGACTTGGACAAAAATAGTGAACTCTTCATATCTGAACATGTTCTTGGTGGATAAATAGAGGATTTCAAACTAGAGAAAGTGTGCAAGGGCACTTAAGGCTAAGAGGCAACTGATGTGAAAAATATGGACAAATTGTGAAAAATCATGCCAAAGTCTAAGATTTGAGATGTGTCAAAAGAGGTAAGTTTGAAGAGGTAACGTGGGGTCATACTTTGAAGAAATACAAGTTCTGGGAATGTCATGAAAGCAAAAACAAGAAACCACACTGAACTGGTTATGTTAGGTTTTACGTTAGGAGTACCATGTGAAACTACCAAAATAATACAGATGAGAATTAACGAGAACTCAGTTACAAGAGTTATACAATAAGGGTACAGAATGCAGAATAAATTGGTGAGCGATTTCTGGAACAGATTTTAGAGAAATTTGTATTGACTGTGGGTGGCAAAGATAGGCATGATTTTAAATAATCTAACTTGAAGGGGAGAAATCTTACAGGATCATAGAGAGGCAATGAATAGAGTAATTTAGGAGACAGATTTAGGTTTGTACAGGGACTCAATTCCATTTGCTAGTCAAGTGATTTCAGGCAAGCCACTTCGCCTTTCTAAGACCCAATCTCCTCTACTGATGAAAACAGATGTTTTTGTGAGTATTCAAAGAAATGTCTTTAAATGTTTCACACAGTGTGCCACGCTGTTAAGTGTTCATTAAATCTTTAAAATTACAATTCTTGGTTCAGAGGCCAGTGTTCACTGTAAAGCCATAAGCGTCCCCATTCTTTTTGCAAATGCGCTTTTTTCCCCCAGCAGTTTAGATGTGAATGTCAAGACATGCACATAATGATCTTTCTGCTCTTCTTCTATTGTCCCAAATAGTGGGATTATAATGGATTTAACAAATATTTATTCAATACCAAATACATATCTTATTCCCTTCCAGGTGCTCAAGGTATCTATATTACTAGGGCGACACTTAGAAAAAAAGCGCAGAAAAATTGAATAGACATTATTTTTCCCAAAGAAGACATGAAGATGGGCAATGGGCACATGAAAAGGTACTCAGTATCACTAATCTTCAGGGAATACAAATAAAAACCACAGTAAACTATTACTTCACATGTATTAAAACGGCTATTAGCCAAAAGGCAATAAGCACTGACAAAAATGTGGAGAAAAAGGAACACTTGTGCAGTGTTGGTGGGAACATAAATTGGTGCAGCAACTATGGAAAATAGTATAAAGTTTCCTCAAAAAATTAAAAATGGACTACCATAAGATCCAGCACTGCCACTTCAGGTACATATCTGAAGGAAATAAAATTGCTATGTCAGAAAGATATCTGCACCCCAAAGTTCACTGTAGTATTATTTACTACAGCCAAAACATAGAAACAACCTAGATGCCCATATATGAATGAAGGGATACAGAAAATGTGGTATATATGTATAAAATGAGATATTAATCAGACATAAAAAAGAAGGAAATCCTGCCATTTGTGAAAACATGAATGGACCCAAGAGGCATTATGTTAACTGAAATGAGTCAGAGAAAGACAGATATTATATAATCTTACTTATATTTGGAATCTTAAAAAAATGAACTCATTGAAACCAAGAACAGATGGGTGTTTGCAACAGGTGGGAGGTGGGAGATGAGGGAAATAAGTGATGGTAGTCAAAAGGCACAAACTTCCAATTACAAGATTAAGGGGTTCTGGAGAAGTCATGTATAACATATTGACTATAATTAGTAATACTGTATTGTATATTAGAAAGTTGCTAAAGAGTAGATCTTAAAAGTTCTCACTACACAAAAAAAATTATTGTAACCCCGTGAGGTCAGGGATGTTAACTAAACTTATTGTGGCAATCATTTCACAATATACATGTATATCAAATCATTATGTTGTATACATAAACCAATACAACTGCACATGCTATTAAAGCCTAATAAAACTGGGAAAAATAAAGGAAAAAAAGCAGAACTTATCCAAGATAATATTTAAAAAAGCAAGCAAGCAAAAAAATATTCATTTCTGAATTTGTCAAAGTAAATAATTTTTAAAAATACCTTAATCAAGTAAAATAATTTAAAAACATTCAAAACAATGAAAGTGGTGGACTTTCATTAGGATGGCCAGAAAGGATATCTTTGAAGTACTCTGAAGAGGATAAGGATTGACATTGTGATGAATATGAATCCTGCAGGATGATCTTAAAGACTACATGAGGTGATGTTGCGTTTGTCTTCAAGAAAAACGGAGGTAGCTGGTCTGGACCTATTTAATACAGGGACATGAAGTCTAAGTTTTGCTACTAAGACCACATTTTTCCTTCCTCTTCAAGTGTTGAACCCTCTTTTTGTGTTTCTAATTTTTAAAACAGAACTTGGATAAACTGTGCTCTTTGTCCTATAATATTTTGTCTATCCCTCATTAGTCGATACGCAGGACCTATGGAATCTTGGCATTAGTCACAGCTACGGAGGCTAAAGGAGGACCCTCCACAACAACAGGGAGCACAAGAGACAGGCTAAAACCCATCAGTAATTGCATGAGTGTATAAATGTCACCTAGTGCTAAATACAGATTCATGAGGGGCAGAGAGGAGAATTTCAAGGGCAAAGTTTCGAATAAGGAGTGAAAATAGCAGAGACAAGCTGATGACTTCCTGCCAGGAAGTTGTGGGAACTAGAAGGATTGAAAAGAGGCAATAGAAAGAGTAACCTGTAATTTACATGTAACTTGTTCATAATTCAATTCTTGACCTGGAGCAAGAGAGATCCAATAAACATGCTATTAAAAAAAAAAAAAAAAAAACTTCCCACTTTCGATTTACACATTTGTAGTTATTTATTTACAAAGAGCATTGTTCGGAGACTGATTCTCAGAAGCTATCAATAAATAGCTAGTAATTGTAATAATCAAAGAATGAAGAGATCTCTATTTCTGCATTTATTTTGAATACTTAAAACACATATGTATGTATTTTAAGACTTTTCAAAAGACATGTATGCTAAATATTGCTTTTCTTGACTTACCAAATAATTTTGTTTCTCTCATAGACTCTGTGCAATTTTTTGGTCCCCCAAAGTCAAGCAAAACTACTTGTCTCGCAAATTTCTTAAATCCCACTTAATATTTCACAGGAACACTTCATTTGTTTCTGACATTTTGTCAGGGCTGAAACTGCTTAATTCACACAGTACTGAATTCAGCCATTCTTTAAAAGTTTCAGCAGACATACAAAGGGTGAGAAGGCTGTTGGCCTCAAATGACTGATTTCCACTCAATGAGGCATAAAGCAATAGAACTCCTGGGCAACTTGATATGAAATGTGTCATCCATAGGTCAACAGGCTGCAACCACCCAAACTCATTTGTTTAGGCCTGATTAAGTCCAGCAGGGGGAGTATGAAAATGAATTCAAAAGGATCAAATAAGAGAGAAGTATCAGGAAAACCAAGTATCGTATGCTTTCATTTCTTCCTACAATAGGAAGCCTGTTGCCCTGTGCTGTCAGGTTCATGAACTTGCTAACAGCTTTTTATAGGAACAGTACGTTTTCTACATTTGATCTAAAAGAGACACATCTGAGTGTTCACCAGTGTCCACTCACATCCTGAAATGTGGCAGCATGGAACTCTTCACTGTCTGACATTTTAAAACTGGCCTTGGATACAATGCTTTGTGTGAGACAAACCTACTGCACTCCCAATCCTTCCTTGAAAAGGTTGACAAGAAAACCCAAATGAGACCACGTTTTTCTGTCTGGTTGTCATTGTACGGCAGAGTGCAAGTTGAGTTTGGGGGGAAGTGGGGTCAGGAAAGTAAAAGGCAAAGCACTATAATTAAAGCACTCTTACCAATCAGAAAAGATTATTTTTCTCTAATAAATAAGGAAACATTCTTTATCAACAATAAGGGCCAACCGTTATTTTAATAAAGTGTTATTTCTGCTTGAAATACTGAAATCTTTGGTTTATATGCTTTTACTGGCCTTTTTTGTTGTTGTTCCAATGGGTCTTTTGAACATTTGGGGAACAAATGGACTGAAGGAGACAGAGAGTCTATGTTGCCCCCTAGTGGACTGCAATGTTATAACCAGGATCTCCTGAAATTAGAACTCTAGCACCCTGCACTGTGTCCGTCTTTGGATTTCACACATCCTCTGTCTCATTCTTTGGAACAGTGTGAGCAAAACTTTCACCTTGACTCATATTCAAAATTTACTAGTTATAGACAACAATTTTCTTTCTCTCAGTCACTGTTTCCTCATCCATAAAATGGGAATATTAATACCACCTACTTCAAGAGGTTGTTAGGAGAACCAACTTTGGTAATGCACATGAAGTCTATGGTACAGTTCCTAGCAATAGTAACCATTCAGTTTAATGCTCATTCTAATAATAAGTAATAGCAATATTACTAGAAAACTCATGTGTTAAAAAAAGAACTACATAGAGAGGGATTTGCCTTTTACTATGATATTATAAAGATCTATCTGTGGTATATCTGCAAGTGTGAAACCAAGGAGGTCCCTGCCTATTTCACTGCTTCCACTTAGCCCTCTTAACAACTGAATTCTACGCAATCCACCAAAATTGTTTTATTCAGAAAGAACTAGTGGGCCATGAAATATTCACAGTATGGATCAGAACCAAACACGATTCAATTTTCTGTCTTTTAAGAAACTGCCACTTTTGAAAGGCCAACGTGATGGAAGATGGAGAAGTCTTAGTTCACACTGCACTGGCAGATGGACATAAAATAAAATATCTATCCCAGTAATTAATTCCTCAGCTGCCTCTCTGCCACCTACTCTCTAAAAGATAATTCCATTACCTATGTGCTGAGCACATATGCTCGAGGCTCTTTACTGCAATTTACACACATTGGTTCCTGACTTCTTTTATGAAATTTTAAATGGCGAAGAGAGATAAACACTCTGATTATCTATGTGTCTGATAAATGAATGCTGCAACAAAATTTTACAGCTAAAAAGGTTATTTACTTAAGTGAGATTTTTTGTGTGTGTGCATTGAAAGGTCAGATTTTTTTCTTCCGTGGCTGTGAAATTGCTTCTGCTTTTTAGCAAATCTTCTAAGACGGCTCTTCTCCTTGCAGTGTTGACAAGGACACGAGAAGGATGTGGCCTGAGGAAATCAAATGAGCAGCATAAAATCCTAGCTGGAATAGCAGGCAGCCCACAGTTTGTGGTTTTTGAAAGTCTGTCAAAAAAGTTGCGTAATATGAAAGTGGAGACAGGACTTCTGAACAAAAATCAATAGCTGGATCTTTTGAACTGCCCATGTACAAAGTTCTAATGAAAATGTCCTTGAGGGGAGTTTTAATAGTGGACTTTGAGATCAGCTTCTCACTAGTCTGATAACGCTACAGAGCATTTGAAGTTTTCAAAGAATTCAAGCCCTGAAAAGTTTGGCTCAAACACTGAGGATGTAAATGCCTCTGAGGGGTCGGAGAAATAGCAACCCACCGCTGAGGAATATACGATGTATGTGTTTCCTGAACCGTGTCAAATTTTAGCCACAGGATACAATTTACTTCAAGGGGGTTGATAGCTCTCTAAAAAGCAGCACTCCATGTTCAAACTAATAATTGATCAGGCACCATGTACCTGTAGTAAGGGTAGGAGTGACTAAAAATAAATCACCTAGGAGAGCTGATTAGAAGGTACATTTTCTAAACACATTTTATTTAATCTTCTGACCAGATGGGTACGTATATCATACCCATTGATAGTTTTCTTCTTTTTTTTTCCATTTTTTCCTTCATTTCTTTTTTTTTTTTAATATGTGTCCATCTCAATTCAAGCTAGCAAATTATTCATGACTCTAAAAGTCACCATGGTAGCACCAATGTAGAGATCAGAAGTTAACATTTTAGGTCACTTACTGATAATTCTTTTGTTTTCTCATCTCTGAATCTTAAAACACAATACCCATTAGTTGAGGATGAAAATTTCTTACTCGGTAGAATGGGAGAAATCAAACAAATAAGCAAAATAACACACACTAGCATTTACAAAATCTGGCCTCCAAAATTGGAAATGTTTCAGTTCTCAATTGAGCCTGTTTTGGAAAAATTATGCTTAAGCTATGCTTGAAAATACCAATCTACTCACCCATCAAAGACAAGCAAAAAATTTTTTGTGGGGTGAATGATAAAGCTTTTATTTTTTTCTTTTATTCTTCATTCTGTCAAATCTCCCTGTTCCATATAAAGCAAAGTAATAGCTTAAAAATAAAATTATCAACTAGTATTTAGAGGGTTGTATTATTGATTTGAACTATTTTTAATGTTAAGTAAATATACTACAGTTATTTTACTGTTAATATAATCCAGGTATAAATGTTACTTATTGCTATTAATAATCCACTCAAAGTTACTATTGCTATACTATGATTTTTTTTCCTTTTTTCTTTTTTTTTTTTTTTTTGCTTCTTAGGGCCGCACCCACAGCATATGGAGGTTCCCAGGCTAGGGGCTGAATCAGAGCTGTATCTGCCAGCCTGTGCCACAGTCATAGCAACATCAGATCCAAGCCACGTCTGAGACCTACACTATAGCTCACAGCAACACTGGATCCTTAACCCACTGAGTGAGGCCAGGGACTGAACCTGCAACCATATGGTTCCTAGTCGGATTTGTTTCCACTGTGCCACAACGAGAACTCCTGATTTTTTTTTTCCTATTAATTACTCTCAACAAATTCCATGAGGCAAGCAGATGCTTTTAAAAACAGAGTTGAGTAATTCATCCTATATGGGAACTTAAACCCATACTGACTCTCAAGTGACCCCAAGCTCTCAGTCAGCTCTTTAGCCAAATTGCCTCTGGAGCCAAAAAAAAGCAGCACAAATCACATCACCAACCAGTTCTGTGTCACAACTTGGCAGCTGTAAGTGATGCCTTGAGTCTCAGGATTAGCTACTGTCTCAAATGAGGTTCCTGAGTAGTTGAGTCTGAGACAAGGAGGTTTGCGCAGGTGATTACTTGAGGGAATGCTCTGGGAATAAACCTATTAACCAAAGACCTACATGGCAATGAGAGTAGCAGAAAAAAGCAGAGGGTGAAGCCAAGTCAAGATGTGGGAACTCCTAAAGTCCAACTCTAGCCTGATCTCACAGGGAGCCCTGGTGCATGAGGAATACCACAGAATCTTTCCACCTTCCACCTTGACACAAGGGGCCCTGTGTGATCAGTCATACTGACTATTGCAACCACCGTAGGGGGCCTGAAGGGGAATACACAATATTCTGTGTGTGGTGACTCTCATCAGGCAAGGGCAATTCTGTAGAGAAAACTGTTCCTATGAGCCAAGCCACATAGTATCAATAATCACAGCTGCTGGGGCACAGGTGTCTACTCAAGCAAATAGGATGTGGGAAGGGCAACAAGAGCATCTGCTCTAGGAAGGATGAGAACATAGGTGGTTTGTTGAAAGATGACATACTCAGTGTACTTGGTTTTCCAGTGTAACTACCAGTAACCTGGAAGATAAGACTGACTTCATCTTATTCTAATACTAATATTGTCTGTCATTAATTGTGTCTCAGCCTTTTAGGACCTCATTAGTAAAGAATCTCATTAGTAAAATCTGCTCTGTGGACCAGAATATCTCTAAGGTGGATGATAGTTTTGTTTTGTTTTGTTTAATTATGGTTCAATATCCAGAATTTTCTTGCTAGGACATATGTATGTATTTTCTCTCCACAAACAAATGTTTAGTTAATTTTCATTTCCTGTATCTGGGGTCTAATAATAAGTTTCCTAAAATACAAAATAGGCTCCTTGAAGAAACAGGCATTTCCCTTTTAACCGTGGGAATAATCTGCATATAATGCATGACCTACCATTCACGTCTGTTGAGCTTTTACATAATTACCGCAGACTCAATGCCTTAACCACCTATAATAATTCTCCTAAAACTGGCGCCAAGAAATGCGTTTTCCAGATAGAGACTATCATCATTTCCCTGACAATTTTGAAAAGAAGAATCATTTTGGAATCATATTCTTTCATTTTGGAATCATAATCATATCACATAACACTTTCCTTCCTTCATGTATTTACAGTTATTGTCATCACCTTGGTTCATACACTTAACCTGTGACGCCTGTGACACTGACGCTCCATTCCTTTCTCCCTGACCCACTGGACATGCTGCTGCAAGATGCCTTTCTACAACCTCACCTCTTTATAGAATCCCCACCAATAAAAACAGGAAACAGTTCTTTTTAAAAGCACACAAAAAGTAACTACGTGAGGTTCTGGATATGTTATTGGGGTGAATATGGTCATCACTTCACAATGAATAAATATACCAAAACATCAAGTTGCATGCCTTAAGTATGTATGATTTCTGTTTGTCAATTATATATCAATAAAGCTGAAAAATCAAATAAAAAAGGAAAGCAATACACAAAAACCAGACAGAACCTCCAATTCTCTTAATTTGGCCTCAAATGATCTTCAAAAAAAGTATTTCAAAGCCATGTTCACAACTTTTTCTACAAGAGAAGGTACAGTATACAGTTAAAAGCACAGACTACAGATTGAGTGTTTAGACTTAACATATTTACCAGTAATCACTGTGTGATCACAGGGAACTTACTTCACTTTTGTTTTATTTTCCGCAACTATAAAATAGAGATAGTAAAAGTATCTACCATAGAGGGATTGTCTGAGAGTTAAAAGAGTTAATAGATTAATGCCTGGCATAAAATAAAGGCTCAACAAAACATTATTTTTAACTGTTACATCTGTTTCAAACTGGTCTATTAAATATTCTGAAATAGTTCTTATGTTTTTCAAACATTTTGTTGTTAATTCTTTCAACAGCTATTTATTGAGTACCTAATTTGTGCAATATGTACAGTACAAGTTCAGTGGTATGAAAAACAAAAAGGGACCATGCCTATGATATAAATACAGTCTAAAGAGACTACTACAGATATTAATAAGAAATGCCGATACATGTCCACATACTCATACTATGTGTTTGTTTTCTCTCATTTGGAATGTATTCCTTCTTATTTTCTACATTTTGATTTCCAAACCATTTTTATTTTTTTTTTTTTTTTGCCTTTTTGTCATTTTATGGCCGCACCTGAGGCATGTGGAGGTTCCCAGGCTAGGGGTCTAATGGAGCTTTAGCCGCCGGCCTACACCACAGCCACAGCAAGACTGGATCCAAGCCGCGTCTGCAACCGACACCACAGCCTACGGCAACACCGGATCCTTAACCCACTGAGCAAAGCCAGGGATCGAACCCCCAACCTCATGGTTCCTAGTCGGATTCGTTAACCACTGCGCCATGACAGGAACTCCCGACTTCCAACCCATTTTTAAAGGACTAGTTCAAACTCTAGGAATTTATTTCCTCTGAAGAAGGTGCTCCAATCATAAAGAATTTTTATGCTGAGTATTGCTACAGTAATTATGTTTTATTTCATTATGAAGTTACTCACTGATACACTCACTGTCTGTATCTTCTTTTAAAATTTAAACCATAGAATTTTTTGAGGGCAGAGACCAAGATAGTCTTTTGTATCTTTGTTCAAATGCCAGTCAACGTCCAGAACAGGAACTGTGGAAAGTGTATTAGTTGAAAAGTGATCGGTCTTTCAATCTGTAGCCTCAGACAAAGGTTGTTGCCACAGATATTTTCTACCTTGCTTTGTAGAGATAATGATGTTGCTCAGCAAAGAAAGAATGAGAGTGACCCAAATCTATTCCTGTAAACATGTCAGACTCTTGGCAAATGAAAACTTCAACAAGAAGAACCAGAGAAAACTGAGGATTAAACCTCACCTCTTGTTTCTCCAGTATAAAAAACGAGGTCCCAAGATGCACCCTGTGATAACAAGGAGCTCTTTCATCAAGATGGGTAAGAATTTCTCTCGCATAGAGCTGGCCAAACAGATTGCAAAGACCTAGGATAAAAGACATCATTATCTGCAGACCTTGTGCAATCAAAGGGATAGAACATCTGTAATGCTTGCCAAAGAAGCTGAATTCTAGCCTGCCACCCCAGAAATTACACACACTTCTTAGCTCTGGCTCTAAATCCATTCCCTTATCCGATTTGATCCTACTTGCTGGCCATGCATCTGACATTAGTCCTGGGATTCCTCTCATCTCATAAATCATCTCTTTCTCCATATTTCCCCATTGTGAAAGACTTGAATTCTTTTTTTTTTTTTGGTCTTTTTGCCTTTTTTATCTAGAGCTGCACCCGCGGCATATGGAGGTTCCCAGGATAGGGGTCTAACAGGAGCTGTAGCTGCCAGCCTTCGCGACAGCCACAGCAACGTGGGATCTGAGCCACTTCTGCAACCTACACCACAGCTCATGGCAATACCGGACCCTTAATTCACTGAGCAAGGCCAGGGATCGAACCTGCAACCTCATGGTTCTTAGTCGGATTTGTTAACCACTGAGCCACGAAGGGAACTCTAAGACTTGAATTCTTGAATCATCTCAGATTCACCCCAGATGGAAAATCCCAAAGATTCACATTCCTCATGTACTCAACTATTTGGGTGACAGGGAGAGAAAAGCGAGACATTGTTTTAGGAACTTGGGATATAACCAAAAACCGAAAAGGAAATGTCCCTACCCACAAGTCCTTAGATTCAAGTAGAGGGAGGCTAAAATTAAAACAAACTATTAAATATATATAATATATGCAGGGGCTTATAACAGCTATGGAGAAGACAGGATAAGAGGATGTAGAATGCCAATTTGATGTTAATGGCCTGGAGGGAGAAGTTACTGTTTTACATGGAGTGGTCTGAGAAGTCTTCTTTTTATACAATAATTAGGAATCCAAGATCTAGAATCACAACACCTGGCTATGAATTTCAGATCCATTGTGAACTAGTCTTCAGAAATGTTTCATTTTCCTTTTATATTTTACTCTCTTGGTTGTAAAATGTGAATATAAAATAATATCAACTCAGTAAAATCACTGTCAGGATTAAATGAGATGATAGATGTCTGACACTTAGCAATGGGCATAGTGTATATTAAGTACTCCATAATCACTCACTGTTACTATTATTAGGTCAATCTCACTGCTAGTCCCTCAAGAATTTAAAATAACACTCTACTCAGCCATAAAAAAATGATGACAACTTGCCATTTGTGACAGCATGGTTGTACCCTGAGTGTACTATGCTAAGTGAACTTAGTATTCTTATTATTATGCTAAGTGAAAGGAGTCAGACAGAGAAAGACAAACACCATAGGATTCATTCATATGTGGAATATAAAAACAAAAATAAGTAAATAAACAAACTAAACAGAAAAAAACTCATAAATGCAGAGTAGTGGTTCCCACAGGTGATAGGGTGGGGAGGACAAAACTGGTAAACAAGATCAACTATAAGATGACAGATGGAAACTAAACTTCCGGTGATAAGCATGCTGTAGTGTACATAACAGTCAAAAGACAATGTTGTGTACATGAACCTTACTAATGTTACAAATCAATGTTACCTCAATTTTGAAAAATAAAAAGAATACAATGTTCTTTCATCGGGGTTCAGACATGTTTAAAGAAACAGTGACTTGAGGCAATTTGACTGAGCATCTTGTTATAAAGAAACCTCTGGCTTTCTTTTTCATGAAGGAGCCCTATGATGCATTTGAAATATTTTTGATGTTTAAGGGAATCTAGCCACATACACTAAGGTATAATGTATAGCATCCTATTTCCACGGAAAAGAACAGGGCAAACTAGTTGAAAGAGAAAAGAAACTGAACTTTCCACATTAGGAATAGTTCATTTATTAAGTACTATGCTTAAATTTAGATTTCACAATAATTCAAAACGTGATAATGATGTTCTCATTTTCTCTTTATTTCTTCCTTCCTTTTTTCCTTCCCTTTCTCCCTTCACTTCTTTCTTTCTGCTTCTCTTTGTTTTTTTTTCCTTGTTTGTTTTTTTATAGCCATACCTGTAGCATATATAAGTTCCTGGGCCAGGGGTCAAATATGAGCTGCAGCTGCAGGCCTAAGCCACAGCAACATCAGATCTGAGACACATCTTTGACCTACGTACTCAGGTGCTGCTTGCAGCAATGCTTGATCCTTAACCCACTGAGCAAGACCAGGGATCAAACCTGCATCTTTATAGATAAAACATCAGGTCCTTAAACTGCTAGCCACAACAAGAATTCCCAAGTTGTTCTCATTTTCAATATTATGGGTAATAGGATGATATCAGCTATTCACAGTTTCAGCCCTCAGATTAACAGGCATTCTTGTGATGCCTATTCCCCTCAGACCGCAAGCAGATGCTAAAGAAAACAGCCAAAATCATAGTTTCTGACTCTACTGGTTAGAGAATACTACATTTTCTCCCATCCCTTCCATAAAGGAAGAGGATTCCATTGGAATGCTTCCTCTTCTATAATGCACTCGAGTCAGTTCAGTATGAAGCAAGAGAGAAAGTTCAAAGAAGTAATCAACACCTGCCTCTTGGTTAAGTTTTTTTTTTTCTTAACCTTTTTTCTTTTTCTTTTTAGGGCTGCACCCTAGGCATATGGAGGTTCCCAGGCTAGGGGTCAAATCAGAGCTACAGCCACTGGCCTACACCACAGCCACAGCAACGCCAGATCTGAGCCGCATCTATGAACTACACCACAGCTCATGGCAACACCGGATCCTTAACCCATTGAGCGAGGCCAGGGATCGAACCTGCAACCTCATTGTTACTAGTTGGATTCATTTCCGCTGCGCCACAATGGGAACTCCTCTTGGTTAAGTTTATAAAGTTCATTTCTCTCTTGGTGAATATCCACTTAGCTCTAATTGAATCAGTACTTAAATACTACAACTGGACAGAGTCTTTGGAGATATTTCTTCACCCCAACCATTAAAATATTTTCTGCTTTACCTACAAAGTATAAAGCATGCCATGGTTTCCCACCATTGTAACAAATGTTTAAAGCAGAAATTTAAGTGATTTAAGGACAGTTGGAAATGAAACAAGATTTTTGTCATTATTCTCATTCGACTAATCTGTTTTGAAACACAAAATGCAAATCCACAAGGAGATGCTTAATATAAAACAATGAAAAATGAATGAAATGAATTTTTCATTATGTTTTTCAAACTAGCATAATATACAAAAAAGCAAGTTTTCTGCTCCACTAAAAACAAATGAAAAGACCACCAGGAAAATAAAACATAACAACACCAAAATTATAAAAAAAGAATTGCAATTTAAAGTCAAATAAAATGTCAATTACTTTTTTTGACTGAAGTAAACACATATTTTCTCGAAAGGCTAAATCTATCTTTTACTATGAAAGTATTTAGCAAACTACACATATAGGACACTGGAATGTTGACGTGATTTAATAGGAAAAGATAACAGTTATGCTACTCAGTCAGGAAGTATTTGAGTAACACTGTTTCTATGTCAAAAAAACACCAGCGTGGCATGATTTGTACCATATTTTCTCTTTAAATATATAGAAATCCCTTTCATTATTATTATTAAATTATAATCTAGATGGCATTTACTGACAATATACGAAGTAATACTTTATTAAGAGTGACTATGTCCTTCTATTATAACAAGTTTTTAAAGAACACCTTGCCAAATTTTCTCCCCACAGCAAAACACTCTCACATCTGCTTCCATGGAAATCCTGATCTTGTCAGTAATCCATCAAAGATCAAAGCAATGGAATCTTACAAAGAAAGTGATCTGTAAAGCCTGGACAGGGTGGAGGGATCTGTGACCGGTGAGGATGAGCAGAGCCTCTGAAACCAGTAGCTTTAGACTTTGAATTGTATGGCTTGTTGAAGTAAAAAATAGTTTATTGTGGAGGTGAGCGTGCAGAGCAGGAGAGAGGGGGAAAAAAAGTATATCTTCCTAACACTGAATTGTTATCGAGTGATGTAACATGTTAAGGAGAAATTATCTCAAATGGGGGATAAATGAACTCAGCTGTTTTCCATGAGGTAATTCTTTTAAAGCACCAGATGAGCACCCTGTCGTCTTACATCCTACCCTAAGACCATGCAATTAAACAATAGAGGCTGGCTGAGTCATGTCTTAAGGAATCATAAATGGGCTCTAGTTAACATTCAATTAAAATATAAGAAACTGCTAATTAGTGGATCCAGAATTATTGACTATTAGCAACTGCATGTGGTTCAACAAGAAAAGTAAGATCAGAATACAGAGAACCAGAAATTATATTTATGTGAGTATATACTATAGGACACTCTATTAAATTGGCAGGGGACAGGAGCCAGTGGAGTGGAACACTTCAACTTTCTAAATATTTGTTATTCATTTTTCATTCTACTAGTGGCAGAAAATCCTGTAGAATGAACATATCAACAAGTAATGATATGCAAAAATACATAAGATGTATTAAGTAAGGCAAATAAGCACATTACTAAACTTGGTCTCATTTTTATAAAAGTATGTTTATTAGTGAACATATATAGCAAAAATAGCAAAATATACATGGGGATTGTTAGCAGTAGTTAACAGGGATTGTCTTTGGGAGTGACAATTATGGAGGCTTTTGAATTTCTGTGTTCTATTTCTGAAATGCCTAAATTTACTTTGTAACATGAGAACGTTGCTTTGGTAATCAGAAAAATAAAGATACTTTATATTTAATAAAGCAGCACTGATATTAAATTACTGACTTGCCAACAACTTTTCCTTTAAGAATAAACAGAAAATGAACAGTTAACTTCTATTCTGAGCAATGCAGAACTAGCTGGGGAAGTAAATGTAAGGGGGAGTTCTTCTATCTCTCATTATCATTCCTCATCATTTTCATTCTCTGCCTTTTTTTTAATTCACAGAATTTTTAGCATAGAATGTTATCTCTGTGACTTAACTTTACTTCTATCTTGCAACTGAGAGGGAAAAAAAAGGAAGATTCAGGATTAAGTATTCAGTGATATGCCCCTAAACATAGAGCTAATAGGGTACACACCAAAATTTTGAATTCAGGTCTTGAAACACTATACTTACAAGTTTTTGCTTCAGTCTACACTGCCAAAGAAACTTGTTACCTTATGGTTATGATGTTCAAGTAATAGAATCTGGGGGATAGTTAAATCCACTTAAATCTGAATTTATAAAATTACAAGGGGAAACAAAAAACCAAAAACAATGGCCATAAGCCATTGTTTCAGATGGGAAAGCCATGACAAGGGTTTTGAGAGATTTATAAAATTAACATCTGACAGTTCAATTAGTAGAGGTCCTAAAGAGGAAGAAATCAGGATTTCATAGAAAGAAAATTTCACAACAGAATACAAAAAGATTAGAACCTTCAGGATTGAAGAGAAATGGTTGACTAGATTGTAAAAATGGTAATGGGAAACAAAAGCTTAAAATGCATTAAGCTGACGAATAATGCTAAAAGCAACAATCGAAAATCTTGTAACATTTAGAATAGTGAAAATAGCCAGGCAAAGAATTGATGCTTAATAAAGGGCATATGGTATAATGTAGTCAAATGCTGGTTTTGGTCAATATCATTTGTTAATAAAATTATGTATAAACTAGAAAATACAGATGATAAATGAAGGTTAATTAAGTGACTAAGTTATTTTTAAAAGTCGATCTAAAATAGGTTTAGAGGAGTTCCAGTTTTGGCTCAGCAGAAATGAACCCAACTAATATCCATGAGGATGTGGGCTCAATCCCTGGCCTTGAGCTGCAGTGTAGGCTGCAGCAGTGGCTTGATCTGGCATTGCTGTGGCTGTGGCATATGCCAGCAGCTGCAACTCTGATTTGACCCCTTGCCTGGGAACTTCCATATGCCCCAGGTGTGTGTGGCCCTTAATTAACTAATTAAATGGGTTTATATACAGATGAGTTATATTCCAGGGCTCTTCAGAACTTAGAAATGTGGTTGTTGGCAGATAGGTAATATTTAAGGAATTTTACACAAGGATTATTTCTAAAGTGTGAAAAAGCTAGGATTAAATTAACTGAGGCCCAGAGAACTTGTAATTGACTCTGTTAAAATATTAAAAAGCATAATGTGTATATAGGTATTTAGAAAAGCAAGAGATAGTTTTCAATACCAAAATGCTTGTACTATAACAAATATATTGCATTTTTTTGATAATGCAACTAGACTGATTAAAATTATATAAACATAGTATACCTGGAGTTGAGGAGGCACATAACAACATATTTCATGATATTCTTACAGGATGTGATGGAGACACATGCTTTGATAATTATACAATTAGGTGGATTTACAACTGGTACTAAATCCCTATCTTGAGAGTCCTGATGAAAGGCTAGGTGACAACCTAGAGAAAATTCTCTGGTGATGTGGTGTAAAGCTCCATGTCTAAGTTTGTACGTGCTTAACCTTGTACCGTTCAACATTTTCTGGATGAGTTACATGGGGACATTAATCTCATGCTGATTATCTAAATTTACATATGACCCTAATTTGGAAGCTATGACCCATAAAGATCTAAAATATTAAGAATGATAGACCCACTCTAAGAACAATACTCAGTAAATGTAAATCTTACATTTTGATTTACCTAATAAGCAACTGTAAAAGTTAAGAATAGATGAGGCTTGTTTTAATTTTAAAATACATTTTATATAATAGATTTCTAATATACTCAAGTATTGCTATATAATTAAAACATAAAATATAATTATGTATAATACACATTATATCTTTTTTTACATGCCTCAATATATTTACTCTTCATATAACAGCAACATGGTTTCCATTAAAAAAACAGTTTGCTCAACTCTCAGGCCAGTATGTGACTCAATATCCAATCCCATTTCCCGACTCCTGGGTGTAGACACGATTTGGGTATGGGCAATAAGAAATTTGCATCCCTGCAGCCACAAGGACCATTTGTGTACAGGAAATAATACAAACTGAATTAATCAATCAGTCTCCAAAAAGTACATTGTATCTCAGAAGTAAAATTGCAACTTTAAAGACAAGGACGATAATTCTTATCATATTCCATACAGTTTAAAACAGAATATTTATACTTTAGAAATTCCAGTTAAGATGATTTGATTAAATTTTTGATTCATTATGTGAAGTCTTCAGCTTGATATCATTTATTTCTTATAGAGGAAAGAAAGAAGTAGACTGAACTTCCCCCCACCCCAATTCAAACTGTGGTCTTTGCTATAACATTAAATAAACAGACAGTCTAATGCATACCTTTTGTGATTTTTGCATGTTAACTATGGACAGATATGAGCACTTCAATGAAAAAAACATATATACTTTTAAATGAATGAATAGTATAAACCATTACACAATTGTATATAAACCTGCACAATTATTAATATACTAAATGATATGGGTTCTAACACTTGTTTTGCCAGAGCAAATCACTCCTGGACTTACAGGAGAAAGCTGGATTCTCCACCTCTCTAAATTATGAACATATTTGACTAGAAAGCTATCACTGTTCTATACGTTTCCTCAGAGTGCAGAATGCTGGTTACAGTGAGATATCAAGATTTCATAGGTTGGGAGGTAAGGAAAAGGAAAAAAAATAAGGGAGAATTTTTCATTTTCTTCATTGATATTTAACTACAAAGGTTTTTGGTAGAAGGAGGATATCATTTTAGTGTAGAAAAGCTGTTTCTGAGAAATACAGTGAAAGAAGCACTGCATGCTGCAAAGGACACACCAAAATGTCAGCAAGTATAAGCGAATATTCACAGAACTTAAATTAGTAGGTCTGTCACCTCTTAGGAATTACCTTTATCTTTCTTATCCCTCAAAGAAGATCTTTCAGTAAGAGATTTGTCCTCTTATCCTTTAGAAGGACATTTTGGAAACATTAGAAAATAATTTTTGGGGGGAGGACGGAAGTGGGGGGGGAGTACACTGTATGTAGAAGGATGTCTGTCTGATACTTAAATTATAAAGCGAATGAAAAGACTACGAAACATTTATCATATAAATCATAAGAACTTTTTAGAAACTAAATCTGATTTAAGAAGGTAAACGCGTTTTCATAAGGTGTTTTGAATGACATTATTAAATGTCGTAAACTGGAGATGAACTTTCCCTATTTCAAATTTGCTTGTTTTTGAACAGCAAAGATTTTAAATAATCTCTCAAAAGACTGGGTAGAAGTTGGCAGCTTGTATAAGCCTTTTACCCTTCTTTAATATGAAAGTAAACTGCAAAAGCTGTTATGTCTAAGAAAAGGGTAATCAAGAAAAATATCATTAAAGTGTATTTGAGATTAACTGTTACATGAAAGAGCTCATCTGATGCCTTATGCAAGTAACTGGATTTTGTTTTCCAATGTATGCCGATTGACTCAACAGTCAGGGCACTCTGAATTGTATTTTTGTAAGGCTCTTCAACAGGCAGCCAAATAAATAGCTTTTCCCCCCGCTGCATGGTTTGCTGTTTGCTTAAGCAAAAATCCAATTTCTGGTGAGGACTCCACAAGGGCTAAATTCCCTGCCATTTACAAGTGTCCCATTAGAGTAGCTTTCTATATGGAAATAACATTCCAAGACAAGGAGAGAAACGTTAGGTCTGAGGTCCGCTGTTCCTGATGTGTTTTATTATTTCTTTTTCATTTGAAGAGCAGAGCTGTTCTCCCAGGAGAAAGGAGGAGAAAGAGAGAGTCATGTTTGAATACAAATGTCTCAAGAAACTGGAGCTTCTTTTAAAAGTGAAATCTCTCCTTTTTTTGGTATGCATCAAGGACAAGGGTAGAACTGTCAGCTTCACACTCAGGCTGCTTCTCATTAAAGATTTTTTAAATTAAGAATTCAAAGGAAAAAAAAATCCAAGTGGAGTAGCATATATTAGAGACAGTGAACTTGGGTTTGATTACTGTTGCTTTTAGTACATCTGGAGGAAGCTTTTATTTGAAAATAGTCACGATTAGAATGAGACAACCTGTGTGTCTGACTTATAGGATGTCATATAAAGACCTGGTTGTTTAGCAACAGCTTTTTTCTAGGCGGTGAGAAAAATAAATTTGAATGAAGGTTCATAAGATTTCAGGAATATTTTAACTAATAAAACCAGTGTCACTGATGTTAAAAAAAGTCACTGATTTTTCTTAAATCAATTATTTGTGAATAAAATCTTTGTAATGGATTCAAATGTCTTACTTAATACATGTTTGTTTTTAAACAATTCATTTATACTACTTGCAAATGAATAGCCACACATCTTTATGAGCTACTTGTATTTAGTTTTTCAGTTTAAAGAAATGAACACAATTTTAGTAATATAATAGTTAGTCAATAAGAATTTGCCTAAAAGAAAAAACAAACTCATGAAAAGTATTCTAGAAAATGTACTTGTATTATGATGTTAGCTGTTTGAATTGGATAAATGCCTACTGACTTAGTTATTACACTTACTATCAAAACTGAAAGACAAATGGGTATTTCCATGAAAGGAAAAATTTAAAGCATCACCATATGAACAAGATGGTTGTTCATCAGATTCTCTTTCATACAGGTCAAGGACGGTTGAGTTTGTTTATTCATGATCATCAGAGCTCTACTTTAATATTACTAAGTATCATCAAAAAAAAAAAAAAAGTAAAGCCCAAGTACTGCACAATCTTTTGGAAAAAACTTAAGTGTGGTCAAATAAAGAATCTAAAAGCTTTTTTATTTTCCTCCCCTAAATCCTCTTGTAGTCTGATTCCACATTAGAAAAAATGACATGATTGTGAAAGATAATTTTAATGGGGAGTTTTTATTTAGTGCATAGTGGAACATTCTACTACTTCTCTGCATATTATGATTCTCACTTGGAAGAAAATGACAAAGGCACATAATCCTAGACAATTAAGAGAACTTGACTATTACAGAGGTCTATTACTTTAACTTTGCCCAAATATAACCAAATGTAACCAAAATAGGATTAATTGGAAGAATACGGAAGAGAGGAAGAAACAAGTTAAGGGCAAGGTCCATGATGCTGGGTCATCATTGCACATTTTAGTTTCCTTATCTGTTACTGCAAGGGATTTTGACTAGGTTTTCTTTAAGTTCATTTGACCTTCTAGTGTAACAATCCTAGAAGATTTACAGGGCTTTATATAAATTATTTCTTTCATTTATTACACTGTGCTGAATTTTATCACCTTTCCTGACTTATAAGCAAAACTGACCTTGTCTTACTTAGTATCTCTTTCACCAAGATGTTGTGGTAGGAAGTTAGGAATTTGGCCAAGATTGACTTGCTTTCACATACTACCAAGTGGGTTTTTTTAAGGCTAGGAACCAAACTCCATTTAGGAGTCTCATTGTTTAGATGGCAGAACTTAATTTTTCAAAACAGCCAAACATCTGCTCATATTTCCTTCACTTGCTGATGTATAATTATATATATATATATATATGTATATATTTTTTGTCTTTTTGCCTTTATCTAGAGCCACACCCGCGGCATATGGAGGTTCCCAGGCTAGGGGTCTAACAGGAGCTGTAGCTGCCAGTCTTCGCCACAGCCACAGCAACGCGGGATCCGAGCTGCGTCTGCAACCTTCACCACAGCTCAAGGCAACGCCGGATCCTTAACCCACTGAGCAAGGCCAGGGATCGAACCCGCAACCTCATGGTTCTTAGTCGGATTCATTAACCACTGAGCCAAGAAGGGAACTCCTATAATTATATTTGATATGCTTTGCATATCATGTATGGAATTATTCCATGCTCTTAAATTACTGGTTGAGCTAAGAAATCGCATCAGCCAGAGGCCAAGATAATATTTTCCGGTGCTAAATGCACTTATTCTTAAAAAGGATAAAATACTTAAAATTAAATAAAAATGCTATTCAGAATTATTTGCAGGTGTCAGGAAAAGAAAAGAAAGAAAGTACCCTGCACAATCATATTCTTTCCTGTCTCTAGGACTTAGGATTTCATCTTTGAGAAGTATCTCTCATCACTGGACAACTACTGAGCTAGAAGACTGTTACTTTTGATGGCATTTTAAGATGAACCCATCAAGGTATACTTGGTTCCGGCCACTTAATGTTAACAGGAAAAATAAGGAACACATTTTGTTTCTCGATTGAAGATTTAAATTGAGTAGTTGGGAAAGATGATATAATTTGCAATGAGTCCTGATTCAGTCATCCAAAAATGCTCTCTTACTTTTGTCATCAGTAAGGGCTAGATTCACTTCTGACCCACAACTACCTTAGAATGAGAAACTCACAAGACACGCAGTGAGAGATTTACACTGGACCTGCCTCCTCAGAGCCATAGCTAAAATGAGAAAGTAGAATCCTGCAGACATTTTCATTTGGCAACATTATGCCCGTTGCTGAGATCCTGTAGGCATTTTGATTGTCTCAAGCAGCAGAGGGAGCTGAACGAATCAATCCAGGATGGATTTAAGGAAAAAATGGAGCATTCCGTTCAAGTGAAGCATGGGTGATCTATGCCAGTTGCTTCTGGATTTTTGATAAAAAAAAAAAAATTAAGGTATCCATAAAAACCAAATAAAACCTAACTTCTTGAGTACTTCATATAATATTCTATATATTATTTCCTTCATTTCTTCAATTCTGTCAATACTTTTGTTTCCAGTGATCTTAAGACTTTCTCTTAATTATTTCTTAAATAATTAATATGACTTATGCATACCAGTTATGAGTAAAAGTACTTATGGGATTTGTTATCAGCTTTCAGAATTCTTAAATTCTATAAAATCAAATTATAATGGCATAATAAGATTCCTAATTAAAAACACTTTAAAGACAAAAAAAAAATTTCAGAGTTCCTACTGTGGCTTAGAGGAAACAAATCTGACTAGGAACCATGAGGTTGCAGTTTCGATCCCTGGCCTTGCTCAGTGGGTTAAGGGTCGAGCATTGCCATGAGCTGTGGTGCAGGTTGCAGACCCGGCTCGGATCCCGCGTTGCTGTGGCTGTGATGTAGGCTGGCAGCTGTAGCTCCAATTAGACCTCTAGCTTGGGAACCTCCACACGCCACAGACAAAATGACAAAAAAGACAAATAAACAAAAAAACACTTTAAGGATTATTGATGTGACTTCAGTGTGCATATCGGGTAACCTTTCATTATAAGTGCAGATTTTTTTATTTTTTATTTTTATTTTTTGCCTTTTGTCATTTTAGGGCCGCACCTGCGGCATATGTAGACTCCCAGGCTAGGGGTCTAATCGGAGCTGTAGTCACTGGCCTACACCACAGCCACAGCAACGCAGGATCCGAACCACGTCTGCGACTTACACCACAGCTCATGGCAACGCCGGATCGTTAACCCACTGAGCAAGGCCAGGGATCGAACCCGCAACCTCATCGCTCCTAGTCAGATTCGTTAACCACTGCGCCACAACAGGAACTCCGTAAGTGCAAATTTTTTGATTTCAGGGTTTATTTGAATTAAACTATGCTGGTAACAGAACATTTTCAGTGTGACTATAGGCAAAGTTTCTGTGTTCTTGCTGGATCTGTGTTTCCTTTCCTTAGAACTACTTACAACCCACCCTCCTGTCCTTCTCTTACTACCTATATTCATCCAATGCCCCCAAGTGTCCTTCTTCAGTTCTGGTCCTATTACTCTTGCTGAATGAATAACAGCACTCAATACTCACTAGCCTTGGCCATGGCCCTTTCCATGAACGCTTCACCCAAATGAAGTCATTCATATACTCCCTACCTGGTATTTGGAATTAGAATTAAGAGATACTATCCTGTTATAAGAGTCTGTTTCCCTAAAGCTAGGGCACAGAAGCAGAGGAAAAACCAGTGTGTAGAAAGTGAAGTGAGCATATGCCCATAGAATAGTAGAGACAGGAGAGCATATAGCACCAAAGAGACAAAGATACCATTCTGCCATTCCAGTTCTTTGTTCATGGCCTGTATTTGTATGGTAAATCCTTTGTCTTCTTCTTTGAGCACAAGCTAGTCTGACTGGGGTATTCTTTACTTGTAACCCAAAGAATCTCCTTTGATACAGCAGACAAGAGAAAAACAAATTAAAATATGACTACCCTCAAGAAAAAAGATAACAAGCAAAATAATTATCTCAAGTAAGTTTGAAAAGAGTAGTAGAAACTGGAAAATACAGTACATTTCATGATTATATTGGATGGTCAAGCCCAGTATTTTCTTAATTGAACCACATTTGCTTTAGAAAGCTCAAGGGATATTCTGAGCTGAATCTGAGTTTGTCCATAACACGTCTGATCTCTGCCTTATAAGAAAATGGTTTGAATTCTTACTTCTGAGACTTTCACTTTGAATCAGATTCCGACTTTAATACTCATACTTTGAAAACTTTGAAATAACTCAAAATAGATGTATTAAAAAGTGTGTTCTGAGATAGTACATGTCATCATGGAGTTCTGGATTTTATGCTTAAGGCAGGAATAATAAATATAGAATTGCATTAATCTTGTTCAAAGAACTTTCTGCAGCATCTCCTTCTGACAATTATATTTTATACCAAAATCAAATTTAAATCCAATTTTTAAAGATTAAGAAGCATAGGAGACTTAATCCCTTACAGATCCAGGAGATATAATAATGGTAGTTTTTTTAGGGAAATTTTAATCTTTAAAATAAGAACTAAGACAGAAACAAACTCAATTAATTATGTTTTAAATCTTTTACACAAGCTTAAGTTTTAGAAACATAACACAGTGTCTTCATTACTAATAAAAATATATATTTTCGTTAACCTAACAACGTGGCCAATTTCTGTTAGCAGTACAATGTCAAGTTTAAATCATTATATTAGCAATGTGATATATATGAACATATATGTATCACTATTCATACATACATATATATAAGTTTTTGATAAATTGTTAACTTTAAATTAGTACTCAAGAGTTCTAATAAATGTGTAGAAATTGCTTTGTGATTTATTTTAAGAATAAATTTTACCTCCATGTAATTTACTCTTGTTTCTCTCCCTGCCCAACTGTCAATGCACAGAATATTTTAGTAATATATTCAAAAACTGGTATTTCAAGTGCCATTAAAGAATCTTATCAACAATTTACCATGGGAAAATACAGAAATTCACACTTGAAGTAGTAAAGGTTCTCATTCTATTTTTTCCCCCACAAATCTTCCCTCATTCTCTTCAGATCCACATGCGTAGTGATTCAGTTTCAATACTAAGCTTTGCAACTTCTACCAAAAACTACTGGAGTTGAATGTACAAATTTTATTTCATTTTCATTGTTTAATTAATGAATATCTCTTAGACACACTTATGGAACAAAATTTTAAACATGACTGATGGGTAATTGCTAATCATTTTATAGTTTTATTGAAACTGCACAGATGGGTCAAAATGTGTCATAGAAAGTACTTTGCGTGTAATATAAAATTTAAAATAGCAGAAGTTAGAGTTCCTGTCATGGCTCAGGAGGTTAAGAATCCAACATAGTGTTAGTTAGGATGCTGGAGCAATACCGATCTTCCCTCAGAGGGTTAAGCTTCCAGTGTTGCTACAAGCTGCAGTGTAGGTAACAGATGAGGCTCAGATCCAGTGTTGCTGTGGCTATGGCACAGCCCAGCAGCTGCAGCTCTGATTTAACCCCTATCTCGGGAACTTCCATATGATGCAGGTGTGGCTCCCCCCCAAAATATATTTACATGTGTTTGTGTGTGTGTGTGTGTGTGTGTGTGTGTATGTAGTATATATTTACACACATATATGTAGTATATATTTATACATATGTATATAAATATATATTTATATGTTACATATATTTATATACGTGTGTGTGTATATATATATATGTATATATATAGAGAGAGAGCAAACACTTACAAAGCTGCTACTGTGTACCAAGTACTATGTTTCATATGTATTACTAATCAATAGTCTTAAAAGTCTATGAGTTTTGGTACTGTTCCTATCTAAACAATAAAGAAATTCAGCCACAGGGATGGTACTTAGTATACTCAGGGTGACAGAGCAAAGAAGTATACCTAGTGATAGTATTTGACCCCAGGCCAAAAGGCTCATCAGCTTTTGCTTTCAGCCATCATACCCTATCACCTTTGAAAAAAGGAGGAAAACAAAACAAAACAAGGACTCTTACAATGATGGCAAGGTATGTACTGAGTAATTTATTACTTATAAAAAAATCCTGATTTATAATAAAAGAGAAAGTTCCAGGAGATCAAGTAACTTATCAGTGGACACACGTATTTATTTGGTCTTTCCTCCAAGTCACAGTGTCTCCTTGAATCAGTGGAGACGCCTTTGGCTAACAGCTATTAGAAGAAAGTCACATACAAACTGACTTTACCACTAAGATCTCCCTTCAGTACTGAAGAACTTAGTCTTCCAACTGTTAGGAATGTTTTGAGAACTGGGAATTGTTTCCCTCATATGGGTCTTTATCCCATGAACACTGCCTAATAAGTTTCTTGCAGGTTGATCTCCAGTAAAAGTTTACTTCCCAGAAAGCCCAACATGCAATGCATGATAAAGGGAATTTCCTTGTGCATAGAATTGAAAGTCTTGTCTTCAAAGTTCACTGGATTAAGAGGCTAGAATTAATTTTGGTCTGTTCTCTGCTCTGCCTTTCAGGGTCAGCTTCACCCCTTGGCTGACTTCTTGCAATGATGGAAAAATCATTATAGCATTTCCACTCTTCACAAAGGCACATCACCCTATCCAGAAAGAGATTCCAAATGAAGTTCACTGTGATTGGACTATTTAAAGTAGAGAGTTGGAAAGTGCTGACTGACTTGAACAAATGAGTGCCCAAGCTAGGAGCTGGAGGTGGAGATACCTTCCAGTGGGTTACCTTAAGGAGGGGGAGAGTTCCCAAAGGAAAATTTGGCTACTGTTAGAAATGGAGGATTGAGTAGGACTGAGTAGTACTAACAGTAGTACTGTTACAAAGGGAAGATTCAACATCCAGGTGTTGAGTTTTGGGTAGCTGATAAACAGATCTATAAGTATTCCATAAAGGGTAGAAGAGAAACAGAATAGTCCTTGCTTTTTGCATTGAGTTCTTTCACCATTTTTCAAATGAGACACATTGCCATCAGTGTTTCCAAAGATAACTCAGATTATCCATAGTTTAAAAGTCATTTCCTCCTGAGTGCCTTCTTTGTCCTGTCAAAGACAAGTATAGAGGTTTCTCCACAATACTCCCACAGAGCAATGTGCTGACCCTATTACATTTTATTTAATCATTTGTTTAATACTTTTCTAGTGGACAGCTGATTTCTGTAGGGCATATCCTGCATCTTAATCATCATTATATCAACCCAATGGTAACACAGGGCCTGACAAGCAGAAGACATTCCATTGTTTTGGAATGAAAACATAAATTAAGCACAGTCTGGCTTTTCCTTGACACATCCCAAGAGTTTTTAAGAATGATGAAGGACCCATAATTCTAACTTCTCTACTGATAAACACAGTAGTGAAAGAAAAAAATAATATGTGGAGAGGAAAAAGCAAAAGACTCCTCTATCTCACTAGATTGTAACTTCCTAGAGAATAGAAAATACAAGTATCTGTATATAGTAGCTATTGAATATGTACATATTAAATGTGCATTCACAAATCAGAGGAAAAGCCAGGCTTATTTATAAAGATATCTGAACTGTTAATGAAATTAAAAAAAAAAAAAACAACTTTGAGGCAAGCATTTCAGAGAGAAGAGGTGAGGACTGATCATGGCTTTTAAAGTGCTAAATGAGTTTGAGATTATTCAACAAGATAAGAAATTCAAAAGAGGGAGCCTCTGCTTTTTTGAGGGTGGTACATCATGAGTTTGCTTCTGAAAATGTTGGATTTGGAGACCTGAAGGGGACATAAATGAACAAATGTAGAAATCAAGAAGAATCACCAGCTTGTAATAGGTGATACTTCTATTTTAAAGAAAAAAATGTATTTTATCTGTAAGATGCCAGTTCGTTAGAAATTTTGACTGTAATTATAGTTACTGGTCTTCTTGGAAGATAAAACACACCCATCTCTTGTTACGTCAATTTATTCCTAGAACGCTGCCACTAGGAGAAAGTATAATAACATGAACAAAATATTTCCTTTAATTCTAATGAGAAAAATTATGATGCAAGTCAACCTAACACAAAATATACAATTTTACAAGTAGAAAATTATATAAATTAATAATGAAAACAAGTCTATACAAATATAAGAAATAATTTGAAAATAAACACAGTAGTTTTTACATATAATGCAATAGAACAAATGTATATTATACTTGCCAAAGCAGGATGTGTAATAGCGTCTGATGACTGGCAGAGAATGTGTGTAAGGGAGTCATTCTTTGGAAACAAAATTCATCTTTTTCATACATTTTCTTCACTAGTTACATAGATGTTACAGGCTCATAGTCATTGTATAGTCAATCTAAACCTTAAAAATTAAGTTAAAGTGCATTTGGTGCAAAATTATAAACATGAGGGTGCAACACAAAAAGTACAAAAACCACACATAAGCAAAAGACACTTATAGAAGATGCTACATTCTCACTTATCATACATAGGCAAAGAAAACATGTTGGGATCATTCAAAATTGAATGATGCACAATTCAATCTTATTCCATATGATATGTTCTGAATATTAACTATTGTGTCATGAAAATTGATGAGTGTTTTATTGCCTGAAATCATCATGTGAAAATATCACTTCTTATAGTATAGTTATTTAGAAGTTATTTAGTTATTCATCCTAAAACACTCTAAATGAATCATGTATTACACTGAAAAAAAAGGAGCCACTGTCAAAAAATGTTCCAACTTTTCAAAGCTGTTATGGCAAAAATAATTAACTGAGAAGTTGTATGAAGTAAGTCTCTACAAGTTTAACTGATTATCTATATATCCTACTATATTAGAATTTAATAATTAAGAAAAATGTATTGCTCTGATCACCCGTGAGTGCCTTTATCCCAATTATATTTTTATTTTTGTGAAAATAATGATAAATGTTATACTTGGTTTTATATATAATTATTCACTTAATTTCATTAGTGCAACAATGAATGTGATTCATTGTATGTCTGCTATTTCCCAAACATTGTATTAGACGTTGTACACAAAATTATGACCATTAGAATAAAAATATTTGGGATAATGTAATTCTAGTCAATTTTACAAAGTCATAGTTGTCTTACTTTTATCTTGAGCTCATATAGACCCTGCCTGAAATTCTAAGATTTTTTGTGTAATTATTAAAAACATAACACAGTTGCTGATACAAACACAAATCATAGGTTTACAGCACAATCGATTTTGACAAAATAAAGCAAGCCTTCCATCCAGCATTCAAATTAAGAAAACAGAGCATCTCTGTAACTCCAGAAGTGTGATCGTGCCCTTTTACAAACTGTCTCCTAAAAGGGTAACTCACACCATAAAACAGTTTAGACTTTATATAAGTGTATAATCACGCAATTTATACAATAAAGAAGTGTATCTCTCCTTCTACTCAATAGTATGTTTCTAAGGTCATCCATAGTGTTATGCACTGTAATCCCTGATTACTTACCACTGTTGTATTGTATTGCTCATTGGAGTAATAAATAATTTATTTTTCCACTGTACTGTTTTTTTTTCCCTCCCCAGTTTTGGACTACTGTGAATCTATATGCTCTTAATAGTCATGCGCAAGTTCTATATTCATGTACAATTCATGCCAATATGTTTTCATTTCTTTGGGGTAAATACCTAGGGTTATATGATAAGCATACATTTAAATCAATCAGCAATAAAAAAAATACAAATGGTTCTACCATATTCCATTTTCAGTAGTGCATCATTTTCAATTTCCATTAGCTTCTGAGAGGAGGTCTGGAATCATCTTCCTGGGAGTCGATATTCGTATTTAACAGGCAATTTTTTTTTCTTTACTTTTTTTAGGGCCACACCCATGGCATATGGAGGTTCCCAAGCTAGGGGTCTAATCAGAACTACAGCTGCTGGCCGGTGCCACAGCCACAGCAACACCAGATTCTTGCCATGTCTATGACCTACACCACAGGTCACAGGAATGCTGGATTCTTAACTCACTGAACGAGGCCAAGGATCAAACCTGCAACCTCATGGCTCCTACTTAGATTTGTTTCTGCTGCATAATAGGCAATTTTTGGTCACACATACATTTTGAAACTGTTTTCTTACTGACTTGCCTTTCTGTTGTCTCAATTCTGTCATCCACCAAATGGATGAAGCAAAATTTGTCCGCTTGTAATGGTTCATTGATTTTTGCTTCCTAATTAAAAAATATCTACTGCATCCTACTCCCAGCCTACCCCCCACCACCACATTCTGAGAGATTTCTCAAGTGTTTTTATTTAGAAGCTTCATTGTTGTGCCTTTATTTTTAGGGACATTATCCATTGCAAATTAATGCTTATATGAGAAAAGAGTCAAGGGTCATATTTTTTTATAGAGATTTTGAATTGCTTCATAGACCAATGGTTGAAAAGACTTGCACACACTGTGTTATTTTGATGGCTTTGTTGAAAATATATTGACCGCGTATGGATGGATTTACTTCAGGACTCTGTTTTATTGACTAACATTTTGTCAGTACCACAATGGCTTGATTAATGTAGCTTTATGAAGTTTGAATCAGGTGGTATATGTCTCCCAATTTTTTTTTTATAAAGAATGCTTGACTATTCAAGCAACTCTGCATTTGTGTATAAATAGTGAAATTATCTTATTGATAATTTTAACACAAACAAATGTAAAACCTGATGGGATTTGGACTGAGGTGTCATTTTTATTTATAGATAAATTTGGAGATAGTTGATAGATTACTTATATGAAGTGTTCTAAACAATTCATTTAATTGATCCAATTAATTCATTTAAATATCTTCAATTTCTCTCAGTAATGTTTATATATAGATTTATTCTGTGAAAATCCTAAATATATTAACTCTAGCATACTTTTGGTAAATGCATTAGGACTTCTTATATCATGTGTGCAAGTAAAAACAGTCATATTCCTCCCTTTGAAGATTTGTCTTTTGTTTTACTTATTGGTAGGCACTATTATATATTGTTGAAAGAACTAGTAAGAGGAGTTATATTTGACTTGCTCCTAATCTTAGAAAAAATTTATTCATTCTTTTATCATTAAACATTTTGTTGGCTACAATATTTTCAAACTTACTCTTTACATGAATAAGAAAGTATCTCTTTATTCCTAGTTTTCTGGATGCTTTTACTGTGAATGGGCATTATTTTTATTAAATGATTTTCCTGCATTTATCGAAATGATCACATGGAATTTTATCTTCTCTCTCTCTCTTTTTTTTTTTTTTTTTTGTCTTTTTAGGGCTGCACCGTGGCATAATGGAGGTTCCAGACTAAGGATCGAATCTGAGCTGTAGCTGCTGGCCTACACCATAGCCACAGCAATGCTGGATCCAAGCCACATCGGTGGACCTACACAACATTTCATGGCAATACAGGATCCTTAACCCACTGAGCGAGACCAGGGATTGAACCCCTATCCTTATGGATAGGTCAGGTTCATTAACTGCTGAGCCATGATGGGAACTCTGGATTTTATTCTTTATTCTGTTAGGTGATTAAATTTCAAATGTTTAACCAACAAACATTCCTGGAATTAAATTGGCCAAGCTGTATCATCCATTCTCTCTCTATATATAATTATATTCAAGTTTCTAAAATTTTAAGGACTTTTACATGAATGTCCATGAGGGATATTGCTTGTATTTTTTTTTTTAATTCTAATAATATTCTTGTCTGATTTTGGTATCATGATCATGCTGAGGTGAAAAGTGTTCAGTTTTTATTTTCTGAAACAATTCATGGAGAATTGATATTATTAATTTCTTAAATATATCTGGAACTGAACTTGGACTTGTCTGTTTGGGAAAGTTCTTAATCACAAATACAAATATCTTTAATAGCGATAAGGCTACTCAGTCTTTGTTTCTTCCAGTGTCTATTTTAATAATATATATTTGTCATTTTAATGGTTAACATAATCAAAATTATAAAAGGTATTTGTATAAAATTGTTTATAAATTCTCTTATTTCCTTTTGGTAATAGTAGGACATTTAATGATATACCATCTTTGATTCCACTTGTTTTCTACTTTTTTTTTCCTTTTTAGGGCTGCACCCACAGCATATGAAAGTTCCTAGGCTAGGAGTTGAACTGGAGACACAGCTGCCTGTCTATACTACAGCCACAGCAACATGGGATCCGAGCTGCATCTGTGACCTACACCACAGCTCACATCAACACCGGATCCTTAACCCACTCAGTGAGGCCAGAGTTCAAACCTGCGTTCTCGTGGATATTAGTCAGACTCGTTTCTGTTATGACACAATGGGAACTGGGAACTTCGTTTTCTGATTTTTAAATTTTCACTAGTGGGATATTCTACAAAGTCAATATTTTTAAAATGTTAATTTTAAAATTTTATTAATTCCCCCAGTGTTTCTATATTTAATATGATTGTACACATTTTTTGTTTATATTGCATTTAATTTAGTCTTCTGTTTCTCAGTTCTTAAGGTAGAATTTTAGATCATCAAGGTTATACTTTCTTTTTTCCTAGTATATTCACTTCTAGCCATAAGTTTTTCTCTGAGCACTGCTTTTGCTTCATTTTATATCTTTTCCCCCATTTTAAGTATTATCTAATTTTATTTTTGACTTCTAAATTGACCAAAAGATAATTTTAGAATGTTAGGAATATGTAGTTTAATTTCTAAATTTGGGGGAATTTTTCAAATTTTGTTCTGAAAATGATTTTTAATATAATTCTTTTCTAACCAGAGAACATTCTCCAGATTAATTAAATCCTTTGAAACATACTGAAAAATATATGATGTATAATACGATCTTTCATGAAAAATATAAAGTGTATTTGAAGAAAATGTGTATTTTGTTGGTACTGATTGATTAATAACGTATTCTCTATTCAGTTTTTAACTTCTATATTGACTGATGAGGTATACCTCTTTGTTACAATTTTTGTAAGTATTGTAATGATTAAAGTATACCTTAAAATATTTACAACTTAATACATAATCTTTTAAGTTTACAACAATACAATTTCATTAACTACCCTCCAAACCCTTGTGCTATTGTTGTATATGTTTATATTACATTTTAAGTCCAAAACATGTAGCTGTTATATTTTTATTTACCTATATATTGATTAGTTCCTCGTTCTTCATCCCTACATATAGATTGGCAATTCCTTCATATATCATCTTCAATCACCCTGAGGAACAAACCTCCTTTAATATTTCCTTAATGAAGTTCTGCTTGGAACAAATTTTCTCAGCTTAAGCTTATTAAAAAGGTATCTTTGTTTCAGCATTTATCTTTAAAGGATAAAACTCATAGAATTAGATTTCTATGTGGCTTTCATTTTCTTTGTCCCTTTAAAAATAGGATTCCATTACCTACTGTCTTGCATTATATCTGATAACAAGTGAGCAGTTTTTCACTGTTCTTTGATATATAAAGTTTCTTATAATCTCTGAATACTTTTGATATTCTCCCTTATCTCTGATTTTCAAAATTTGATTGTAGGTCATTTTTCCTTGGATCTGCATGTTTTATGATTTGTCAGATTTGGAATACCCCATTCTCTTTTCTTGTTCCTTCAGTTACATATAAATTAGAAAACATGATCTTTCCCCCCCACCACAGGTCACTAACAAATGCTTCTTTATTCTAGTTTTTTTTTTTTATGTGCTTTACTTTGCTTCATTTCTTCATATATACCTTTAAGTCTACTGAAATTTTTCTTCCCTATCATCTAATTACACTTGAGCTGTACAGAAAAAAAATTCATGTCTTAAATGTCCATTTGGTATAGTCTAATACTTTTCATTTCTCAGTCGAATTTCTCCAATTGTCATTCTTTTTGTACACATTTTCACTAAAACACTGAATATTTCCATAATAGCTCTTTTAAAGAATGTTCTTGTCTGCTCATCCAATACATGCGGAATCTCTGGTGGTATCCTACTGAAAGATTTTTGTTACAGTTACTGCTCATCTTCCTTTTTAGTGAGAGGGAAGGGGGAATGGTTACTCATTTTAGAGGTTTTCTTGGTACTATGGACACCATCTTTAGATTCTAAATTTTATTTTCTTTTTTAAAATAGTTATTGAATTGTACAGTTTTATCTTATTGATGTTTTGTTTGAGTAAGTTTTAAATAAACCTAACTGCATAATTTGATCTTCCTGGAGAATCAACAGAATATTTGGTGAGTTCAGAAAGGTTTCTCCACTGTTGATTGTATGGTCACCGGTGTGTCCCACCATTGCATCATTTCTGATTTTTTTTTTTTTTAAGCTCACAGGCCTTCAGTAGTTGTTCCCTGTCAATTCTTGCAGTGTTTTATCACATATTAATATTTTGCTAAACATTCAAGTAAAAACTAATGCAGATTTCTTAGACCTTCTCTGCATGTATCACTTGTTTCTAAGACCCTGATTCACAAATTCCAGCACCCATCAATAGTCCCAGATTTTGACCTCTGTTTTATCCATTCAATGAGATTCCCAATTTTTATTTGAGCTTCATTCCCTTGGGTCACATTTTAGGAAAAAATCTCCATACAAGTCTGGAATGGAAGCTGAGCATAACTTTTACATTTCTCTTTTCTCAAGTATCTCTTTCAAGCACTTCCTATTATCCACTACTTGAATATAGTGGCCTCATATAACTCATACAGTTTCACAGTGTATATGGAGGCAATTCTGATACTGATTATATCATCATGCCTGAAATCAGAAATATGTCCACAACATTCTAGTAATTTTGATGTCCTTTGTATCATGAGACATTTGACTAAAAATCTGACTTATTCTTTGACTACCCAAGCTGCTTTTTGGTACAACTGTCTCTTTGAAATAAATCTCAAAGTTGTGTATCGACCAAATTAAATATACCTTTCTAAATGAATGAGATGAATCAATGATTTTTGCATGTGGGTGAAAATAAAAATAACAAATTATTTATGTAGATTTTTAATTTTAAAATATTCCCTAAAAAACAGAGAGCAAGACCTGTCCTTTCCAGTCTCTGTCTGACAACTGAAATAACTCAATGGCACAGTTAAAAAATAATAATAATATGTAAATGACAAGACTACTGATGGAATTAATGTAACTACTGGTGATTCATCATTTACTACTTTCAAACCTAGGAGTAAATTTATCAAATAAAATAAGAACTTGGTGGTTCATATGTCTTTATTGCCTGTATGGTGCCTAGCAAAGTTAAGTCACTGATACTGACTAATGAAAATAAAGTTAATAACACAGTTGGAATAATATCCATTTTTAAAATAAATGAATCTTTCTTCATCCCAAGTTTCAAATATTTGTTCAGCAAGAATTTAGAGAATTTGAGTGAGAGAGAGAGTACTAAAAATATAACCTAATTCCTTCATTTTACAAGGGAGAAAACTAGTATCAGAGAAATAGCACAGAATGGGAGGAAGAGAAACTTTGGGGTGAGACAGGTCTAATATTGAATACTGTCTCTGCTACTTAGGAGCTATATTACATGAGACAAGTCAATGAATATCTTTAAAGTTCAGTTTCTTACTCCCTAAAGTGGATATAAAATTATTAAACTTAGAGAATCATTATGAAGAATAACAGTCATATACTTGCAATTCACCTAGAAAAAGTTCAAAGTTTTAAAAATTATATTTTCTTTCCATTATATTTGTTCAAAAGCCCATCATAAGTAATTGACAGCTCTACAATTAGACCCAATATTCTTTATATACACATACTGTACTTCCCAAAAGGGCAGTATTCATTCCTACTTAGCAGTTCACCTACAGAGAAGACATTTGAGTTATAGTTATAATTTTACATGTGTATGACCAAAAATGGCATTATGCAGTGAAACTGTAAAAGTTTTTTGCAAGGAAAATTTCAACTACTTTTCAAAGAATCTACTCCTACTTTTATAATTTATTTTTCATGTCTGATTAATGAGAAAGTTTTGAAACAATTTAATCTATCCAGGGATGTGAATGCTAGTTTCTATTTTTCAAGTTTGATTACAGAAGAACTTCTAAAGCAGTTTAATCTGTTCAGGGATGCTAAACAAATATGTCAACATTCATTTTGCATTTATGTCTGCAGCAGTTAAAGGAAGAAATGTGCAAATAAACAGAATTTAGAATTTGTTCTCTTTTTTAAGAACTAAGAGACTCCAGTGAATTTCATTTTTTTATACAGAGAATTCAGACTCCTGAGATATATGTACTTCAGATTGAAGGTTTTAGTAGCTTTACCAAGCAGTTTACGGCCTGGCCCTCTGCCACAAAGTGATCTACAACTATACAGTTCACTATTATGCAAATACAAATTTGGCAAGAAGACATGTGTTCTAAGATTTTCTCTAAGGACAATCACATATATCAAATTTTGAACACAAAATTGTGTTTGACATTTAATTTGAACCTGGCTTACCCTTAAAAATAAATAATATAAAATCTCTCCCATAGTACTTAGGTTGAGACAAGTGTGTTGTTTCCTATATTTCAGGTTTAGTCTTTTGTATCTATAGTACATATTACATAAGATACGCATAGATATACACACATGTGTGTGTATGCCTCCAGGTTGTGTGTATGTGTGTATGAGTGATTTGGAAGCTTCTCTTGAGAGAAACATAAAACATTATTTCAAAGAAAATAGTTATATGTTAGAAAATATATTTTACATCAGTAAACGCAACCCAAATTGTTGAAATTCATATCCTATCACCAATCACCATTAATTAATTTCACAAAATGAGGCTGACAAGCTCACATGCATTCAACCATGTTTTATACGGAATTAATACTGGAGAGTGACAGATGAAACATAATTAGGATTGGGTGTAAATAATTAATCTGGGAAAGGTCAGTTTTTTGGGAAAAAAAATTTCCTTTCAGTCTTCTTATGGTTGGCAAATAGGGGTCAGTACCACAGACGCACTAGACAATGTCTCCCATCACTCTTAATATCTACCAAGTTAGTCTGAGGCAGAAAGGGCCCACTGTCAAATCTCAATGATATCAAATAAAATTGAACAATAGTTTCAACATTTGAAAATATCCTGAACTCATGTGAACTATTTACAGTTATCCTAACAATCAAATAAATACCTGACAAATTATATTCCAGTGTGCTGGGTGAAACAGCACACACATTAGGCAAAGTGTATTACTTAATATTCATTGCAAGTTTGTAGGTTGTTCTGCATTGTACTTGGGTTTTCATTATCAGATGAAACTGCATAATGAATCACCTCCAAAAAATCCAGTGATTCTGTAATATAGAATAATGGAATGCACAGTATATGAAATACCTCTTATTTTAACCATATCCAGGTAGAGTGGACCTTGCTTATGAAAGTATTTTCTTCATGTGTTGGGAGGAAAACTTTAGCATACTGTGACATATTATTTAGTCTCTACACTGCCTGCCACTCACCAAGTAAAATTTACTATGTTGCCAACTTCCTTGGATCTGCACTCATGGGGTCAGTTGAGGTCAGCACTTTGTGAAGGCATGACATTTAGCATAGTTTAAATGATTTCAAAAAGCCAAGCCAAAAATATATTCTCTGCTTATCAGCACTGAAAGTGACATTACTATTATTTCTTAGTCTTTGTGGTAAGTTGTTCACTTGTCCATCTACTCATGCTTTCAACTATACAACCGACCATCCACCCTTTCAGACATACACACATTTACAACAGATAGTATTATTAATGCACATATTCATTCCTTTTTTTTAAATTCAGCAAAAAGTATGAAGTATGCTATCAGGATGAGGAATAAAGCTTTTTAAGAAAACAAAACAAAATAAAGTCCCTGCCCTCTTGGAACTTGAAGTCCAAGGAAATAGGAGCATATTCAGGTATTAAAGGAAAAATTATAACATGATACATTCAATGACATGAGATGTAGAGGGCACTGAGAGATATTATGAGAGATAATCTGAAGAGCCTGGGTAGACCTTCTTGAGAAAGAGATGTCTAAGCTTAGCCGAGAAAATGGTCAGATATGAACAAAATTCCAGGGGTGGGAGCAGAGAGGAGAAAGACAGTGAAGATTTTTAATTTTCCAAATGGTATATAATAATCATCCTCAATAATGATTGAAGTTTTATATGTATCTGATAATCTATTACACAAATGATCTTCCTTAATTACTAAAATGAATTGCAATGATCTTTTTTGTAGATAAAAAAAATAGGTGCAGAGACGTTATAGTTATATTTCCAACATCACAAAACTAACTCAGAATTCAAAACCATGACCCAAATAACTCCAAAACCATACTCTTTACAACTGACTTTCATTTAAAGACTCACAATATTAAGCTACTCTAAACACCAAAACCTGGTGTTTATCTGGCTTTTACTTTGATCATCTGGCAGGGTCCTAAACTCATACAAGTCTGGGATTAGAGTATTATGCCCTAGAAAGCACGTGTTTGTAAAAGCCTACTCTATCATGTTATAGTATATTGTGGAGGAGGCTGGAGGGATTAATATGGGTTCAAAAGAAAGTATGAAGGCTACAGATTGTAGGGATAGTATGAATATATGAGAAGTAGTGGTCATAAAGCAAAGCATAGAATGATAAAAGATAAAAATCAATACTACTTATCTGTTTTGCCTTAAGCATATCTGCTTTTTTTTTCCTTTTTTTAAATTTCCACACCTGCAGCATATGGAAGATTCTGGGATAGGGGTCAAATCAGATCTGCAGCTGAGGCCTATGCCACAGCAATACCAAATCCTAAACACAGGGATCAAACCTGCATCCTCACACAGACAATGTTGGGTCCTTAACCTGCTGAACCAAAAGGGGACTCCAGATCATTTTTTTAATTTGGCTACTGTTGAATGAAAAGTAGCTGGTACTCTTGCACATTTAGTGAGGTAAAATATAATATTTCTCACAATAACTTAAAAATTTCAAGGACACGCTATTTTACATTACACCAAGTAAGAATCTAAAATTTATAATGAATTCATAGAATAGATTTAAATAATACTGATGTAATGATAGCTCTACCTGTGGATATGGATATCAACACAAATAAATAGATATAGACAATATTATGATCTATACAGATATCAGTAGTATAGTGTAATAAGGAGAACCGGCATATTCTGACTTTTATTTTCTAATGTTTAACATTAGAAATATCATATCATCTCACTATGCTTCAGTTTTTAGGGCTATAATGTATAAATATCAGTTCCTGTCTGGAAGGACTTAATGAAAAATGGCTATAGATACAAGGACTTAATGAAAATGGCTATAGATACAAGCATCCACTATGCTTATAATATTCAATAAATGATATGATTACTGTAAAGTTTACCAGCCTTCCACTGATACCAAGGTTAATGAACATAAGTACATAAAACAAAATGTTTGCAAAACTTCTCTCTCCCTCTCTCACATATATAATTTCTCCCTTTCTCACATACATATATCTAGAATACATAAGGAACACCTAAAATTCAAGAGAAGACAGTTGATCTAATAAAAATATGGAAATACATATGAATAAGAAATTAACAAAAGTAGAAATATAAATGACTAATAAGTAATCTGAATAATGTAAATTAAAACAATGAAATATCTGAAAGAGTAAAAATACCTAATGCTAAAAAACAGTAAGGAAATAAACTATCATGTATACATGGAAAACTATTTTAATTATCTACTAAAATTTTAAAAGTGTATTCTCTTTTAATCACCAATTGTGCTTGTAAATTTCTAATCGAGAATCATAATTTAGGCAAGTACAAAGATATTTGCTATTATTACTCATATAAAAAGTGTCTAAATTTTATGAACAGAATAATGCTCTAGTAACTGCTTTAACAAAATACCTACAATGCAGAACAGTATTAATAGGTTTGATATAAATATATAGATATAATCTCTTTGTCCATCTATCAATAGAATTTCTCCACAACATTAATTTAAACTGAAAAAAAAGCTACAAAACTATTATTTGTGAACATTTATGTAAAAACATGGATTCATACAAATACAAAGACACAAAGAACTCCAAACTACATTTCTGAAAGTATGTTTCTATGAGTGCAATGTTAAAAAAAAGTGTTTTTACATAGAAAATATAATAAATACACAAGAAAGTTAATCTCACCCTTGTGAAGGAAAGTACCATTTATTGTGATATGGAACGAAGAGGGTATTTCACTTTCTACCCCTTTTTTTTTTCATGTTAAAAGAAGAATATTCAATAATATTTTTGTGATTTAAGAAAAACAGCTTTTGGATCTTTATGGAATTTAGCTGTAAAATTGAGAGGAAGCAGGTTGTAACTTGGGAACTGCAGAGGGTAGGCTGAGCATAGACAGGAACAGTGAATACCAAAACTTGTTCATGGTACTTACATTCTTGTGGCTCTCTTCCTTTTTTTTAAATAAATAAAACACTTTGGAATATAAAGACATAATGTGAATTAAAGAAAATTATTAGCAATCCTTCAGTATCTTTAATTATCATTATTGTTACTGAGAGATTATAAAATGGTAATGAGACATACTATTATATGGATAACAATCGCTCCTAAATTTTAAATTTTAGAATCTAATTTTAAGTTGACTTAGTATTCTTGAGTTAACAAATTCCATCCCAAACAAGGGAGTATAAATACACATGATAAAAGATTCAATACTCAGTGAAATGCTATCTAGTCAACATTGTGAAATGAGGTATTGGAGTTCCTATTGTGGCTCAGTGGAAACAAATCTGACTAGTATCCATGAGGACGCAGGTTCGATCTCTGGTCTCGCTCATTGGGTTAAGGATCTGGCATTGCCATGAGCTGTAGTGTAGATCACAGACACAGCTCAGATCTGACGTGGCTGTGGCGATGGCTGCGGCTGTGGCATAGGCCAGCAGCTACAGCTCTGATTTGACCCCTAGCTTGGGAACCTCCACATGCCACAAGTATGGCCCTAAAAAGACAAAAAAAAAAAAAAAAAAGAGAGAGAGAGAGAGAGAAAGAAGGTGTTTACTTCCTAATCATGTGTTATTGTGATTATAATCCTCTTTGACACACATCTCTGGCTTTTCTCATTTAGGATCAAAACTGATAACATCTCTTGTTTTTAATGGCTTCAGTCTTCCTGAGATCCTCTGAAGATGAATTTCACCTTCTATGATGCAAAAGAGAATAACTTTGGAATTTATATCAAAATTTGGATTATTTTCCTTTAGGAAAACATTTAGGCTTTTCCTTTCTTTCACCCGATTCTGTACTATTTGAAGGTAATGATGGGAGCCATAGCTATCATTCAATTCCTGCCACTTAGCAAAGTGTCTAATATTCATTATATGTTAGCTGAATAATGCCTTAACCAGGACTCATTAACAATAATCTAAGGCTAAGGATCTTGGAATATGGAGCCAAAATACTAATATTAGGTCCTAGGCTTATTGCTTATAAAGTAAGCTGCCTAACTGCCTACTTCCTCATCTGTACACTAGACATAACCATACATACCAGATAGGTTTGTTGAAAAAATAAACAAGATTACTAAATGAGATCATTTGTTTATATATTTAAGATAATTATTGAACTATATACCTAGTACTGTCTAGGCAAAAGAAATACACAAGTACATTAAGTTAGAGTGCTTGCCCTCGTGGAGTACCTTCCCATGGAGGAAACTGGCATTAATGAAATAATAAAGAGGGTAGTTAGATGAATCGATAGGGGTTAGGTTAGTATAAGACAAGGTACAGAAGACTCTTGGCAGAGGATCAGATCTACAGTAGCTATTCAATAAGTCATACAGTTATAAGGGGACAAGAAGGAGGATGACAATAATGAGGATGACAATGATAAAATAATTTTCTGAAACGAAATCTTAGAGAGAAAGGTAAAATAAAATTCCTGTTTTCAAATATATTCTCAATAATCTCATTATGTGTGGTAAATATTAAAGATGCTTTATAATATCTAGAAAGTTTTAGACCATTTGACTCTGTCAATAGTTTAAGATCATCAGGTAATTGTTAAATTTAATTTTAGCATAAAAATATTAGAAATTCAAATCAATTATAAAAAGATTTCATCTAAAAGCATGTGAGTGCTCAAAATGTCATAATACAAACAACTATTTTCATTGACCATTTTTATTTTATTTTATTTTTTTTATTTTTGCATTATAGCTGGTTTACAGATTTCTGTCAGATTTTCCAACTGCACCATGTGGTGACCCGATTACATGTACATATATGGATTTGTCACATGTAATTAGATATAGTTCCCCGTGCATTACAGTTGGAGCTCCTTGCTATTCCATCATTAAAGCAGTAGGTATCCCCACTCCCTCCCACCCC
>PVHT020000165.1:7672392-7742264 GCA_004024745.2 Catagonus wagneri
CCGGCCTTCACCACAGCCACAGCAATGCGGCATCCAAGCCGCGTCTGCAACCTACACCACAGCTCACGGCAATGCTGGATCCTTAACCCACTGAGCAAGGCCAGGAATCGAACCTGCAACCTCATGGTTCCTAGTCGGATTCGTTAACCACTGAGCCACGACGGGAACTCCAGACCAAACTCTTTAAATGTCTGTCTGCAATGACTGGAGGCCAGAGACAGAAGTGGGAAGATTTCAAAGGACACAAAGTTTATCTGTTGACACTCTTGTGGGCTTTCTGTTCTACTTAAGTACAATGATTATATATATTTCTGCTTAAAGTTTTTTTTTTCTTTTTTGTCTTTTTAGGGCCGCACCTGCGGCATATGTAGACTCCCAGGCTAGGCGTTTAATTGAAGCTATTGCTGCTGGCCTATGCCAGAGACACAGCAATGCCAGATCTGAGCCGCATCTGCAACCTACACCACAGCTCATGGCAACGCCAGATCGTTAACCCACTAAGTGATGCCAGGGATCGAATCCGCAACCTCATGGTTCCTAGTTGGATTCGTTTCTGCTGTGCCACGACGGGAACTCCCAAACTGTTATATTTGGAATGGATGGGCAATAGGATCCTACTTTACAGCACAAGGAAATGTGTGTGATTGGTCACTTTGTTGTATAACAGACTTTATGAAACACTGTAAATCAACTACACTTTAATAAAAACAAACAAACCAAAAAACATAGACTTATGACTTTAGATGACAATGCAGCTTTATTAATATAGATACAAATGCTGGGTTTGAAATCTAAAGGTTCCTCTAACATTTTGCAATGATTTTTAAAAGCAGTAGTGGGTTATTTGGATATGGACATACCAAGCCTCTAAAATCTGGACATGTTTGCTAAGAGAGGACTAAATGCAGAAAATGAAGATCTTTATCAATATCTTTTGGATGCATCTGAGACAACAGGACTTAGCAAATACAAGCTCCTGTTGTAATTTACTATTCCTATGAAATCGATTCTTTGTTTTAATCTGTGATTTAGCACAAAGGCTGACAACCAGCAGGTATCAATAAGTATTTTTTTAAGTAAATGAAAGAATGATAGTGAAGACAGACCAAGTCAAGAGGACATTCGCTAGCTGGGAAAGAAAGCAACAAGAGTAGTATGGGAAAAGACTGGATGGAAATGGGGAGACCTGGGAGATATATAAATATTATATATATATTTTTTTGCTTAATTTCACCTTTTAATGGTGAAACCAGAGTTTGTTTGAATGATGATGGGATTAATGTAGCAGAAATAGATTAATAATTGAGATGAAGGCGAGAGAATTAGAATAAATATGACTGACAGATCACAGTCTCTGAAACAGGAGGGCAAACAAGCTGCAGAGGAGAAACAGAAAGGTTAGTCTTTGTTTCCAGGATACCTACTTCCCCAACCATCAGAGGAAGCAAGAAGACAGTTGAGGCAGTAGGTTTGCATGTTTATCACCTGGAAGTTGAAGTTGTAGAAGACCCAGTTGCCTGGGGTCTGAAGCTTATAAACATTTTAGGATCCTTTTAAGAAAAATAATTTAAAATTACAAATAGAATTTAAGTGTAAGTCCTTGGAAGGAGCCTGTAAAAGTGAGTGTTCCTCAATCTTAAATTCCATTAGTTTCATGGAAAATATCCTCTGCCCAAAACTAAATCCTGGCTCCATATCCCATTAGCTATATGAATTTGGGTGATGTACCAATCTCTCTGTACTGAGGTTTTCTCATCTTCAAAATGGGGACTGTCATGGTATCTGCATCTCACAGGGTTTTGGAGATGACTGGATAAATAAATAACCCATGTGAAACAGGATTGAAAAAAATCATGTAGAGGATTAGATACAATAATTCATGTAAAGCTAATTCATGTAAAGCACTTAGTTATTTTTTAATAAATGTTGATTAGTATTATATAAAGTCCCTGAAACTTTGAAGGACAAATGACTGTTAGTTTCTCCAACTAAGTAAGAAGAGATTTTAAAGAGCTCATATTATGTTTCACTTGAAATTTGGAGTTTCTAGTATACATTAGATACACAAAACATTTTGTTTTTATTATTTCTCCCCCTATTCCTCCTTTCACTTCTCCTGTTTTCCTCCTTCTCCTGTTCTATCACTGGAACCAAGTGGGAGTAGACATCCATTTGTGAACTCACTAGAATGCCCTCCCTGAGGATAGGAATGGTGCCATTTGCATCTGGAAAAAAAAAAAAAGACTCCTATGCACATGGCAGCTATTCCACAAATTTTTGCAGTTAAGAAAATTACTGATATTATACCATCATTCAAAGTTCAAGAATCTAATAAAATTTGAATGCTTAAAATGGCCCCAGAATCAATGGTAGACTTGGTGACTATCTAGAGTATTTGACATAATGCTCTTTCACTGGAGCCCAGAGTATGAGGAAGGTGTAACTCAAATGCTGACACAAAGTCTGTATTCAACAAATGCTTAACATTTGAATGGTTCCTCAGGAGAGAAGGAAGGTAAATACAAAGGGTGACTGACTAGAGTTTTTACACACACCACTGAGCTTGAAAAGAGAGAATGCCTAGTAGGCATTCTCTATCAGAAAATGCTTATTTTGATAAGCATGTCACCAAAAGAAATGCAAAACAATGCTCAAATTTTTTTATTTCCAATATCCATAACCAGAAAGCTGCTCATTCAGTTGTCTGCAGTGGCACATACTCAAATGATGCATTAAACATTTAACACTGTTGTTCTCCAGGTTTATTAATGCTTGCTAACTCATTTATTCTCATGCTGATAATCTTGCCTGAAGCATCTCACTTTCAGTAAGGTACTAAAGTGACTTGGGTTGCAACCAAATCTATAGTAATTAGTCAGCTGAATCTGCAAGAAGTTGCTGGGATACTCTGTTATTACAGAAAATAATTCAGAATTCTAAGTATTTACCTCAGAATATTTCTATCAACCATATGTTCATGCCTGCATAACTTAAAAGAATAAAACAGAATTCAGGTATATTTTTAAAGGTTTATTTTTTTTTTTTACTTTGTTGGGTAGAGTGATTTCCAATACTTTTTTTTTTGTAGTAAGCAAAGAAAAACAGAAAGAGAAAGAAATAAGAATGTGATTGATGCTAATGATAATGAAAAATATGTTTTTTCCCTACTACAAGATGTTATAAAAATCTTTCTTGAATAAAACTGGGATGGTAGAGAAATATATTTCTCATAAAGTTTGGATGGAAATTTTAAAATATTTGAGATAACAAACCGAAAATAAAGCAATTCAATATATAGGCAGAAAAACAACATACAAAATGCCATATCACAATGAAAGAGATGCAAGACTGAGCTAGTCCTCAGTAGAAGCAGATACTGGACAGAGGCATTCCAGTTTTTTAGAAGCTGCTATAATGTATTAGTCACTGTAATTATGATATAGCACTTAGATGACATCTTATATTAGAAACTAAAAGCTGCAGATGCAAACTAGTATATATAGGATGGATAAAAAATGAGGTCCCGCTGTATAACACAGGAAACTATATTCAATATCTTGTGATAAACCATAATGGAAAAGATGTGAAAAAAGTATGTATATATATGTCGCTTTGCTATACAGCAGAAATTAACAAAACACTGTGGATCAACTATACTTCAATAATTTTTTAAAAAAGAAACTAAAAGTTCCTAAAAAGACAGAAAAAAGGAAAGTAAAAGTAGCATCTAGTCCACCTCTCTGATTTATGAAAAAGATTATCAAGCTCAGAGAGCTAAGGGACTGATACAAGTCATCCCAGCTCAGCTGAGTACTATTATAAAAAGTGAGGCAATGAGAGGAGGTAAAAAGGGCTTGTAGTTAGGCACTTTAAAGTTGACATTCCAGCTCTGTCATTTACACACATCCATGAGCAGTGTATTATATGCTGTATCACAATGCCACTGCTTAGCCAGGAGGATCTTATCAAGTTAGCTTCTAGCTTTTGTATCAGCAGAAAACTAGGGACCACACTGCCCTTTTCCAGCCTCTTTCAGCCTTTCCAATACAAAAACAGAATTGAAAGCAGTATTCGATACTTAGGATACATTTCTGAGTACTCCATTTGATATAGCCATAAGTACTTGAGGTGGAAAGCCACATATTTACTGTTACTCTTCAGGTGAGATCAGTTCAGAGGCATGCTGGGAACTTGGTGGTTTATACTGGTTTGGAAAGGAAGAGAGTCATGATAATAAGGATAACAACTAGACAATCCCAAGGGCTAAGCTCCATAGATAACACTCCAACAGGTAATATTTACTCTCAAATATTTAGTACATTCATATTTGATCACTGTCCCTGAGGAGGCAATCTGGTAGAGGGGAAAGCAAGGGTTTCTATAACATGATGAAACTCAAAGTCATAGGACTCCAGCCCTCAATAGTAGACTAAAGTTTTGGGGCAGGCAGAGCTACCTCAGGTAATGGAAGAATAAAGAGAAGGTGTGCAAGGGCATAACTGACATAATAGAAGCCAGTGTTAGGGCACTCGCCAAGGAAGTTAGGTCTAGAAGAAGGACTTCGGTCTCTGTGGGAGACAGAGACCTAGCGTAGAAGAGCAGTCCTACAACGGGGATACAAGTATCAGGTTTGAGGACTTAAAGTGCTAGTCCTACAAAAGCCTCTTCCATTTCCATTGTAACTCATTTTTATGGACTGTGAAGCTCATAAAGTACTCCTGGAGTTGGTTGGGAGAGACTCAGAACTGAGGGTGGCTGAGTTTTAGGAACAGTTGGAATCCAGTTGGTCAGACTTGGATAGGAGTCCATACCGACATTGCACAGATCCTGGGCAAGATTTGGCAGAGAATGGGACATAGCCAGATGAATGAGAATCACTCAGCAGAAAAGGAAAACACAGCTGAGTTCCATTGGAATTGGAAATGAGTCCAACTTTGTCTATCTTGCTTTTAAAATAAACACATCTTTCTTCTTAAAATCCCTCTTGCATAGATTTTACACATAAAGACAATAAAGATATAGCCAGGTACCATCATACTTTTCTGCTATTTCATGTATCTTTTCATTCAGTGAATGCTAAAACCCAATTTGTGTGTGTGAGTGTTCACGTGTGTTTCAAGGAAAGTTCCAGCAATTAAATGTCAAAATGGCAAAGCTATAATTACTCAGGCTCATTGTGACTCTACTTTTATTAGCCATGAACTCTTGTGTTTTAAAAAAAAATCTCACTTTGCCTCATTTTCTCCATCTGTAAAATGGAGATTGTAATAACACGCCATCCCTTATAAGATAGAAGGATTAAAATGAAATGACCCATGTGAATAAAGCATATACAATAATTGATGGCTGTCATTAAATAAATTTTAGCTGCTATGGTTAAGGCAGTTTTCAAAGAGATGTTCAGAAAGGTACCAAAAAAAAAAAAAACTAAATATGTTGATGGAGCAGTAAATTAGGAAACCGGCATTAACATGCCCGTCTGTATTCACCTGCTTGTCAAATACTTGCTTACTAAATAAGATAATCCATTTATCAGACCTCTCTAATTAATAAGAACACATCTCCTCTCCCTGTGCTCTTTTATCAAATATATGACATTAGTAGCAAAATGACATGACAGTGATATAAAAATTACAACATTATCAGGCACTGAATAAATAAAACCTGAAGCAAAATCTTCCCTGGTGCCAAGAATAGAATAGCTGAGATGCGGATGGATATTGCCAGAACTGAGTACAGACCAGTAAATCATACAATACTGGCAGAATACTACAGACAATACTTTTTCAAAATAAAACTATGAAATATTGGTGGGGACATAACAGCTCTACTATTTCATTGTGAATGACACAGTGAGTCTAATAAAGGAGCTGATTTATTGAAAATCTTATCACACTTTTAAGGGAGTTGTTTTCACTGATTCTCTTTACCCACCATAGCACTTGAGCCATTGTATCAAAAGAGGGTTTGATTGTTATTCAAGCAAAAATCAATTTCTTCTACATTAGGACAGTAGGAAATTCAGCTTTCACTCTTTTGAAGAGAAAATTTTCAACATATGTACTATCAACAGCATGTGTTCATGCTGAAAAGTGAATTTTTATAATCAATGATTATAGTTGCTTGTGTTATGTATAAATATGATTTTGTCCTGTTTAATGCCATTCTTTCCACTGCATATACCTGCTTTTTCTCATATGACAAAGGGCCCTGATTTCCTATTAGTTCTCTAGAGAAAGAACCACAGTCTATTCTATGGAAAAAGGGAGATGGGACAGGGATGTATGGGAAGCCTGGTCACTTCTCTAACTGTATCCTTTACTGCTGGACTCCCAAATATCTCAGCTTAGGCATCAATTAGCTACATTAGTTTTTACTGATAGCCTCTCACTGACTGATGGAACCATGTAGGGCTAACGACACAAGCATATTAATAAATATTCCCTGTCTTGGTTATTGTAAATAGTGCTCCAGTGAACAGTGGGGTACATGTATCTTTTCAAATTATAGTTCTCTCTGAATATGTGCATGAGAGAGGGATTGTAGGATTAAAAGGTAACTCTTATTTTTGGTTTTTCAAAGAACTTTCACAGTGGCTGTACCAATTTATATTCCCACCAACAGTGTAGGTGGGCACATTTTACTGCACACCCTTTCTAGCACTTATTATTTGTGGACTTTTTAATGATGGCCATTCTGACTGGAGTGAGTGTGCAAAACCTCATTGCAGTTTTGATTTCATTGCAGTACTAACAATAGCCAAGACACGGATGAACTCTAAATGATCACTGACAAATGAATGGATAAAGAAAATGTGGTACACACACAACACACACACAGAGGAATAATACTCAGCCATGAAAAAGAATGAAATAATGCTTTTTGCAGCTACATAGATGGACCTAGAGGATATAATACTAAGTGAAGTAAGCCAGACAAAGATAAATATAATATTGTTTACATATTGAATCTTTCTTTAAAAGATACAAATTAATTTATTTATAGAACAGAAAAAACTGACAGACTTGGAAAACAATCTTACAGTCATCAAAAGGGAAGGTGGCAGGGATAAATTAGGAGTTTGGGACTAATATATGCATACTACTACTACACATAAAGTAGATAACCAGCAAGGATCTACTGTATAACACAGGGAAATACACTCAATAATTTGTAATAACCTATAAGAGAAAAGACTCTAAAAAAGAATAGGCACACAAAATGTATTATCATATAGGTATTATATATGCACTTTTTATATTATATGTAATATGCAACATTGTAAATAAAATATGCTTCAATAAATAAATAAACATTCCCCATTTTTTTCTTCCCGGGAACCTACATGCAAATCTTTCTTTCTGTCCCTGCCCCACACCACATGGTGCCATCTATATTATTGTCCATTAGTAAATCACACAAATATATTTCTTATTGTCCGTTAGTAAATCTTAATCGCCCTTCTGGGACCCCCATTAAATAAATAAATAATATTTTGTTACTTCAAAAATAAATTAACAGATTTTTGTTTCCTCTTTTTAAATTAGTATAGTTGACTTACAGTGTTGTGCTAATTCCTGCTATAGCATAGTGACATCCCATATACACATACATACACACATTTTTTTTTCTCATATTATCTTCTATCCCAAGAGATTGGCAACCTGGTTTCTTTGAAAAATTGACAGAAGATAACTACAAATGTTTACAGTCTTTGCTTTAAGGTATCACCTACTTCTTGGACATACTTCATAAATAGCCTGGCTTCAATTTCCATAAAAGAATGATGCATGGACAACAATTAAGTAATTTCCTAATTGGTTTTGCAACAACTTCCTGTCATGATAATAAAATAAATTAACAATCAAATAATGAAGTATGAAACGTTCACAAAATATGCATCACTGATAATCATGAATTATTTCAAACTGCTTTTAAAAAATAATTTTTAATTTCTTAATATAAATTCAAAGACATTTTGATGAAAGAAATGATGTCTCAACAATCCAGTTTAAAAGCTACTAATTTAAACAGTGTAACTGATGTGAGAGATATTCAGAAGCTTTATTTTTTATATTTAAATGTGATTTTGGAAGGTAGCTATTATCTATATTACTGATTTTCACACTTTCAGCACCAAGACTCCTTAGAAAAAGTGTCATAGTAACATCAAATATAAAGATACATTTTTAATATGAAATCTGTTCTATAAGTGTCACTGCTGGTCATAACACTGACTAACTCATTCCTAAAATATTTGACAGGATTCAGCACATCTCTTCCTGAATATTATTTGTCTTCCATTTCCTTATTTTGCCCAGTTTTCTGAAATTCAGAAGTATTTTGCCTATTATACCAGTTTGCTATTGTTTTTCTGCTGTTCTTTTTACCCTTATAAGATTTCCCTACTTTAATTAAATGTGGATATTTAATATTTACTTGAAAGGGGAAAATAATGAGAATCAAAAAAGATATTGAGGTAACAACATTTTATTCCTTCATTAATATATAACCCATGACCTGATGATTTTGCTAATCCTTTCTTTTTATTAGCATTTCAATTACTTTTTCATTAGGGAGAGGGACAAAAAAGAGAGAATATGAAAAATATGATTCAATTAAAAAACTGATTCAAAATGTCAACTTATATAGATCATTCCAAAACGGTATGACCTATTACTGTTGAAAAACACTAAACTTCATAAGTACAATATTTAGCCAGAATTTCAGAAAGTCCTATTACTTATAAAAATCCAAAGCAGTTCCTAGGGAGCCTTAACGTGGCAGACTTTTATCCAAAATTCCCATTAGCACAATAATTTTTTCACAACTGTGGCAATTTAAAATGACCCAGGTACTATGTTCACATGTCCTGGACAAATGAGCTTTGAAAATATCTAATAATGTGACTGTGCAAGAGCTTTAAGTATGCCCTTCTAATGAACCTATCCTCTTTTCCTCACCCTCTTGAGCTTTTTATCCTCTTGACATCTACAGAAATCCTTAGGGTGAGATCATCCTACCTTAATATAAATGGTGGGTTTATATAACATCATCAAACTGTTGTGTCTACTTACCCAGACGGTTTTGCATAAGAAATTTTATAAAGCACTTATGAAGCTCCTAGTAAATTCTATTAGCCAAGTTTAATTTGCCTTAGCCTCATCCCTCATTCATAAGTGACTGATATCAAAGTAGTCCTGTATGTCCAAATACACAGAAAACACCAAAAAATAATCAAATATTAAAAAAACCTTTATAATGTACTGATAGAATTACTGTTAATAAAATATGCATGCTATACTTTTCATATATTCTATTTAAAAAAATCCTTCATACAAAAAGTCTAAAGGTACTCTTTATATATTTTTTCATAATGATATATATGTATTCAATTCATAAGATCTGCCTAAGAAAGCACTATCCTAACACAAACTCATTTCTGAACCGAAATATTTACTATTTTCCTCATATAGTCCTTACTAAATGTGCCTTTGTTCTTGTTTTGTTCCAAGGTTACTTAATGTCTTTCCTAAAATACTTTAGTATGTAAAACAAAATGTCATCCACCTAATTCAGACTATATTTTCCTCTTCAATGTATGGGATAGCAAACATTTTGGAGACAGTAGGAACTAGAAAACTCTCCTGAATCCCATGAACTTCCTTGCTGGAAAACAGCATGGGCTACACATATATACACACACCACCACACTATCTCTGAAACATCCATGCATCACAAGTGTTTCTGACTTAGTAATTAAGGTAACTGTATTCTATTTTTCCATTATTAAAATCTTATCTCTGTTTTTTGTATTACTCCACTTTGGAATAAATACCTGACCATAATTTATGTCACTAGAAACAGGTAAATTTAGGGGAAGAATGAAAAAAATCAGAAGTGAACTGTAAATGTGCCACTACTAGCACAATTTAGAATGACTGAATTGTTTGTAGGGTCAGATATCCTGAAATTTGGCAAATTTTTATCATTTTCTATTTTCTCTTATAACACCCTCAATGATAAGAATATACAGTGATTTTAGTTGACCCTTGAACAACATGGGCTTCAACTATGTGAATCCACAGAAATGGAGCAACTGCAGATGCAGAGGGCTGACTATAAATTATACACAGATTTTTGACTATGCAAAGGATCAGTGCCCCTAAGTCCCACTTTGTTTATGGGTCAACTATATTTCTATAGTTTCAAAATCTCCTTTTTTTCTTATACATATTTTTTTTTCCACACAGGAACTTGGAAGAAGAGGATCTGAAACGTGAATTAGATGGTTTCTTATTAATACGTGTCCTCAGGTTAAGGTCAATTGTGCATATTGCTTAATGAGCCATGATACATCAGCCATCAGTGAAGGAGAGAAAAAATTCCTACCATAATTTAATGGCATGTTCTGACTCTAGCTAATTTAGATTTTTTTTAGTCATTTCATTAAAGATTATTTCTGGATGAAGTCAAGTATTTTGAGTTGTAGTACATCAAGGTGTTTATTGTTTGTGTATTTTTTTAATAACTATATAAAGTGGGACATTCCAAAAGGGAATTGAGAATGTCACATAAGGTTGTTTGACTTCAGTCCCCTTTAATAGAGGAAATCTTAATAATATTGCCTGAATTTAGTATCTACCATTTTTTGTGGCTCTTCAATATGAAGAGACTTGTAAGACAGTACAACCTGGAACTGTGCTGCCTGCCTGGGTTCAGATTCCATCCCTCCCATTCCCATCTCTGAGGCTTTGGGCCAAGTATCTTATACTCTCTGTTCCTCTGCACCTGATAAATGGAGAGAGTATTTGATATCCTTATACCTCCTACCTCATAGGGTTAATGAAATTAATTCCTTCATTCAGTAACTTAGTTACTGTACTAAGCACTCGACACACAATAAATGCTACATGAGTATTGGTTATTATTATTTTGTGTTACTTTTTGCTTCTTTAAATATTTTCAGGTTAAAGGTATTTTTTTCTTTTATAATGGCTACTGAAATTACCTATCAATGTTGATACAGTTTAAAAAGACAATTATTATGATGTTTATATCCAAACATCTTAGTACTAATGGATTACAACTCCCTGTGAACTCATCCATTTCAAAATCCTATAAACAAAAAATGTGAGAATACAGGTTTCTTTTGGCACTATCCATGTTATTTAAGATCTCTTTCCTTATAATTATTAACGACAATAAATAATAATAAATTTGCTTTTTTACTAGTGTTAGCATTAAAATTTTCTCTGGATTATGTAAGTAATCATTTTATTTTTCTCTTTGAACTGTCAACATTTGTGGAGCTTTATAATTTCTTCCAACTTGAGATTCAAGTTCTGATAGTTTCTTGTTCTCAAATAACTGATAAGTTTGACATGCCCTATTTAAAATTATGCAGGGATTTCCATACTTTTCTAATGCATGATATAATGCTAAAATACAAAAATGCCATGTCAGTCACTCTCCACAAAAAGTGTTCTTGCTGCAGAAAACAATATTTCCAGGAGAAATCCCACTCCTGGGCATACATCAGGAAAAAACTTTCATTGAAAAAAAAATGCACCCATATGTTCACTGAAGCACTATTCACAATGGCCAAGACATGGAAACAACCTAAATGCCCATTTCCAGATGAATAGATTAAGAAGAGTAGTACATATACACAATGGGATACTACTCAGCCATAAAATGAATAAAATAATGCCATTTGCAGCAACATGGATGGAACTAAAGACTCTCATACTAAATGAAATAAGTCAGAATGAGAAAGACAAATACCATATGATATAACATATCTTGAATATAATATATGTCACAAATGAACCTATCTGCAGAAAAGAAACAAACTTATGGACGTGGAGAACAGACCTGTGGTTGCCAAGAGGGAGGAGTGGGAGGGATTTGGCGTTTGGGGTTAGTAGATGCAAACTATTGCATTTGTAATGGATAAGCAATGAGATCCTACTGTATGGTACAGGGAACTGCATCTAATCACTTGTGAAAGAACATGATGGTAGATAATGTGATAAAAAGAATGTATGTAAATGTATAACTGGGTCACTTTGCTGTACAGCAGAAACTGACAGAACATTGTAGATCAACTATAGTAAAAATTTTTAAAAAAGAAGGTTCATCACATTTTTGTTTATAACAAAATATTGGAAACAGGTTAACTGTTGAACAACATGAGACTCATGACAAATTATGACAAATCCAACAGTGAAAGAATAAACAACCATTAATAGCATGTTGACTAAAAATATTTTTTAATTCCTTAAACTTTATTAGATTATGCAAACAGCATACATGCATGTCCAGATACACTTATGTGTTCTTTTTAGTATATTTTTAGATGTAGATAGAGATACAATTATAGATATGTGAATATGAAATATTTCAAGCCAAGTGGTTTATATACATGACACTAGGAGATAGAAAACTGAAGCTCAAGGAAGTTCATTACCTCAAGGTTACACACCTAAGTTAGGATACAGCTCAAATAACATATGCTTTCTTGAGTACTATGCTAAACTATTTGTAGAATTAAAAACAGTTATAATAAAGGATGTTAATTGGTATTTTTTAAATAGAATAATTTAATTAAATAATTACTGTAAAGGAAAGAACAAAACCATAACAAAATGTTATTTTTCACGATGGATACTAATGCATATAATAATTATTTAAAGAAGTAGTTGTGCTTATTTTCTTATGCCCTTATTGATTTTGCAAAGAACTCACACTTTTAAATTCTTCTTACTGCATGTTTCATCAATATCACAAATTATTTTGTACCACTTATAATTTCATTATTTCCAGTTTTTTAGTCATTTGGGACAAGAGTGTAACTTGTAACCAAGTAACTTTCAGTTTTAAGCAGAATTTCCAACATTGGATGCTGATGTTAGAACTTTTAAGAATGGCATTAAATCGAAATAGAATCCTTGGTCTGTAGTTTTTAAATGTATATTTGAACAAAGGTTCCACTCTGGTGGAAGGTATTGATAAAGGGGATGAAAGAAGGAAAAAAATGAAGGAAGGAAAGGAAGAAAGTAAAAGGAAGGGAATGAATTGGAAGTAGTTCAACGTAGTAAAGTGTCTAGACTTTAGACAGGAAAAACAAAAACTAAATGTGGTCTATGCATACAAATGCAAGGAAACATTACTTGGTCATACAAAAGAACGAAATACCAACCCATTCTACAATGTGGGTGAACTTGAAAACATGCTAAGTGAATGGAGCTAAACACACAAGGCCACAAAACATGACTCCATTTACATGACCTATCTAAAATAATACATACATAGAGACAGAAAGCAAACTGTGACTGCCAGTGGCTGGAGGAGGGAGGGGTATAGAGATGGATTGCTTAATGAATATAAGGCTTTCTTCAGGGTGCTGAAAATACTTTGGAATTAACTAGAGGTTGTGGTTGCACAACACTGCAAATGTACGTAGTACTAATGAATTGTAAACTTTAAAATGGTTAATTTTATGTTATGTGAACTTAACCTGAATAAAAAAACAGAAAAGAAATGCAGAATTCGTGCACAGTTCATTGTAAAAATAAAGCCAGTCTTAAAGAACACTGATACACTATATAGTGTGTCTTGTGTGCTTACAGACTTGTAAATATGCAAGTATAAAACTGATCAAAATTTGCAATGGGCAAAAAAAAAAGAGTAATGGCAAAAACTAATAAATAGGTAACTTAGCAAGTTTAATCTTATGTTTCATTTCTCCATTTTATTTTACTATTATTGTTTATTATCACCTCTATCTTCACAAATGACAATAAATGTGCATTATTATATGTCTGCTTTTCATAAATTTTACAGAGCTTAGCGCAAAGAAAGGTTGGTATACTGAAAACTATGAGAGAGAGAAAAGCTTCACTTTTACAAACTATACCTGACAAAATAATATTAAAATCAAGAATAAAATGACAAATACACTTATTTTTTCCTTCCCATTTTAAACACAATTCTTCTTTGGTGATTCATGCTTGGGAAAGTCTTAAGTGATTCATAGAAGCTGTATCTACCACAGGACAGCTTTATTTCACAGAATAATTCCTAAATTTCCCATTATTTCTATGTGAAAAAAAAAGTTTTTGAGAAAATATATCACATATGTTTTTTTCTTTCTTTTTTTTAAAAGGATCACAAAGCTGAATTCTTACAGAAGTAAAGCAGGTGTCTTAAATGAGTGAAGAATGTTTGCTACAGAGGAATGGGTCGGGAGGGGAGGAAGGGGAAGGTGCCAGTGCCCATTTAAAGGAAGTAGCTATAATCCACTTCTGGTCAATATGTGGCACATGGAAATGGAATGCAGACCCAGTTCAGCCACATTTTCAGACTCTTCACCAGAAGACAGATATTCTCATTTTACATGAGATCAGCCACTTTTAAATGCTGACAAAGTCATTTGTTTTTCTAACTTTGTCTGTCACAAATAAAACACATCTGTGAGGAGTTCCCATTGTGGCTCAGTGGTAAAGAACCCAAATACTATCCATAAAGACGCGGGTTCAATCCCTTGGCTTGCTCAGTGGGTTATGGATCCAGTGTTGCCATGAACTGTGGTTAGGCTGCAGACGCAGCTCGGATCTGGCATTGCTGTGGCTGTGGCGTAAGCTGGCAGCTGCAGCTCTGATTTGACCCCAAACCTGGGAGCTCACATATGCCATGGGTGCGGCCCTGGAAAAAAAGAGACAGAAAAATTCTCTGTGAGATGAATGTGTCCAGGGAGTTACTATTTATGTTAAAAAAAATTCAACATCAATTTGCAAGTATACTCCTTCCAGCAGTTTTTAATTCAGTATTCTAGTACAGCAATTATTTTTAAACTGAAATCCACAGGCAAATTAAAACAAAGTACATAGCATTAATCAACATAACAGGTATATTTAAAATAAATAACAACTATTTGAAAATTTGTTCAGGAAAATATAATTGTAGCTCTTCTTACGGACAGAGCCACATACAAAGGTGAAGACTCTGGTTAGAAAGTAACTGAAAAAGTAAATTGACTCAGGGGCAACAGGTAGTTTTAAATTATTTAAACAACAGTTATTTGTTGCCATAGTACTTTGAACTGAGAAATCTTGTGATATATACTATAGCTTATTAGATAGGTTAAAAAGGGAGGGGAACAATTAGCGAATATTTACGTAAAATGTAGGTTAACCCTGCTCTTATTATTATGCATTATTTTATCATGAGATGAACCTAACAACAAAACAAAAAAAACACCTACTGAATGGGAGAAGATATGTGAAAAACTCATGGAGTTTCCACTGTGGCTCGGCAGTATGGTATCTGACTAGTATCCATGAGGATGTGTGTTCGATCCCTGGCCCCACTCAGTTGGTTAAGGATCCAGCATTGCCATGAGCTGTGGTGTGGGTCACAGTCATGGCTCAGATTCCACGATGCTGTGGCTGTGGTATAGGTCAGAAGCTACAGCTCTGATTCAACCCCTAGCCCGGGTACTTCCAAATGCCGTGGGTGTGGCCCTAAAAACAAACAAACAAAAAAATCTGCAATATACAAAGAACTTATACAACTCAACATCAAAAGAACAACCAACTTTATTTAAAAAATAAGCAGAGGATCTGAATAGACATTTTTCCAAAGACGACATACAGATGGCCAACAGGCACATGAAAAAAATGTTCAACATCACTAATCATGAGGAAAATGCGAACCAAAACCAAAATGAGATACCACCTCACACCTGTCAGAATAGCTACTATCAAAAAGACAAAAATAATACGTACTGGCAAGAATGTGGAGAAAAAGAATCCCCCCTGCACTGTCAGGAGAAATGTAAATCGGGACAGCCACTACAGAAAACACTGGAGAGTCCTCAAAAATTAAAAATAACACTACTATGGTGATCCAGCAACTTCTACTCCTGGATATTTATCCAAAGAAAATGAAAACACTGATTAGAAAAGACATATGGACCCTATTCATGCACCTTAAACTTATACAATGTATGTCAATTATATTTCAATAAAACTGGAGAGAAAAATAAGTTTGCTTAGAAGGACAATGTTAAGCTTAAACAAATACTGAAGGTGTGTGTGTACGTATGTTTTTTTCTTTCTTCATAGGTTAGACTGAATGTTTTTCTAAACTAAATTTGATAAAATATTTGTTGTTGAAACAGTTTTGTACTTTACTTGAAAGTTGTAAACTATGTTTTTACCATAGTAGGTTGATTTTAATCCACAAACAGTTTGGGTAATTAATTCAAGATGACATCTCTTCTCTAGCTTTAATTAACTCAACCTGTATAAAAATACTGTGTATTTCTTTTTCAATTAGAAGCATAGCTAACGGTGTATTTCCTCTTTCAAATAAATATTATCAAAACATGGTAAGCTTAACAAAATTTCGTTAAAGCACAATGGTTAATCCTAAAAGGTTGATATATACTAAACACGTATGAAATAATTTAAATATTTCAAACAGAATTCTGCTAAGATAAACTGAATCTTGACTATTCAAATGAAATTATGGTGCCAAGATGAAGGGATATAACAAAAACAATAAACTATCTACTGGCGAAATATTCCTTAATAGCATCTTCAATTCTGACAAATTTTAAGACATTAAATAATAAGAGTGTATTCCTAATGACTTAGTTCCTTCCTCCCTCTCTTCCTCCCTCCCTTCCTTCTTCCTTCCTTCTAGTTATTTCTTTCTATTTCTTTTCTTTGTTTTTCTCATGGCATCACTTTGAAAAAACTGTTCTTCCTTTCCCAAATGTATAGACAAAAATATGACCACCTCTGCCCAGAGTAAAGTACCCTCCTAGCTTTACATTTTTCCTCTGATTCTCTATGCCATGGTTCCCTCATCTGTAAATTGGGAATAAGAGTTCTTTGATCGCTGGAATCTCATTTAATCTTTACAATTCTATAATCAAAGAATTATTCTTATTCCCACCATATATATCATATAATTAACTGACATAATAAATGTTCAAAGTACAAAGGTATTATTTTCATCATTGCTATTCACTTAATTATTGTTACATTGCTTTTGTGATTTGTAGGTGGAAAACTGAAGCTTCTAATGATTGTTATATTGTTCACAAAGGAGATTAATTCTTAGAGAAGATGTTATCACAATGAAATACATGCAAAAATGAACAGTGGAATTAAGTGACTATAGTCTTTTAGTGTTCATTAAAGAATTGCTTAATTCCTAATACAAACTCTACCAGGCCAAAGAGCTCTTCAGTGCTACTGCCCAGATAGGCTGATCCAGAGACTACATTTTCATTTATACGGTGAAGTGGTGACACATCCCAGATAACTCTGTAAGACTGTGGGCTAAGGAATTCAATGGTGATATTCACTAATGAAATCCAAAAAACATAGTTATTAAGTAATGGCAAAAAATTAAATATACATTTTGAGAAATAATACTGGGAACAGTTTCAATTGAACAGTGGACATTTTATTTATAGCTTAGTCCCTGTATACTTTTCAAAAAATACATGTGAGATGGCTTAATTTAAACACAATTATAGTTATAATACCACATGAGCATGTAGAAAACCATGTTCAACTTTTGGAAAAGAGTTTTACCAAATATTTATCTTCTGGAATAGTCTAAGTTCATTGCAGGTTGAATGAGTAGCTGTAAGATTATAATCCATCATCCTAATCACCTCCCTAAAATCTCCAAATTTCAGTTTTTCCTTTGTTCTATTTTCCTTGGCTTCCTATGCAATATGACACTGTATGTATTTTGGTGGGATTTTACTTATTTAGGGTTTGAGGGGAACAGGGGGTTGAGAACTGGTATACAATGTGAACCTACTGTATACTACTGGTATACAGATAAACTACATCTCCCCAGAGATGCTACCAGAAATCTCTCTTTCTTATTTTCTTTTATTGCATTTGATTTTAACATGGTTACTGAACCCTTTCTTTCTTCCCATTAGGTGATACAGGTTTTACACAAACATTCTCCAAGGCCTTCCTTCATGCCACGGACCAGGTCATCAGATTGAATTCAGAGTTCTCCTTGCAGTGGAATCAGAAAATATAAAGGCATAGGTATTTCTAGTACAATCAAAAATATTTTATATTTGAATAAATATTCTCAAACATGGAATCATTTTAATAAAATTAAATAATTAAAGAATTTTAATTTCACATTTTACATGACACTGATTCACAGAGTGACCAATGTGGGAAAAAAAGGGTAATCTAACAAATTGAGGTTCTTTTCCTGTGGGGAGCCTGAGAGAACTATAATTAGAAGAATTAAAATTATGACTTTGTAAGTATGATATGTAATTGATAATAATGTAATTACTAAGTAAAAATGTGAGTACAAGTTTCTTCCCTTTACTTTCACTTTATTCTGCTTTGTCCTTGGCCCAGTGCTGTTGGTGAGGAACCAAGGAGACAAGCAAAAAGATGTAGTGGTGTAAATATTCTATATATGGATTCAGAATCTATACTGCACAGCAGCACTCAGACTATCAGGTAGTGCTTCCAGGACTGCTATGAAAAACCACCAGATTGTTTTTTTAAAATGCCCTGTCAGTTTCAGACTGACAGTTTTGTAAATAAGTTAATAGAAAAATAATCATACATGAATATTGCAACAATGTCGACATGCTATAAAAGTTCCAAACAGATATTCTTAATTTCTGTATCATCTCATTGCAGATCAGGAATGAACAGTTCTTAGACTGCCACCAGCTAATGGGTCATATTTTAGTAGAGAATATGAATATTTAAGAAATAACTTCTGCAAGTGAAGGTTGAATCTCATAATTAGCTTAAAAAACTCTCTTTGGAAGAAAAAACAACACTAACACATCCTATCACTGAAAAATTAAACCAGTTGATATTCACATATGCAAAGACTACATCACAGAAAGTAACACAAAATTTTATTGATCACAGAGATATATGGAAACTTAAAAATAGTGATTACCTGACTTTCATCTATTTTGCTGTTGGGTGAATGATCCTGGAGAGGCTAAAATATTTTTCTGAATTTGAATCTAAAATTTTGGCAGTTTAACAGATCCCCTAGGATTTTTTCCATTCTTCACTCCACTGACTACTGGCTCTAGAACAGTCATCCATAAGCAAATTATGGTGTTCTCATTGTACTAAAAAGTTTTTGTCAGCCTCCAACCAGAGCCTTCATCCTCTGCCCATAAGTTAAATGGTTTGAAGTCCAAATACCCAAAGATAATTTACTGAGGTTTTTCCCCTATTTCTCTGGCCCTCCATAGTTTGAATGTTCATGCTAAATCAATAGATTGTTTAGATTATTAGTAGTATTTCTGATAAAATAAAATGAATTGTAAACTGAGATCTTTCAAAAGACATTTGCTTTTTATCACATAAAATCTGAATACCAAAAAGAAAATAAAAATATGTTTAAAAGATAAAGTGTGCTTAAAAGATTCTCAGAGGTTATCATAATAAAGTATGTCTTACAGTTGGTTCCAAGAAAGGAACTCCTCTCACCTCAAAATAAAATCCAAAATAGGGGAGTTTCAGGATGTAATTTGCTAAGTGGTAGCCATATTTACACCACTGAGGGAACTAGAAACTGATCAATAGATTCCAAGGAGTTGAAATTACATAATAAATTTCATAATACTCACTTCCCACTATTCACTGTGTTGGCTCATTCATTTCAGTATTACCCAAGGAAGTAGATACAGGACAAAGAACATTAGAATATTGACCAAAGGTAACTCTTAGATCTCACTAGGGGATATGTCTTTAAACTGTCAGTGGCATGCCCATGTAAATAATGAAACTCACTTAAATGAGTTGATTTATGTGAGCAAAATCAGTAAATACTGAAATTAGAACAACTAGGTAGTATGTTACTTTAAAAATGTGCTGCCTAAAGAGACATATAATTAAAAAATAATCTTTTAAATGAAATGTCATCTTTTTTCAGAAAATTGAAATTATGAACATTAGAGAAGTTATATAACAAGTAGAAATCCCTAATTTTCCTTAAAATTCCATATAGATATGTTTAAAGAAAACAGCTGATATTGAGAAACTGAAATTCTCAGCTTACTCTGAAACTTTTCATTTTCCAAAACCTCTTCAGAAAAGATCAAGACCGATTTCATTCTCCTCCTGCTCTCCCTATTTCTTCCTCATTTCACATTTACTGACACTTACTAACTGAAGCACCCAAAACTGGATTTGCAGTTAATTTCTTGTTTGGATAAAGATGAGAACATTCATGATCTAGAAGCCCTAGTTCCAGGACTGAATTATAAGCTTGCCTTTATTTCGTCAAAAAATTAAGAGATTTTCCTTGGCCTAGAAATAGTAAAATGTGAAATAAGCCCAATATCTAGCCTCCAAATTCAATGAGAGAATAACGTATTTGATGAACTCAGTCTTAAAACCAGATGCAAAGAAACTTATTGAGTACATATAAGAAATGATTAACCTTAGAAGAAATGCACAAGAAAACAGAAATCTAAGTATGTGAAATAAGAGGCATACTGAGAGACCATGGTACTTCTCAATTATTTCTTTACTCAAAACATATTTGTCACTTTTCTCGGGAAACGGCCTTCACAGTATGTTATTTAAACATTTTCAATTTGTCTAAATATTTTTTTCCTTGAGTATTTCATTTTATAGAGCCAGTCTAAAGTTATCCAGAACTAAAAGGTGAATGATTTAGAAGACATGGTCTGAGGTTTAAAAAATCAGGCTATTTGCAATGAGAATTTTGTTTAAGCTCATATTTATTTAAGCTTAAGTCAGAGACAATAGCACACAATTTTATACATGTATGGGACAAAGACAACAAAACCAGAGAACATCAAAATGGAATTATTGCTGTTTTTCTGAAACACACTCTTCATTTGTATATAACTCTCAAATGTAAGAATTATTTGATCCCTAATTAACTGAGAGTTTCATAGAAAAATGTACACGAAGTCTACAGGTGTTATCATGGGCATGATGAAACAGAAACTTCCATTACTTATTCTGAAGTTTTTAAGAGTAACTTGACCTCTGAGAAGCTCTTTGCTCCCAAACCAGCCAGATATTTCTGGAGGGAATTTAGGACTCTTGTTAAAACGACCAGAGTACTATTCTATTAACTTGAAGTCCTTCATCTATAACCAACAACACACACATTAGCTGGAGAACAGTTAAAGTATCAGAAGCTTTAAGCAGGGATTCAAATGTAAAAGGGTAGCTCCTGTTTATATTAGTGATACAGTTTCTATTCTGCAAGAAAGTCTTGGAATTAAAAATTCCATTTATATTGCCTTATCAAGTGATAGGAAATTCCCAAGAGTATGCAAAAGTCTTCTTATTGAATGCTGAGATATGTTACTCAATTTATTGTATCTTTTCTTTTCTTTCTTTCTTTCTTTTTTCTTTTTTATGGACACAGCTGCACCATACGGAAGTTCCCAGGTTAGGGGTAGAATCAGAGCTGCAGCTGAGACCTATGTCAAACCCACAGCAATGCCAGATCTGAGCTGCATCTACAATCTATGCCCCAGTTTACAGCAATGTTAGATCCTTAACCCACTGAGGGAGGCCAGAGATTGAACCTGCATCCTCAAAGAGATAATGTCAGGTCCTTAACCCACTGAGCCACAATGGGACCTGCAATTTTACCTTTTAAAACAAACTATATTAAGAGATAACTTTATTTTGAATATTCTTACATTTAAAAAAATGTAATGAAAAAAACTGAAGGAAATGTTATGGTGGCCATATGGTTTCAAATTACAAAACAACATCAGAACAAATCATAGTAATTCTATTATTTGCAAGTACCAGGGGGTATGGTTAGAATAAATGCTCAAATTTATTTCTAAATATGCTAGATTAGTACTTAATTATAGGTTGCAGTATAATAAATAAGTCTTATGGATACATATAATTTAAATTCACTGCTACTTGACAAAGGTTGGTGCAGAGATGAATTACTAGTACATGCAGAAAGCAAGAGACCAACTGCACATTTCTAAAAAAGCCAGTAGCCAATTGATATTTTTTTTAAAATGTATTTGATTATGTACAACCTTAAAGTATAGCATACCCAAATTCCATTAAGAACCATGTACCCAGACTTACTTTGGAGCAACCAGGAAGCAGTCTGGGAGAAGAGGAATAACCAGCCAAGTAAAGTAGAAGAGGATCCAGTGAAAGAGAAAGAAAACCAAGAGAAAATGGTATACTGGGAATCAAGGATGAAAGTATTTCAAAGAGAATGGAAAGATAAAAGCTTGATCAACTGTAATAAAAAATTTAAAAAAGAGAGATAAATGGTTGAAATACTGTTGCTAAATAAAATGGGAAATAGGATAATTAAATTAAATATTGTGTAGAGAATTGGTAATCTTGATAAGACAGTTTGACGGAGACCTGAGGGAGATAACCTGACTGGTGTGAGTATGAGGAACATGAATTCTTTTGATGAGTTTTGCTATAAAATGGAAAGAAATGGAATAATACTTTAAAAGCCAAATGTGATCGAGAGGGTTATATTAGGAAGAAATAATAGCATATATATCTGATAATAAAGAAAGATTTCAATGAGGGTATAAAATATAAATATCAAAACATTTAAAAAAGTTTGTCTCATGCAAATATACAGTGATTGGTAGCTCTTTATTTAACTTAATAATGAGAGAACCAGAACAGTGGCAAAGAAGGTTTGGTGAAAGAAGGGCTTGGAAAAAATAATGTGGGGATAAAATTGCAGAGTTATACACAAAACAGACTGCTATATTAGCATAATTAAACTACATCTTTTGGGGTCATATTTTTAAATTACTTGTATCTTTCCTGATGAAAATAATATGCAATTAATCAATCCCTTAAAAATTAATGCTGAACATTACAGGTTTGGGGCCAAAAATCAATGGTAAATAAAATATCAGACAAAATTATGCCATTTTTAAATAACTTATTTTAAAACACACTAAAGATCAATAAATGGGTGGGTGTTGGGGTAAACAGATGAACTAAATTAAAAAAAATAAATTAAAATATTAATTGTAGCATTTTGGTTATAAAAGTATACAGTTTTTCTCTGTAAAATTCTTGTATATACAATATATTTGATAATTGTTTACACAAAACTTTTTTAGGGATGCTTCTTAAGCAAGATTATTAGAGAATATGCTGGTAAAATTTAGGAATACACAAGGTAATCTTACCTTATTTCCAAGTTTGTATTTTTCTTAACAGGGAAAGACGTTAACGTAGGACAAAGAGAAAAGAACTGATGAAGTAAAGATCAACACTCACATGCAAGAGAACAAGAAATTCTAAGCACCAAGATGTCAGCCTTAGCTAGGATTGCTGTGTATTCAGAATGTATTTGGGGAAGTCAGAGTATTTGTGCTGATGAAGGTAGTTCAGGTGGTGGGAGGAGTTTATAAAAACTCTCTTCTGGATGCTTCTGTTGGAAGCAAGCATTGGAATTTGAGAAGAGTGCTTAAATAGTCAGTTGGGAAGAGCAAAGGCCATCTGTGTCTCCACCTGTGTTCAGCTGTGTAGGTCCAGGTGTGATAGAGGCAACAGGTGGTATTAACTAGGGTAGTGGTTTTGCCTGGTGAGTAGGATAGCATACAAATGTCTGTGTGGTTCAAAGAGAATAGCCTTTGCTCTCTGGGTAAGCTTTGGAAATTTATTAATGATTAAAAAGTAATTTTTACCTAGAAAGAGGCAAATTCAAGCCAAAATTGAGATGTTTAAGTGCAGTAATCCATCTTTCCCTTTCAATTATTCAATCTACATTTTGGGAAAGATTTTCTGCTTTGTAAAATGAAGTCTTGGAAATCTTTCTACTTAAGGACACATGTGGGCTTAGCTCATACAATTGACAATAACACTGATTTTTATTCTCCATTAATATTAGTAGAAGCACATTAATAAGCCTGGTGTAGCAAACAAAATGTAGATAATTAGGTTTTGTTCTAGAGATATAATATTAAACACGGGAACTGAGCTCTTGTAATTAAAGTCACATGTACAAATTTAAAATTTAGCTCACAAAACGAGAAAATATTCATAATGAAACATCCTACTGGGTTTTCAGAATATATTCCATAAAACTTTGCATTTTAAGTGACTTTCTTTTTAAAACTCTGATTAGCTTTTAATTTAAATCTGAGAAATTACCACTTGTTGTACTTTTGCTTTTAAAATCAGCCTATATTATAAAGTTAACTCACATTCAAACCTGGTGTTTTAAATACATGCATTTAAATCCTCCTTGTTATTTTTTCAAAAATCCCTTCATGCAAATTTAATGAAAAACTAATTATGGTTTCCCACCAAACAGTGTACTTAGACAAATAGTAATACTTAGACAAATAGTAATTGTATTAGTCTGTCTTTCCTGTTTCTCTGTAAAGTTGTGCTTCTCAAATGAATAATCACACACAGAACAATTAAATGTCGCTGATATGGTCTACTCATCCTCCTTGTACACAAAAACAGCAGAGCCTTTCTTCTTGGAAATCTATCTCCGTCATGTCTGATAAGCTTACTGTCTATCACACAACTGGCATCTATCCCTACTCAATTATACAAAAATACAGTACTATATTAAAAGACAAATAAGGTTTAATTTTGATTGCCAACAGCCTGTGAGTCCATGTCCCATTATACATGAAAGGGACTGATTACATTTATAAAGACTTCACTAATTAAAAGTCATATAAATACAAGGGCAGCATTGCTGTCTGCAGCCTAAGCTGTGATCTCAGGAGAAGTTTGTAAACCATTTAGGCCATCATAAACAGGACCATTATTTTTCTTGAAAACAAATCTCTTGAAACACCTGAGAAGTTATGACAACATCGCAATTATCTACACCACTAACTCTGACACATTTCAGTGACAAACAGCTGTTTGGACATGCAGTGGACTGGGTGTTATGATGCCTTTGGCTCTGCTGGGATCTTATCAGAGATGTGATAAAAGGTTTCTTTTTTAGAAGTGTTTGAGAGAGACTGGAGAACAACAGGTCACAGAAATGAAGACAAAAAAAAGGCAGTGCATTCAGGTAAGTTTTCAAATTAGAGACTTGTGAACCTCTTGCAGAGTGGTCACCATTGAGCAGTGTGAGTATGCTTGAACTCCAGAAGGATCAAGGCTCTTCTTGAATTCAAAGGGCCAAGACTGCTGAGTTCCCCTGCTTTAGAGCCCAGAATGATGCTAGTCTAGGGTTTTATAGACTCTCTATAAAACTCAGTCCTAAAGGACCTTTTTGCTTCTCATCATGAATACCTACAATACTGGACACTCCCATAACAATAACTGAGCCCAAACAACAAAACAATACCAGCCTATCTCAGTGACATATCATTATCAAGATTAAAATCAGGTAGAATGATCACAACAGTTAGTGAAACAAAACTACAAGACTGTTATAGGAGCAAGATAAACACCTATATTGACAAACAACAACATATGTGTGATTATTCTTCATAAATATTTGAAGGGTACTTTAAAATATTAAAATGCAATATATACACTCCTAGGCACACACAAAACCTTCCTCTACTTCCTCATTCACATTTCTATCTTTAAATAGCATTATTGAGATACAGATACACAATAAATGGAATATATTTAAAGTATATGACTTATTGAGTATACATCAGAGAATCTATCACCATAAGCAAGTAAATAAACATGTCCATCATTCCCTGAAATCTTCTCATACCCCTTCCCAAACTTCACCATCTCCTACCCTTCCCAAACTCTGCTTCCTCCACACTTCATTCTCAGGCAACCACTAATCTGTTTTCTATAGATTATAGAATCTATAAAATCACCATAGATTAGTTTGAATTTGCTAGACTTTTATACAAATATAATCATATATTATGTACTCGTTTTTCCTGGCTTCTTTCATTCAACATAATTATTTTTATAGTCATCCACGTTGTATGTGTTATCAGCAGTTGATGTTCATTACTTTTTAATGCTATCAATGCTCCGTTCTATTTACTCTATTTTGTTTACACACTCACCTATTGAGGTGTATTTGGGGCATTTTCAATTTTTCAATTAAATTACAAATTATTTGCAATTACAAAAACAAGTGACTCAATATCAGTGTTCAAGTGTTGTATAGAAGAATCTTTTCATTTGGTAAAAGCCAAGAGTAGGATGGCTGATTCATATGGTAAATGTACATTTTATAAAGAGCCTGCCAGGAGTTCCTGCTCTAGCTCAGTAGGTTACAAACATGATATAGTGTTCATGAGAATGTGGGAGTGATCCCTGGCCTCATTCACTGGGTTAAGGATCTGGCATTGCCACAAGTTGCAGCATAGGTCGTAGATGTGGTTCAAATTCCACATTGCTATGGCTGTGGCATAGGCTGGCAGCTACAGCTCTTATTCAATCCCTAGCCCTGGGAAATTTTATATGCTGCAGGTGAAGCCCTAAAAAAGAAGAAAGAGAGGCGAGGGGGGAGAGAGAGAGACTACCAAACTGTTTTCTCACATGGTTGCATCATTTTACATTCCCACCAATAGTATATGGTGTTACCAGTTGCTTCATTTGCTTACCAACATTGGTCATGGTCATTTTTGAAAACTTCCTAGTAGGTGCACAGTGTTACTTCATTGTGGTTTTAATTTTCATTTCCCAAATGACTAGTAAGGCTGAGTATCATCGAAAATGTTTATTCTTCCACTCAAATACACTGAATGGTGAATTGTCTGTTCAATATGCATACATAGTTTAAAAATCAGTTTGATTTGTTATAGTTGAGTTGAGAATATTTTATATATTCTGGATACTAGTGCAAGTTTGTGGCTTACCTTTTAATTCAGTTTTCTTAAAGACTAGACGTTAATTTTGATTAAGTTCACATATCAAAACAACAACAACTAATTACAGACCAGGATTTTTTTGTTGTACCAAATAAATATTTGCCTAAACCAAGGTCATCATTTTTTTTCTTACATTTTCTTCTAGAAGTTTTATAAGTTTTTTATGTTTAGATTGTACAAGGTTTGGATTGACATGCATTATTTTCACTCTGCTCTGTGTTCTGCAGAAAGATAGATATACAATAGTATGAGCAGTATTTGTTCCAAAGACTACCCTTTCCCCCCTTAATTGACTTTGCACTTTCATCAAAAATCTAGGGAGTTTCCACTGTGGCTCAGTGGTAAGGAACTCAATTTGCATCCATGAGGATGCAGGTTCAATCCCTGACCCCACTCAGTGGGTTAAGGATCTGGCATTGTGGTGGCTGTGGCGTAGGCCAGCAGCTGCAGCTCTGATTCAACCCCAGCCTGAGAATTTCCATTTACCATACACATAGCCCTATAAAGCAAAAAAACTATTTCTGGACTTCCTATCCTGTTCCATTAAACTATGTGTTTATCTTATTGGTAACACAGTCTTTATTAATGATGTCTTAAAATAATGTGAATCCTCCAACATTGTTCTTTTTCAAAGTTATTTTCTCTAGGTCCTTTACATTTCTATACTCATTTTAGAAGAAACTTGGCAATTCTATATAAATTCTACCTGAATGTTGACCGGGACTTAGATAAACCCATATATCATTTTGGGAATAACTGATTTTCTAAACATTATGGACTCATCTATTAATATATCATTCCATTCATTTAATTCCTCTTGAATTTCACTCAGCGATGTTTTAAAAATTTTGGTGCACAAGCCTTAGCATTTTCAGCCATACTTATCCTTAAATATTTCATACTTTTATGTCATCAAACATGATAATTTAGTTCAAACTTCCAACAGTTTTTGTTGGTATCTAGAAATACAATCAATTTTTTTGCTTTTTAGGGCTGCATATGTAAGTTCCCAGTCTAGGGGTTGAACTAGAGCTACAGCTGCCAGCCTACACCACAGCCGCAGCCACACAGGATCTGAGCCACATCTGCAAACTATACCAGAGCTCACCACAACACTGGATCACCAGTCCACTGAGCAAGGCCAGGGATTGAAACTGAATCCTCATGGATACTACTCGGATTTGTTTCCACTGAGCCACAGGGGGTACTCCTTAGAATTTTATATAGTAGTTTTCTAGCTGACCATATTGGTATACTCAATTCTACTGGTATTATATGTATTTATTTTTAGAATTATTATCATCATTTTAAAGGTTATCTACTGTGACAGTGTTATCTTTTGCAACTGAGATGCCTTTTTTTTTCTTTTGCTTGCTTTATGACACTGGCTAGGGCATCCAACACAATGTGAAAGAAGTAGTGAGAGAGGACATCTTTGGCTTGTTTATGACCTTAGGTGAAAGACATTCTGTCATTCATTATTAAATATATTAGCTGTACATTTTTCATAGAAGCCCTTTATCAGCATGAGGAAGTTTTCTTATATTTTTAGTGAGCTGAGAGTGTTTACTGTGTATGAGTATTTTCTCAAATGATTTTTCTACTTCTAATGAGATGACCATCTGGTTTTTCATTTTAAGTCTATTCATACAGTGAGATGAAAAGATTTGCTTGTAGTGAATTGATAGACTGACTATATATTTAAAATAGTTTCAGACTTACAGAAAACTTGAGAAAATACTAGAGTAGGCACATACTGCATACCCAGTTTCCTCTACTTTAGTATGGTACATTTGTTATAATTACAGAACGATATTGACATATTATTATTAACTAAATTACATAGTTCATTCTGATTTCCTTACCTTTTTTTTTTTTAACAGCTACACCCAAAGTTTATGTAAGGTCCTGGGCGAAGGATCAAATTAGAGCTGCAGGTGCTGGCTATGCCATGGCCATAGCAACACCAGATCCGCGCCATTTCTGTGGCCTATGCCACACCTTGTGGCAACACTGGATCCTTAACCCACTGAACAAGGCCAGGGATTGAATCTGAATCCCCGTGGACACTATGTCAGGTTCTTGACCCACTGAGCCACAATGAGAATTCATGCCCTAGTTTTTAACCTAACGTCCCTTTTCTCCTCCAAGATTCCATTTAGGACACCGCCTTACAAACGGACTAAAGTATAAAAAAACACAAACAACTGAGTGTGTTATAAACAATAGAACATTTTTCTTCATTTCTGGAAGCTAGGTACTAACATATTCATTTTCTAGTGGTTCCTGCTTCCTGATTCATAGATGAAAATCTTCTTGCTATAATCTCACATGGTAGAAGAGATAAGAGAGCTCCCTAGAGTCTCTTGTACAGGGATTCTAGTCCCACTCACGAGGGCTCAGCTCTCACGGCCTAGTCACCTCCCAAAAACCTTACCTTTAGGTATCATTACATTGGAAATTTGGTTTTAATGTATGAATTTTGGAAGGACACATACATGCAACCCATGGTATTCGTGTCACCTTAGGGTCTTCTTGGCTATAAGTTTCCCATACTTGAATATTTTGATATACTTAAACTTTTGAGGAGTATTAGTCCAGAATTTCATAGGTATGCTCCCTATTGGAATTTGAATTTTTTCTCATAAGATTGGGGTTATGGGGTTTTGGCAGAAGATCAAGGACTTAAAAGTGCCATTTTAATCATATCTTATCAGAGTGCATACTATTAATAAGATTTATAACAACTGATGTAGACTCTGACCACCTGTCAGATTTTTCTACTGTACAGTTACTCTTTCATTCTCTCTTTTCATTCTGTACTCTTTGAAAGGAAGTCACTATGTGCAGCCCATACTTAAGAAAAGGGTAATTGATTGGTTGATTTTTAAATGTAAAATGACATTTGCATTCCTAGATAAACAGCACTTGGTCTTCATATATTATTCATATATTATTCTTTTCATACAATGTTAGATTAGATTTGTAAAAATTTTAAGAATTTTGCATCTGTTCACGAGCAAGTTTATCATTTTTATTTTTATTTCTTATATTTTTTTTTGTTCATTGTTGATATCATGATAATTTTGACTCTATCAGATGAATCAGGATATATTTCCGCCTACTAAATTCTATGGAAGAGTTTATTTAGAAACGTTAGGTTGGAATTCCCATTGTGGCGCAGTGGAAATGAATCTGACTAGGAACCATGAAGTTGCAGGTTCAATCTCTGGCTTTTCTCAGTGGGCTAAGGATCTGGTGTTGCCATGAGCTGTGGTGTAGGTCTCAGACGCAGCTCAGATCTGGTGTTGCTGTGGCTGTGGCATAAGCTGGCGGATGTAGCTCTGATTGGACCCCTAGCCTGGGAACCTCCATATGCCACAGGTGCAGACCTAAAAAGCCAAAAAAAAGAAATGTTTTTCTCCGCACTTCCTTAATTGATTTGTAGAATTTCCCAGTGAAGCCATTTTGATTTAGAGATGTCTTTATGAGGAGGATCCCAATTTCTTTAACAGTTATAGGACTTTTCCAGTTGTTCATTTCTACTTATGTGAGCTTTGCCAATGTGTCTTTCGAAAAATGTGTTCATTTCAGCTAAGTTGTCAACTTATTAATATGACATTGTTCATAATATTACCTTATTTCCATTTTTATATCTTTATTTTAATGATGTTACTTTCTCATTCTTGACACCGGAAATTTATATCTTATCTATTATTTCCTGATTAATCTGTCAAATAATCGGTTTAGATATTTAGCAATTTTTTTGATCTTTTCAATGAAACACCTTCTAATCTCATTAATTTCTGTTATTTTTCTGATTTGGAATTCATTGATTTCCATATTGGTCTTTATGATATCCTTTATTTTACTTACTTTGGGTTTCATTTGCTTTCTGTCTTCTGGCTTCTTAAAAGAATTGATTAGGTCATTACCCTAAATCTTTTCCTATTTTTTAATATTGGCATTCAGTGCTATGAATTTCTTTCTAAGTACTGCTCTGTCAGCATATCACAGATTTTTATATGTTATGTTTCCATTTTCAGTGAATTCAAAACACTATCTAATTTAACTTTCGTTTTCTTCTTTGACTCATTGATGATTTAGAAATATATTATTTAATTTCCAAATATTGGGGATTTACAGATATCTTTCTGTTGTCAATTTCTAGCTTATTTCTATTTTAATGAAATAATCTACTTTTTATGCTTGAGTTAAACTTAGACAGGTTTTACAGCCCTGAATATGTTCAAATTGATAAATGTTCTATGTGCATTTGAAAAGAACGTATATTATGTTGGGAGTACCCACTGTGGAACAGTGGGTTAAGAATTCAACTGCAGTGACTCAGGTCACTGAGGAGATACAGGTTTGATCCCTGGCCTATTGCAGTGGGTTAAGGATCCAGCACTGTTATAGCTGTGGTATAGGTTGCAGCTGCATCTCACATCCAGTCTCTGGCCTTGGAAGTTCCATATGCTGCAGGTGTGGCCAAACAAAAAAATAAAAGAAGGTATATTATAGTATTATATAGGTATATTATGTTAGTATTGACTGGCATACTTTATACTCATTAAATTAGGTCAAGTTGGTTAATCATTTTCAAGTTTTCTATATGCTTATTTATTTTCCATTTTTCTACTCTATATTTCTTATAACACCAAAAGTAAAAGAAAAAATAAGGAAACAGGCTTCATCTAAAATAAAATTTGATTTCAAATCTACAATTCAAAAAATACCAAAAAAAATGAAAGACCAGCCACTGACTAGGAGAAAATACTTGCAAAACACATTTACCTGTTTCCAGAATATGTTTTAAAAGCACAAATATTTGAATAGACGTTTTATTAAAGGATAGATACAAATGACTAAAAGCACATGAAAAAATGCTAAATATTATTAGTTGTTAAGGAAATGCAAATTAATATCATAATTGAACACCACATCCACTAGAATAGCTTTAATAAAGTATGAGAGATGGTAACAGATGCTTGCAAGGATGTTAAGTAAACTGGAACCTCATTCATTGCCGATGGGAATGTAAATGGAACAGCTACTTTGAAACAGAGGTTGGCATATTTCTTAAAAAACTGAAAATAAATTCACAACATGACCAGCAATTCCACTCTTAGGTGTCTGCCCAAGAAAACTGAAAGAATATGCTTAGACAAAGACTTGTATGTTAATGTTCATAGTAGCATTATTCATAATAGCCAAAAAGTGGAAACAATCCTAAAACCACAAATTGATAAGGTAATATGAGATATCCATATAACAGAATACTCTCTGCTAATAAAATGAATAAATTGCTGATACTTATTACAAAATGGATGAACCACAAAAACTAAGAAAATCAAGCTGGTCACAAAGTACAACATATTGTTTAATTCTATTTATATCAGACAATCAGAGTAGACAAATCCATGGGAAATAATTTAGTGGTTGCCTGGAGCTGGAAGTGAGTGAAAGGTCAAAGAGTGACTGATTATAGACACAAGAAATCTCCTTGGTACCACAGGAACATTTTAAAATTTGATTGTGTTGATAATATACTAAATTTACTAAAACTCACTAAATTGTATTACTTAAAATGAGTGAATTTCATGGCTTATAAATTATAACTCATTAAACTATTGAAATGAGTGTATATGAAATAAATGAGGAAATAAGAATGTATACTAAATATTAGATATGAGGTAAATACTAATTTTCTTAAGTGCAATAATTATATTATGGATTTATATTTAAATAGTGCTAGTTATTATGATATGCATGAGATGAAGTATCATGATGTTTGTCACATACTTTCAACTGAGTACAATAAGGGGTCATGTCATAGTAGAAGATTTTTTTTAGAGGCTGGAATTCCTAAAGCTACAAAATAAATAGAGCCATAAAGAAACATAAAGATTAAATATATTTGTTGACTAAATGTATAGTTTTTAAAGTACTCATAAATAAATAAGAGAGAGAAAAACTGTGAATTTAATGATAAGGGCTATTCTCTATAATACACAAAGACATAAATTAACAAGATGACCACAACTGATCCATTTGAAATATGAAGGAAGACTACAGACTTTTCACAGATGAGGGTTGTATTAAACTCACATTAAAATGCTATGATTTACTAGTAATCAGGTAAAACAAAATTAAAGTGGCAATGAGTTATTTTTTTACAAACTTTTGTCCAGCAATAATTTTAAAAGAGCTGCAACACCCCACAGTAGGAATGTGGAAAAAAGGGTACTCAAGCATTGATGGTAAAGACATGAGCTACTTTTCAGAAAGTGATCTGGAAACATCAATTTAAAAATATATAGACACATACACACACAAATCATTCTCACAAAAAATAAAATAATAAATAAAATAGAAGAACATTGCCTTAGCTAAATTTCCTCCAAAAATAGAGGTTGTGGCATAATTTCACTGCTAACAGGTTAGTGGAGATGCTAACAGAGTTACAGAAAAATAGTCAAGGAAAATACTACTCTAAAAATATAAACATGTAGTAACTTTTTGCATTCATATACACTTTGTTTATATATCTCTGAATGAAAATAAAAGGTTAAAAATTTAAAAGGAAAACACTATACCAGTTGCCTTCTCACACAACTTAATTTCATTGCATGACCATGGTCAGGTTAAGCTTCCTCTAAACCTATTTGTGTATTATTCTCTACCTCTTAGGCAAATGGCAGTATAGGTGTTGGATCACCTGCAAAACCAGTCAAACTCATTCAAACTCCAGTGGAAGCATTTGTTTACCACCCCTGTCAGAACTACCTTCTTAACTGTCAGCGTATTTTATGAATGCATTTCCATCGTCAAGTCTCCAACATTATCATCACTCCTACCAAATCAATACGTTTGCTGTGCCAAATCGTATATTAGGCTTACTGCTGTTTCTTTGATCATTGAAGTTCTTTCAAATAAAATATCCCCCAGTCTCCTCTTTACCAGTTCATGTCACTCACTTCCCTTAAAATACCACTTCATTGCAAATTAAAAGACTTAAACCCATCCTTATCCATTGATCCATTTCTGGGAAGAGTCAATGACGGTCAAAAAGATTTAGTGACAAGGCTGTTCATTGCGACTTTATAATAGCAACAATGCCAGAAATTGCTGTATGCTTAGCAGAAGAGAATTAGTTAAATGAATTATAGAGCATCAATACAACAGCCAAAAAGTAGACATTAAAAATCATGTTGTTGAAAACTACATGATCTCACAGTAAAAAGTATTTAATGTTTACCCTTAAATTTAAAAAAAATAGGTTTCAAAATTTAGCAATTGTTTAATAGATGGAGTTTTATATTTGGCAACACTACAGATATATAATTTGTAAGAAAACACAGTAATTAGTTTCACAGTGTGGTTTCTTATAATATTCTTCGTGAATGGATGATGACATCACTGCCAAGATAAATTTGAGAAAAGTAATGTAAAGACGATTTAAAGCAAAAGGCACAAGATAGAGCACATGGTGTTGACCTAGGTGCTTATTTACAGAACAGAACGTAAAGTATTTGGAATGAATAGGCCATATCTTCCAGTAAATTCTTCCTAAACACTAGATCTCATGGTTACAGTTATACATAATTATGCATACTTATTTAGAGGCAATAACTTGGAAATTACATTCTTGAGCAAGTATCTAGAGTGCAGATATTTTTGTTATCAGTGAAATGCAATTAACAGAATCTACATAAATTTTAAATTATCAGGTAAAAAATTTTAAAACCTGTTATGACAAATGCTAACCCAACAGCCCTTTACAAAATTTTTCCTTGTTCCATGTAAGTGTAAAGTTTGGGAAATTAAGTACTAATTTTCACAACACTCTTCAGAGCTAGCCTTGACCACACAACACAGTTATATGCAGTGGAATGTAAGCAGAAGTTTCTTGTTGGGTTTCTGAGAATTTCTGCTTCTATAACAATAAGTGACAGAGCCAGCACCATTTGTTCCTACTTTCTCCTTGCCTTTTACACAGATATGATGCCTGGAGCTTTTCAAGCCACTGTGAGGAAAGGACCAAGGAAATTAAAAAGAGATTTGCTCAAGTAATTTCAAGTATTATAGTTTAGAGTTTAGATGAGTGCCTCAAAGGAAAAGGAGAGGATCTCCAGCTGGTACTGAAACATCTGATCTAATAAATAATACAAATATTTACCTAATTAAACAAAGTAGTTAATATATTTTTGTGGTAAACATCCAAACTATCCAAATGTGCATTAAGTGAAAAACACACAGTGTCCACTTTCTTCATCCCCAGTTGCAAATCTCTTTTTTTTAAGCCTATTTTTTTCAGGGCAGTTTTAGATTTACAATAAAATTGAGAGGAAGGTTCAGAGATACACTTTTCTTTTCAAAGGGAATCACTGTAAATAGCTTGTTCTTTGTTCTTCAAAACCTGTTTGTGTATTTACCTGCATCTATATGTAACATTAAGGCATATAGTTTTGTTTTATATGATTTAGCCAGAAATGGTACTACATGCATTGTTCTGAAATACTTTTCCCTCACTAATGTGACACAGAAATCTTTCCAGATATGTCCATATAGGTTTCACCTCATTCTTTTTATCTACTCTATTGTAAATAGTAGTATGAAGGCACCACTGTATATTTATATATTCCCTATTGAAGGGAATTTAGGTTATATTCATTTTTTTTGCCATTAAAAATGCTGTTATATATTCACGCATGTGCATTTTTTGTGCATATGTATGAGTAGTTATTTGTGCTAAAGATCAAATTCCACAATAGTGGCTGGAAGAACTGGTAAGAAAATTGTAAATTCTGATAGTTATTGTTATATTAACTTCATAGGAATGATTTATAAATTTGTATTTTCATTGGCAAATGAGATATTCTGTTTTTTTACAACCTTACCCCCAATTAATGCCATTAACCACTTTTAGTTTATTCTTGCAAATGTAATGGGCAAAAATGAATCTGTTTTAACTTGCATCCCCTAATTATTCAGTTATCATATATTTATGTATTACATTCTTCTTTTGTGCAAGCCTATTTCTATATTTGCTCTTTTTTCTATAAACTCTTTGCTATTTAATATTTCTTTCTTATATTCCTGATATTAATTTTTATCCCTATTATACAGAGGAAACAATTATTTTACCCAAACACGCCAATTTAAAATTTATCTTTGTTCATATATTTCATTTCTATAGAGCACTTAATTTTTACATAATTAAACTTCTCGGTTTTTTCTTTATGATTCAGGTGCATTCTTGGGCTTAGTCATGATTCCTCTCACTAGAAAGTTATAACAATATTCAAAATGTCTTTTAAATGCTCTTTATATTGGAGCCTAAATTTAATCATTTGGCCCACCTGAGGAATATTTTTGTGTGTATTATGATTTAAGGTTCTAACTTTGTTTTCTCAATAGGTCACAACATTATTAATTAGTTCGTTTCATGAAATACCACCAATTTCTCTTATTCATTGTTCATACTTTCATGATATTTTACGTTACTATGAAATAGTTCAGACATTTAGAAAATTACAGTGAATACACATAGCAACTATTGAGTGGCCACTATCCAGCTATACCTAAACTGAAGGTTTGTTTTGTTTTTGCTTGAGATTGAGGTGGAAAAAAAACAGTCAGATATTCCCTTCCATTTCTCATGTTTTTCCTTTCACTTTTTAGAGAGCATTAATTTCCTGAAGTTACTGTGCATCACTCCTATTCAGGTGACCATAATATTTCTACACTTCTATGTAATCATAAATAATAGCAAAATGTCCATGGTTTACACTTGACATTTGGTGATAGCATAGTCTGGCATAACTTCACAATTTCCCTCTCCACCATTTTATTTCTTTGAGTTTTTTTCATATGATGATTATATTTTACAATCAAAAGGTTTCTGTATTTAGTCATATCTAGAATAAGTTTCTCTGTTGATATTTCTCTTATTCTGTATCTGCTTTTGGAGTTTTTAAATCTATCTTGCTAACCTATATTCTCTTGAAATGTCAACATGTCTGTGAGTGGTTAGAATTCTCAGTTCTTAGATTACCAAAACAATTCCTTCTCTCCTGAATGCCGCTATGGCTGAGTATGGAATTTTGCATTATCATTTCATTGTCATTTAACAGTCACAGTCCTCTTGATTCTGCTTGGATACTGACTCTTACTTTGTAGTTAATTATTTTAAATTCTCTTTAAAAATCAACAGATTTTTTCATCAGCCTTGATTTAATACCTTTTCTGCACAATATGTATGATGTACTTCTTTTTATCACATATCCCACTTCAGAATTAGTACATTATCTGAATAATTATAACTTTATTAGCTCGATATTTTCTGTTACCTCTGATTATTTTCTTTCCTTTTTCATTTATTTTTCTTTTTAGAAGTTGTATTAGATGAAAATGGTTTTTACATTTCTGTTTTATCTAAGCATTTTATTTTTTATTTTTTTTAATTTTTCCATTGTAGCTGGTTTACAGATTTCTGTCAATTTTCCAACTGCACAGCGTGGTGACCTGGTTACACATACATATATGGATTCGTCACAAGTGATTAGACATAGTTCCCAGTGCTATACAGCCGGATCTCCTTGTTTTTCCATCCCAGAGGCAATAGTCTACAACTGTTAACCCCAGACTCCCATAGCATCCCACTCCCTCCCCCACCCTCTTGGCAACCACAAATCTGTTCTGCCATGGACCCCAAGAACCTCATCAGTCTTAACCAACTGTAATGCCAAAATAGTTTACCAATTTTTTGTGCACTTAAAATGCCATAGACACCACTGTAAGCACCTTACTCATATAAACTTACTAAGTCCTCAAAATCTTATGAGGTAGGTTCTGTTAAGAAAATTTTTCAAGTGAAGAAACAGATAAATTGCCCAAAGTTCACACAGTCCTAGTGGTAGACTGGGATTTGAAACCAGGTATCCTGGCTCCAAAGCCCACCTTCTTAACCACTACATGATACTGATTTTTGAATAGTGTTAATTGATTTGGAAAGGAAGTTTCTAAAATTAAAGACGGCAAATTTGCTTTTCTTAAATTCTCAGGCATAAAAGTGCTACATATCTACTCTCATATCTAAGCATTTTAAATTCCCTTTCATTTTAAAAAGTTTTCCTTTCCTGTTTTTTTCAGTAAGTTTAAGTTTTCAATTTTAAAAAATCCGTCTGTTCCTTCCATGTGTCTATCTAAATATTTTCTCCTTGACATTTTCCACTTTCAAGGTATTTGATTTCTCTTAAAATAGACACTTCCCACAAAAACCTGAAGATGTAATATCCACTCCCACTCTCTGAAAATATTAAATATCTTAAAAATTCCTTATATTTGCTCCATTAACATTTTAGCTTTGTGTTATTTTCTTCCATTTTTCAATTTTGTTGCTTGTTTTGATGTCACTGATTTTCTTCAAATGCTTGTTGATGTGTAGCTATATGTTAAATTTTCACTTGCTATTCCATATTCACCTGTTCTGAGGTGATATTTCTATTTAATAAATTGTTTTCAATGAGTATGAATGAGCCACAGGATTGCTGTCAAAAAGAATGTGCAGTTAGACTTCTGGCTATGAAGGCCCCAAGTCCCTAATCGCTAATAATACCAGTTGGCCTTCTGGACGCTGAGAATTTTTCCTAATTCTCTCAATCCAGGGCAAATATCTCTGCTGCTCACCGCTTGACATGAAGGGACAAAATTTCAAACCAGGCAGCTATCTTGACTGAGCTATTTTCTCAAATACGTTGACAGTTGCTTGGGACTTCTAATCTGCTTCTTATATCCACTGTCTCTTTATGACTAAATGACTGTGACGTAACAGTCATTTCTTTCAGTTCCAGGGATTTTGGATTCATGGAAAGAGCATACATTTTAAAAATTAAACAAGATATAAATCCTCTTAATATGACTTGGAACTTAGGGTTTGACATGTGGTAATACCCTTTTGAGGGCAAATTTCCATATTTGTAATAGATGATAACAGACTTACCACAGGCTCATAGTGAGGATGAGACATACTATAGGTAAAATACAAGAATATTTGGCACACAGTATTTGCTTTAGAAGTGATAGTTTACTCCATAATATTTAAATGCATTAACAATGGTAATTGGTGAACGTTTATCTAGTAAGGCATTAACAACTCAGAATATCTATTTAGCTGTCATTTAATAAAGATAAAATGAGAAAAAGAGGGTACTGAATAGATAGATTTTAATGGATTACAGGATTAGAAAATATTCATTGAATGAGGTTTTACAGTGGTAGTTCCAATGAATAAAGGCTTAATAATTTGGAGGAGGCAAAAAACAAAACACAAACAAACAAAAACAAAGCAAAACCAACCTCCTGATTCTCAGAATTGTCCTTATGCATTGTCATTTAAATGTAAAATATAGATAATTAACGTTACGCTACTTCAACCTCAGATTTTATGAAGATAACCAAATACTTTTGATCAAGCATAATCTAAAGGAATTCACATTTCATGCAACAACTTTAGATATCTAGCTTAAAAAGTAGGAGAGAAGTTATTGTGTAAGCAGTTTTATATGTAGATACACACAAAGATAGGCAGTTTATCTAGAATCCAAGTAAATATTCCTTACTATCATTTGGAGCCTCCTATGTCTTACAGGTGAGGGAGGAGCAGAATATGCAACCCTTAGTCGAGGCCTAACAGACTCAGGAAGAATGCTTTTTAGTTTTTTTTCTAACTTCTCCCTTAAAATAATTTAGATAGAGACTCTATACCACCAAGAGAGCTAATACTGAGGATATTTTACATCAGAAATTTATCTACATGGCAAGCAAACATCTGTTAACTAACATTTGCTTCTCCCATCTGCCTAAAAATTGTCTTCTTCCCCTTTGGAGTTCCACATTCATACTTTTGTTTCCTTACCTCAGGACAGCATACAAGCCTTTAATACCCGACTTTACAAAAGTGCCTTTATGAACAAAATTATTATTAGAGCAGTTAAAAAACTAGAGGGGGATAAGGGAAATCTTCTTCTCCCTCCACAGACAAGGGTCAGTTTCTTAGGCTGCAGATTAGATCAGATGCTAGGGTAGAGCTGATTAACCTCTTCTATAGTCAATTTGATACATTTTTTCTACAGAAAATGAAATCAATAGACCAATTAGAGGTGGTTGTTACTTCGATAGGTTTCTAACCCATTGTATACAACAGTTTAAAAAAGTTAACTAGATTCCCGGTCTACCAAATTGCTTTATATGGATGCAATAATAATTTCTTCCTGTACTAAGAAATTAAGAATAGAACAGGAAAAACTGTAAATTTTGTTTAGTGCTGATAAAATGCATAAATCACATATTTTAGAGGGCATATGTATCTTATTACTCTTTCAATAACGAGTTGTAAAACAATTTAAAAATTTTAAAGAATACAAGTAGAATTATGGGCTACTTAAACTCACTAGTTCTGAAGTCAAATTATGTCAACATGAACTCTGATGTAGCCATTTAAAAGCTGCATGACTGATGACTCTAGGCATGACTTCTCTAACCTCATATATGGAAGTTTCCAGGCTAGGGGTCAGATTGGAGCTACTGCTGCTGGCTTACACCAAAGCCACAGCAATGCAGGATCCAAGTGCATCTGCAACCTACACCACAGCTCACAGCAAAGCTGGATCTTTAACCCACTGAACAAGGCCAAGGATTAAACATGTGTCACCATGCATTCATTAAGCACTGCGCCACAAAGGGAACTCCAATTTCTCTAACCTCTTTAGGCCAGTTTTCATCCTGTCTGTGAAACAGACAATACTTCATAGGATTGGTATGAGAATTAAAGGAGATAAGGTACACAAAACACATTAATACAGTGACAATAATAAGCACTGACTAAATATTAGCTCTGATGATTTTACTTGCATCTATTAAACCCTTTTCACTCCATATTTTGAAGTGAGAATAATGGGCAAGTTTGATATATTTTAAAGAGATTTTGTTTTGAAAAATTCTTAAACCTAGCAAGGAAATCTCACCCAAAGGCATACTGATTTTCTATATATTTTTGTTCACCTCTAAACCAATGTAATGTAGAATATTGAAGAAGAAAACAAACCCTCTAATTTGGTCCTCATTTTAATCAAGGCTAAAAATTAGGTCAGTTTTGGAAAAGAATAGATTTGTAAAACAAATAAGCAATTGATTAGCATGTCAATGGAGACACCAACTCCTTTAGGGTGTGATCTTTTTAATTGTAAGTAAGTTAGAGATGATCAGAGAAAATTAGAATTTATGGTCAGGAAATCTTTACTGTTCTTAATTACAATATAAGAGCTTACATGCTGGCTGACCTCATGCTATAAAAAGGCAAACTATGTTTTAGGTTAAATTTATGTTGATTCGGTCATTTGATTGTGATTGTGTTCTGTTGTTTTCTTCTTTCTAAATGGTACTGAACACTCAGCCCATAATAAATATAAATGATTGCATAAAGGCAGGCATATAAATAATGTCCTTAATATATCTTTAAGTTTTAAAGCAACTGCTGGATGTGAGTGGCTGAAACTTTGAGTATAAAATTATGATGTGCTAATTTCCTTAATATATTGAAATTTTAAGATCTTATTCATTATACTTATTTTTTTCTTTGTCAGGAAGATTTGTTATTTATATATGATAATGAACGTCATCTTTATTTTAGCACTTGGGCTTAAAGATAAGAGGACCTGAGGTCTGTCGGGATGATGTAGACAGGTATTTATCCCAAGTCAGTGGGCAAAGACATTTCCTTCTTCATTCATTCAAGTGTTCACTTCACCAACTATTTATGCCATAGAGACAATAAAAATGAGTGATTTGGGGCTTGTGGGGAGTGAGAGCACAAAAGAATTATTTGTAAAACAGAAAATTATAATTTTCAATTTCCTTGAGCTTTACATTCTGTTTTGAAACACTAGATCAGCCATTATTGAGTCATTTAAAAAATATTTTTAGCTTTACATTGTTAATTCTTTTGACATTCATATCTTTCATTTTGCTGGTTAGTTTATCAGACTCTAGCTTCAAGTGCATTAAAAAACAAAACAAAACAAACTATCCTTGCCTATGTTAAAAAAGTTTGTAAAAGACCAAAACTTCTAATGAAAAAAACTTGAAAAAAATGGGCATTATATTTTATTAATTTTATTGAAGAATAGTTAATTAACAATGTTGTATTAGTTTCCGATGTACAACAAAATGACTCAGAATATATATATAATATATATATATTTTCTGTTCCATACTCTTTTTCATTACAGTAGGACCTTGTTTTTTATTTTATGTATAGCAGTTTGTATCTGTCAATCCCCAAACCCTAATTTATCCCTCCCCCCTTTCCCTATTGGTAACCCTGTTTGTTTCTTAGGTCTGTGAGTGTTTCCCTTTTGTAAATATGTTCGTTTATATCATATTTTAGATTCTACATATAAATCATATCATGTATTTATCTTTTTCTGACTTATTTCACTTAGTACCATAATCTCTAGATCCATCCATGCAAACGGCATTATTTAATTCCTTTTCATGGATGAGTAGTTAGTATTCCAATGGGTGTATGTGTGTGTATCAATATATATCAATCATATCTTCTTTATCCGTTCATTTGGTCATGAACATTTAAGCTGTTTCCATTCTTGGCCTCTGTAAATAATGCTACAATAAACATTGAGGTGCATGCATCATTTTGAATTGGAGTCTTCTCTTAATATGTACCTAAGAGTGGATACGGATACTCTGGATATGGACCCAGGAGGATTGCTGAATCATATAGCAACTTTATTTTTAGATTTTTAAAGTAAACTCCATGCTTTTTTTTTTTTCCATAATGGCTGCACCAATTACATTCCCACCAACAGTAAAAGATTCCTTTTTCTCCAGACTCTCTCTAGCATGTATTATTTTTAGACTTTTAATTATGGCCATTCTGACCTGTGTGAGATGGTAACATATTTTTTTTTTTTTGATTGTTTGGTTTGGTTTGGATTTTTGCTTTTTAGGGCCACACATGCAGTATACGGATGTTCCCAGGCTAGAGGCTGAATGTGAGCTGCAACTGCCAGCCTATACCACAGCCACAGCAACGCCAGATCCGAGTCACGTCTGCAACCTACGCCACAGTTCTCAGCAATGCTAGATCCTTAACACTGAGTGAGGCAAGAGACTGAACCGGCATCCTCATTGACACTAGTCAGATTCATTACTGCTGAGTCACAAAAGGAACTCCTGATAACTCACTGTAGTTTTGATCTGCATTTTCTAATAATTAGCAATTTTGAACATCTTTTCATGTGCCTATTAGTCAGCTGTACGTCTTTTTGGACAAATGTTTGTTTAGGTCTTCTGCCCACTTTTTATTGGGTTGTGGGGTTTTTTTGCTTGCTTGTTTGCTTGTTTTTAGAATTGTATGAGTTGTTTGTATATTTTGGAAAACAAACCCTTGTTGGTTCCACTGCTCACAAATATTTTTTCCCAGTCTGTAAGTTGTTTTTTTGTTTTGTTTATGACTTATTTTGCTGTGCAAAGCTTAAAAGTTTAATCAGGTCCAATTTGTTTATTTTTTGCTTTTATTTATATTGCCTTGGGAGACTGACCTGAGAAAACATTGTGATGATTTATGTAAGAGAATGTTTTGCCTACATTCTCAAAAACTTGAATACATTAAAAATATATTTAAATGTTTTGAAATACACCTGATGCAGGCAGTAATTGGGGGATCGAGGTACTAGAAAGAAGGAAAAGAAGTGAATTTAAAAGTATGAAATCTTCAATAGCATATTTAAAGTTCCAAAAGGAGGTGACTGCTAACATAGAATTCTTTATCCAGCAAAATGAGAAAGAGGAGGTAAGCAGTTCTACTATCTGAGATGTACTATGAGGAATTATGCAGACTCATTTCCCAGGGAAATAAGCAAAGGTGATAAAAATTTCAAAAGAAACCAATCATTTAAAATCTCTGGAAATTATCTAAGGGCATGGAGTAAATGATTAAAAAAATGTAAAACCTACTAAAACTTGGTAAGAATAGTAACAGTTTATGGCATTTGACTTATAATATTCTGCCTCTACCCCCTTCCCCAAACTCATTTTGATGGAAACTCCATTCTAGGTAAGGATGGCCTATAAGATAGTGTTCCCTCAGGCCCTGGAATTTCTCATCTCCTACAACTCTAAGTTGACGAAACTAAATTCCTCATGAATGTGGTTGAAGGTTGGGGGGTCTTCTTCATCCATCCAGCCCCCACCCATAAGACAAAAGCTTTATCCCCCCAAAAGACATGAGATGTATAGAAAACAAGAAGGAAAATGGTAGATGTAAATACAAACATAAGTAACAATAACAGTAAATGAATGGAGTAACAATATGATCAAAAGGCAGAGATTGTCAGAATGGACAAAAAAGATCCAACTACACGCTGTTGACTGGAGATGCTCTTTAGATTTAAACATATAAAGAAGTTGAAAGTTAAAGAATAGAAAATGAAACAAAATAAGAAAGAATAGCAACCTTTAGAAAAACTGGAACAGCTATACTAATATCAGAAAAAATAGACTAATAAGTGAATAGAAGATCAAAGAGGTAATAGAAAATTTGAGCAGCACTACTCTACAGAATAGATCTATAGAACCCACACCCAGAAAAGCATACATTTTTCTTAAGTACCAAAATTCTCCATCAGATCATATTCTAGGCTATAAAGCAATCTTTAATAAATTTAAAAAGAGTTGAAATTATACAAAATATATTCCCTAATCACATGGAATGAAATTATAAATTAATAACAAAAATAAATTTTGGAAATTCACCAACATACGGAATTTGAACACAATCTTAGACAACCAGTATATTAAGGGAAAAAATACAAGACTAAATAGAAAAGATTTTGAGATAGATGAAGATAAAGTATGATACACCAGACTTCTGGGATACAAGTAAAGCAGTATTTAAAAGGAAATTTATAGCTATGAATAATTGCATTTAATAAAAGAAGATATACCTCAAATCAACTACCTTTCCATCATAAGACTCTGATATAATTCCATTTATGCTAAACTCTAGAAAATATATATCTATTATTTATTGACAAAAAGCTTTCACAGTTATTTGGAGCCAGGGATGGATGAGTAAGATGGATTGATCTAGAAATATAAACAATTTGGGGAATAATGGAAATGTTCTATATTTTGACTATGGTGGTGATTATACGGAGAGTGTATGTTTGTTAAAATGAATCAATCTTTAGAGTTAAAAACTGTATATGCCATTTTGTGTAAATTATATCTTAAAATTGATTTAAAATTAAAAATAACTTAAAAGTAGTATATATCATATTCTACTACTTGTATACAGCTAGATGATGATGAAAAGACAGTTGATTAGATAGATCTATAGATAGCTGGATGACTGGATAAGTATTGGAATATGTGGATTGGTACATAGAATAATTTCAGCTTTCCTAAGAAACTGGTGATAGTAGTTCTCAAGAGGGCAGCTAACTGACTTGGGGACCTGTAGCAAGATTTACATTTCACTGTAAATCTTGTCAAGTTCCTAAATCTGTACCATGTGCATGTCCTGCCAGAATAAAAAAAAATGAAAATAATAAAGTAAAAGTAAAAGAAAGATACTTCTAAAATGTTTAAAAAATATATTTTTCAGCATACAAACACTAAAGGGAATGCTAAAAGGAGCTATTCAATAAAAATAAAAATGTTTCCATATGTGATATCTATTTCTTATATAAATAATGACATACATTTCCTATATAAATTTAGAAAAAAAATTAAGATATATAAATGTCAATATGTGGGTGAATCCAATGAATGTGATACAAATGGTAATAATATGCCTTTTAAAACACACATAGAAAAACAAAACACAATAGTAAAAACTGGAAATGTGGTAGAGGTAACATGATCAATTACCTTAGCATTGCAAGGGAAATGCGAGGAGCACTTGCGTATTTTATTAAGTTTTTTAGTAAATCAAAAGCTAGAATTACCAGCATAGTAGAAGGAAGGAAGGGACGAACGAAGGGAGGGAAAATAAAAGAAAAGGGAAAGAAAGAAAAGAAAAGAAGGAAAAGAAAAAAGAAAGAGCGGGAGGAAAAACAAAAACTGAATCTAGAAATAACCTGGGACTTAGTGATTCCACTCTAAGAGAAAACAAAATAGATATGTACATATTATGCCCAAAAGGAATATATAAAAGTGTTTTTAGCTGAAATATTTGTAAAAGTAAAACCTGGAAAAACAGCCAAAAGTCCATCAATAGTAAGACAGATATATAAATCATATCTCCATACTGACTACTGTAAAGTATGAGAATGAAAGAACACTTACATCTTGCAAGATAGGTGACTCTTAGGAACATAACAGAGAGTGAAAAAGACAAAAGAACAAAGTTTATAAGTAGGTGGAACCAACTTATATACAGCAACATCAGATGTCAGTTTAATGGTTCCCTTTGGGTTGGACTGGCTAGAGACTGACACCAGACCTCCGATGTGCTGGTAACTGTCTGGCTGTTAATTTCTTTGGTAATTGTATGGTGTGTTCACATTGTAAAACTTCATTGAACTAATGATGAGTAAACTCTTCTGTATGTGTTATGTGTTGATAAAACTCACTGATAAAAATAACAGAACTAAGTATATCCATTTATATATTTACATTATGCTTTTAAAAATATTATTTTCACTTTATCATCAGTCTCTAATGAAAAAGCCTATCAATGATTTAATAGTATTTTGATGTATATGAAAATGGTTACTAATGAACAAATGATGAAATCAACTCTCATGTTTTTATTACCATCAATATATCTATATTAAGTTATTTAAATGATGCAGGCTTCTGTAAAAATATGGAATATATCTAGGCATATGCCTAATGCAGATAGTTTAAACATTATAGGGTACTTAATTAGAAAATCAATTTCCCTTAAAATTGAAATATTTAACAAAATATATTTTAAACAGTGTTTTCAAATTATATAAATCATATTACTTCACAGATCCCTAAAGTGAAGCGATAAAGAGAAAATAATTAATCTGATACATATGTACTAAAAAGAAAAGTTTCAACGTTGCAGAGACACCCATTATAACCCAAATATCTACTTGTAGGAATAAATCCCGATTTTTTAGTTATCATTTGTATTAAAATAGGTCTCATAAAGAAAATACAACAAATTACACTTGTTAACCACCCCTCCATAATCTCTTTGAAAATTGAGATATTCAAGAGTTCGTTTATCTTGTTTTTTCTCATTTTTCTTCTTCCTTCCTTCCTTTCCTCCTTCCCTTCTTCCATCATTTCATCTAACTTTTCTTACTTTAATCCATTCTTCCTTTTTTCTTTTCTTTCTCTTATCTTTTACCTTTGGTAAAAGCCTCCAGATGAGGGGAAAGATCACGTTTTGCACATACAATGACTTTGTGTAAATTAACTAAAGTTACCCTTGACTTTGAGTGGACACAGTCCATATCATTTTGGAAAGCAAAAGAGAGACTGGATTTCAGATGTTTTTTCCACTTCATCTGGGTGACCCAGCACATGACCTAATCTACCAACTATATTCATGACCCTAATTTAGGAAATAGAAACAAAACATTGAAAGAGACTCTTTTCTCCTAACATGGTGCTCATAAGTAATTAAGTCACTGGTAATTCTAGGAATGTGAAAATGGAAAATAGACTATGACTAAAAAAGGTGTTAGAAGAAGAATGCAATTTTTGGGGAAAAAAAAGCAAAAAGAGAAAAATAGGAGACCCAAAGAATATTTGAAAAACTTTTTGAAACCTTGTCCAAGGGGACCATATGATACAGGTTACCAGAGACTTGAAAGTTTCCAAAAACTTCCAAATGACTATGTCAAGCGATAAATATAACACTTTAAGGGGAAGGGTGGTCAGAGTGAGGTGAATAAAGTAACATACTTTGTATAGTAAATGATTGCAAATTAGAAATCAAAACTGACCAATAAGGTTAACTAATCATAATTTTGCATGGCCTTCAAAGTTAGCAACACAATATTCTTTATATAAATCAACTAGAGAAGTAGCACAGGCATTCAGTGATCCTTAAATAAAAGATACACTAAGGGATAAAAAGACTATAATGAAAAACCAAATAATTTAGTTGCCTTAGTCTATAATGAAGACTTAGGTGAAAGCCAAAAATGCTTTTGAACTGGTCAGGTTAGAGGTACTAGATCCAGCCATGCTAAGTCACAGAAGACCAAGCAGATAAATTGAAGTAGATAAATCACCACCTGTGTATGACACCTACTCAAATATTTTGAGGGAATTCATTTTTTTTAGCCATGCCTACAGCACTCAGAAGTTCTAGGGCCAAGGATTAGACTCCTGCCACAATAATGGCCTGAGCCACAGCAGTGACAACACTGGATTCTTAACCTGCTGAGCTACCAGGGAATTCCTCAATTTTAACCGTTTAGTAAAATAGGGAGCCTGTCCTTGTGAAAAGGCTAACAAGCTGAAAAAATGTACAGAGCCAATGTAACACTAATCCATAAAAATGGTTCTTGAATGACTACTCAATGCCAAAGATCTCTTCACACAAGACAAGTTGGTGGAAAACCATTATTTACACTATGGGAGAAATAGTTACATATTTTTATAAATGAAAGTCATGTTTAGTTATAACTATTTTATTAATGTGTTTATGTTATAATAATATTATTAAGACAACTTTACAGGTATTATTGTTTTCATTTTGTTGAGGAGAAAACTCTATATACCAAGTGAAACATATTTATTATGCACATTTTTAGGGAATGTTTTAAAAGCAAAGACATGATCCATGTCTCTCAACACACAAGAGAATTTAAATATAAAAGCACAATACAGGGAAGATAAGGAAACTCTAAGACAGGTAATACAGTATGAAAATTTATAGAAGAAGGATATCACTTACTGTCGAGGTTGAGACAGCATTCTTCATTCTAGAGTAAGTGTTAGACCTGAGTCTTACAGAAGACATAGGGTGGTGTCTTACAGAAGACACTAGGAAAACCTGAGAGTCATCCTGACAAATGATCATGATAGAGAAATATAATACCAAAAAATAAGAGTCAAATTTATCATTTTTGTTTATTATTATCGATATACAGATATGATTGTACTTACACAATAAGAAAAAACTAAAATCTTTTAGAATTAATAAAATAATAAGTCAGAAGGTTAGAAGATACACATGGCAAGAGCTTTCTTAGAAAGCTACAGGTCCCCAAGTCAGTTAGAAAATGTATGAGAAAAAGATCTTGTTCACAAGAGCAACACAGTTTAAAAAATCACAGAAACAGAGGAAGTGATCTGTAAAACAGGAAACTATAATTTTTTCAAAAAAAGAGAGAAGGATTTGGATTAATGTAGAGCCTTGCCAGGGTAAATATGGAAAGAATCAATATTTTTTGGTGAAATATAGGAATATACCATTACAAAATGTACTCTAAATTTTACATAGAAGAACAATGAATGCCAGGAACATTTTCAAAAGCAATAATAATGAAGAATGGTCTTCCCTACTGTGATGACACCAGAAACACAGGTACTGATAAAAGGAAAGTTTCCCAAAGTAGTGGAAGGATGGAAGGAGAATGGGTTGTTAACTGAAGATGAGATGTTGGTTCTATAGAAACAATAATATCCAGAACAGATGTGTTCGCTGCATCCACAGGGTACTGGAATATAAGATGCTCTTAATAAGCACATTAGGAATGAAAAAAAAATGTAGCTTTAAAGAGGAGTCAATTTAAGTTACCATCACACTGGGAAGAGCTTAAAATGTTTATCTAAAATATGCATTCTTTATGTGAAAGAACATACAGAATCAAAGTAAGCTAGAATATTTGGTATACTTTCTTAAAATACTGATACTGATGGAAAGGAGACTAAATGGACCTCATGTCTCCTGATACCTCATCAAGAATGATTAGATAGATTCAGTGCTTCTTTCTTTAGGACCACATTACAGTGGGAATATTCTATACTACTTGCAGATTGATCTCAGCGGGGAGAAATCATCGCAATGTGCCCCCCCCATACTTGGCAAGAAAGAAATGCAGCATTATACTTGAATTGTGAAACTCATTTTGGCTGAGAAAGCCAGGTCTTGAAATGCGTTTGCCAAGAGAATAAAATGATACAAATATGCATGCTGAATTATACATAAATACGCATATATACATAGCTGTCCACACACACCATGTTCAGATGATAAATACACCAAAGATTGGTACTGAGCTATTTAGATACTCAAAGGGTAGTCTAGGAGGGCTCAGGATGCATTGTACTTTGGGAGAACATTAAGCCCACACACACTGTAGCATGTTTTCCAGAACCCATGTAATCTGGGTTCAAAGGGATTTGAGGCTCTTGAACTGTTAGGACTTGAAAGATGAGAATGGGCTGCCTGTGACACGAGCCACAAATCTTGAGCATATGGAAGGGGCTGACCTGCTGCTCTCCACAAATGAGAAATTTGTCTCTCTTGGCTTTTTAGGAGGTACCATGTGCTGAGACACTGGGAAAGAATAGCTCTACTAGCAAAGCCTGAAGTGACGCACATCTTACTCACAACACCTTGCATTTTAAGTTTGAGACAGAGTCTAACTTGCTGGGAAAGAAGTTAACTGTAACAAACAAGGGGGGAAAGAGCGCCACAGCTCTTTTACCATGAAAGCTTCTCCATCAAATAGGTATGACAGGAAACAGAGAAGGATTTGAGGAAATCTTCTTGTTTCCCCCAAAACAAAACAAAATGAAGACACCACAGTGTATTCTACCTTGCCAAACTGCCAAGTGACACTAGGATAAGTTAGCTTTGAAAACCTTGGGGTGATGTGAGGGTGGGATCTGGTTCATAGAAAGGGCTATTGGATTTTACTTCATTTTTTAAATAAGTAACTACAGGACCAGTGACAGAAGGACCCTTAATGGGAACAACACTTCCATTTCCTCCTTCACTTGTGAGTTTTAAAGTTATCAGAGGTGGTTTGCATCTTTTGCCTTTCCTGAGGCTGTGAAATATACAAAATGCCGAGAACTGAAGAAGCTGAGCAATGTTTATATCAATAGCCCTGGAATTAACTTCATCAGGTGACACGTGTTGCCTTATTAGGTAACAGTGGAAATAATTTGGATCTCTAATTGCTCTCAGGAATAAGAGGGAACACCTGCACCCTCAGCCGTCCCCCATCCAAGACAGGTTTACGGGATTCTTCACAAACTAACTGGTATTATGCCTCCTCAGATCAATAATTGCAGTCCTTAAATTCCACTCTCCCTGATGAGTATTTTTCTCCTCCTTGTAAAAATCATCTCTCACTTGTCCCTCAGAAATATATATATCCTAATGAAATAATGGGCCCCAAAAAATGAGTTTCTCTTTGGATGACACACAGGTCTGACTTGCTGAACAGAAGATGAGGTAAAACCTGAAGGCGGTGTTAATGATAGTGATTAAAACACCAGCTTTGACAGGGCAATAACTGTAAAATCTAGCTGCTAGTAATACTCTCTACAATACAACCTCCATACCGATGCACCATATGTCACAGCATAGCAATCCATTTCTACGAGTGTCACTTACTTAAGCAGGTTCCAGAAGAACCTATCATTATTTTTAAGTGGGGGAAAGGAAAAGAAGGACACAATTCTGTCGCTGCACTACAATAGTCACTCCAGTTCAGCCCTTCAGCTGACTCATTTACTTCTATGAAAAGTGATCTATATATTCCAAACTATTAGATCAGATATCATGAGATCTATAGTTTACATTTTTGTTATTATTCTTTGGATCACTCATTCCTTATCCAGAAGCTGTCTAGGAGCATGAGTTTGCTTTTTAATCATCATTTTTAATTTGTACAACAAAAATGTTTTTCAAATCTGTTAGTAATTACTCAATCCTCTATATGCATGCATACACACACACACACACACACACACACACACATATAAATTTATCATTGTTTGTAAGAGAAACTCAGTAGCTACAGCTGTTGTAGCAGATGGGATTTAAGGCCAGAACAGAAACCAACAACAACAGAAGGACCAAAAAAAACCAAAAAACAAAAAAACCCACAAAACAACAATTTTGCAAAAGACAATCTTGAGAACTTAACAATAATAAAGGTAACTTGTCTTTAAATTATGTTGAACCTTGACAAAGAGAGTGTCCTACATTACAGTAAAGGAGTAGTAACTAAAGTAATTATTACCAGGTTCCAAAGTTACAAAGCAAGAGATATTGATAATATATAAATTAACTGTGTTGCTGGAGTGAAAAGAAGAAAATCATTTTGCCTAGCAAATATTTGTTGGAAATACTATCTAGGAACTATAGCTTAAAAACTGAAGGATTTTAGTTTCAGAAAGACTTGATTACTTTGTCTTTTCTATTTCATATTAACAAATCATTGGCAGTAACTGGGCAAGTTACATTATCTTTCTTATCTTTCTGTGAATCAGTTTTCCACTCTGTAAAATGAGGATACTGGTAATACCTCTCTCAAAGCTTTGTTGTGATTAAATAGTTAATATATATAAAGAGCTTAGAATAGTTCTTGGATCATGGTAAATGCACTAGAAGTGGTTGCTACTATCGTTTTGTCGCTTACAGGAGTAATTACGGAGTCAGAGAGGATTCAATCAATTACCAGCTGGGTGATAGATCAATTGATATGTTATTTAACCATTTATGCCACTGAAAAGTAGGACAATAACAGCATCTTCCTCAAGAAGGTCATTGTGGTAAGCCTTTATACATGTGTCTGGCACAGAGTGAATTTAACTATGTTTAATAACAGTTAAAGTATGTATATGGTCACATCCTCAGTCACCTTAATATAAGAAATTAATCCACTCAGGGAAATGGAATTTGCTTGTGTTTTCCATCCCTTTAAATTAACTAGTTCCACCAAAATCAGCTATCTTTTCCCTGAGGACATCCAGACAATTTCTGATTGCTTACTTCTTCTATGGGGTTTCTCAGGATTTGATGAAAAGATCTGAAACAAATAAATGATTTTATAGGAGCAGGTGCAAATACTCCTTCTCAAATGTAAGGTAAAATGGAGCTGGCGTGTAAGGACCAGACAAGTGGCAACATACTCTACTTAACGCACTCCTCCAGCAAGGTGGTATTTCAAACTCCCCAGCAGATGGGTGGGGGGAAGAAAACATGAGGACAGCTTGTTAGAAAAAGACCCAGACTGCTAAGTCCATTACACCTCTTTTTCTTTCCTCATTAATTCTCTGATCCTTCTTCCACTGTACAACTTAACTATGTCTATAGGCAAAAAAAAAAAAAAAAAAAAAAAAAATGCAGTTCTTATTACTACTGTTTAGAGGCTTGTACAGTTCTTGAGGCATAAGCCAAGAGGTTTTCCCTAAATGAGAAACTGGCAGGAAACTTTCACCTGCTCGGCAGGTGATCAACACTTTTCAGTGAATCTCAATGAACTCAGTACAACTGCTCTTTTGTTTCAGTGTTTGATGTTGCAGGTAGAGAAGATTTTTCACTCCTGCGAGTACTATAGGTCTGACTACTTCATTCAAACAGAAAATATCACCAAAGATTTAAAAGGTTGAAATAAGAAATATGGCTATACAAAGATGGGAAAAATATGTGTTTTATTTGATTTTTACATAGACAGAATATTAGCTACCTAAATCAGACCTACAGAGATGTGCACTAAGTCTGTTTTGTATTCCTCTATCTCTTACTCTTGTTGAGACTAAGCCAGTGGTGTTCCCATGGAGATATCTCACACTGTTCACTTAGGGTTTCTTTTCTAATTAATGATTAATGCCATCTCCTAATTACAGAGAGTGTCAGGCTCAATAACACGAAAGGATAGGCAGAAACTTTGAATTCCTGTGGCTTTCTTTTCAGTCTGTTACAAATGTGTGGGGCTAATATGCAACTTTACCTTACATGTGCCTTATCCACAATAGGGAACAGAATCCTAAAACAAAGAAGGAGACTTCTGGGAAGGAAAACCTCAGGACCAGTTTGGGAGGCCTGTGTGCCAGATCCAGCCCACAGAGGTACTTCTGCTGGCAGATATTTTTATAAGGTTTGAATTATAATGCTAATATTTAATTAGTATTAATAAGTAGTAGTTTGGATTTTAAGTTTCTCTTGAAAAACTTGAAATTCTGGCATCATTGCACTGGCACACCTGCACGACACAAGGTGGCAAACTACCTACTGCCTCTTTCAGATGGAGTATTTGCTGTCCAGTTTACCAGATTCTATAGAGCTCTCTTTTCTAATATACCTTGCCTCTCACTTATTTACTATACTTAAATGGTATCTGTAAGCCTACCTCCAATTATCAAAAACCAAAACCATAAAATCAACTAAAACCAAACAAACAAAAATGACAATGAAGGTCACTCTGTTACGGCTGCTGGGGTTACAGTGACCAAAATGATCACCTTTGTTTAAAGGAGATTTTAGAAATGGTGATCAATTGTACTTTAAAGATAATATAAAGTGTGCTACTACTGATTCACTCACAAAGACCCAAGATAATTTGACTGTATGGCCATAGGAGAGGGGAATAGGAATAAAGTCCATAAACTACTCATCAAAGGATGTTTCTAGATCAGTTCCGTCCGGTAGAAATCTACTAAAAGCCACAATTTAAAAATTTCTAGTAATCACAGTAAAACCAAAACTATATTTGAAACTTAATTTTAATAATAAATTTTATTCAACCTAATAAATCCAAAATATTATAATTTCAACCAACAATCAATATTAAAAGGTTACTGAGATATTGCACTTATATTTTTCATACTAAGTTTTTGAAAGACAGTGTGCATGTCTACTTACGGCACCTAATTCAGATGAGCCACATTTACAAACCTCAGTAATTACGTGTACTTAGTATAGAAGAGCATTTCCATCACTGCACAAAATTCTATTGACAGCACTGCACGTTCACAGTGCAGGAAACTAAGGAAAAGCAGGAACACCAGATATATAGAAGCCTGAATCGTTTTCTAGAAATACTATTCCCATTTCAATTTGATTATGGGTCAGATATATAAATTTAATAGGCATAGGTCAGATGCTTCATAAATTAGTCAAGTTTTTTGGCTATAAAAACAATGCCAGAAAGTGGCATGAGCTAATGTACTCTACTGATGCTGATTAATCAGTGTTCACGTAACAACCATATTTTTTAAATTCCTAAGAAAACTTTCCAGTCCGATGGTGATAGATGCACCTTTATGTATAAAATTATTGGCTCCCATAAGTGAACAGCCCAGCAAGAGTGATAACTTTCTAGAACAGGTGGATTCAGTTATTTAAGTCATAAATTCAGAACTTTCTCTGTTTTGCTGTGTTTTACTAGTCCAAGTATGTTGTCTCCTTGATGGCAAGATGGCAGCCAGGGATTCTGAACTTTATTCCTACGACCTTTGGAATCGCAAACTTTACTTAGAGCAGTTCCGTCAAATTAGTGATTTAAGTCCATAGGCTCTGATTAGCCAGGCTTAGATTATCTACTCATAAATTAATTACTATGGCCAAGGGAGTGAGATCTTTTTTTACTGATAAAGCCTAATTCCAATACTTTTGAATTCCAGGGTATAGTCAAGCTACCTGATCACAGGCAGGTTGAGAGAGAGTCATTATTCACAGGAAAAAATGAAGTGCTATTACCCGAAGGTTAATATATGGAAGATGGACATTCAAACCCAACTAATGTTCACTAGGTTAAACTGTTTAGAGTTGTGGACACTTTATTGTACATTTCAGATCATTATGTTTTTGTTAATACTGAATATACTCCCATGGTAAGTTAGGGCCTCTAGAAAGCATGTATGTTGAATAATCCTCTGGTAGTTAATAATCCAGTACAACAATTCATGCAAACATAATTTGCATATTATACAGTTATCATTAGAAAAAATCTTCAAAGTAACACAAAACAGTTAAAAATAAGCAATATAATTGGTTAAAAAGCGTAAAAACTCAGTCTTTCAATGGATTGGTTACTCTTTGAATAATTTAAGCTGATGTTTGGACAAATTAGTTAGGATATTTTATGTCTTACTAATACAGTTACAGGATCTCTTCTTTTAAAATTTTGTTGCACTATTTCCAGGTAATTTCTAATTGTTTTTCACATTTTTTCACTAAATTTATTCTTCAGCATTTCATTTAAATTTTACCACAGTGTATTTTCTATGATTAAATGAAATGCATATAATCATTTATTTTTATTAACTCTTTAAGATATAAAGAATAAGGCGTTTCCGTCATGGCTCAGCGGTTAAAGAATCTGACTAGCATCCTTGAGGACACAGGTTCAATCCCTGGCCTTACTCAGTGCGTTAAGGATCCGCTGCTTGAGCTGTTGTGTAGGTCACAGATAAGGCTTGGATCCTGCATTGCTGTGGCTGTGGTGTAGGCCAGCAGCTGTAGCTCCAATTCGGCCCCTAGCCTGGGACTCCCATATGCCATGGGTGTGGCCTAAAAAGAAAAAAAAGAAAATATAAAAAATAAAATTGTAAAGATAAAGATAAGTACAGTAAGTCTTACAAATTAAAGTTTATATAGCCATGGTTTATTACTTCCAAATGATTCCTTTACAATGAGGTTCTTAGATGTTCACTTGCTTTCAAAGTTATTTTACTTTTGAAGACTTCATTCTATTTGATAACACTTTTCAATCAAGTCATATTTAGCTTCAAATAAAATATTCAATACTAGGAGATAAATTTATTATAAATTTTAGTAGGAAAATATCTGCCTACAATTTATATAGCTTGTTTTGGTTAACTCAGTAGCATTTGTCATAAATATCCTAAAGGTTTTGCTTATTATATTGTAATATAAATTAAATCTAATTTTAATAGACTAAAAAGTACATACAGTGATTACATCATTTATGACATGAAGTTAGATTTTTAAAAAAAATTATCATCATAAATGTATACCACATTCTGAGCGATAATTTTTATAGATAGCTATAATGGAAGCATTTGCCTTTTGGTATTTTACACATACCAACTTATCATTCTAATAATATAATATAAAAGCATAAAGTTGTATAGCGAGAGACTAGGTCTTCAACATTGCAATTGCTTATGAAATTTAAAGTTTTAAAACAGCTTCTGCTAAGTCCTGATTTAATCCTTATTTAATAGACAGTGAAGTAGCCAGCAAACCGCTTTACATATTTTTATAGGCAACTAGTACTAAAATTACCAAATAATTTTAAAATTATATTTTTATTCTATTATCCCAAAATATCCAAATAGTGTCTTGAATCTCTTAAGTGAAAAGATTACCGAGGCGGTTTTGCACAAGAATCAATGAACACAATATTTTAGCCTAAACAAATAATTAAGGACTCTGCATGTGTTTATTGAATGAATTACCTTCCAGCTTTCCTATTAAGAAAGTGCTGTAGAATACCAGTCATTTCACCTTCAATAATGCAACAGTAATGTTAAGAATCCATTATGTGCATTTTAGTCTCTCAATAGACAACTGTTGAATGAATGAATGTGTATACAACAACAGATATCTTTGTGATTTGCTTTCTTTTTATGATTGTTGTTGCTATTATTACTGTTCTATTCTAATGTTTGAGTATTGTGCCAAGGTAGAATAATTTCAAATGAAGACAAGTCTAAGTAAGAGGTTTATTCTCAATCAGCAGTACCAAATGCCAACAATTCCTGCTTGTAATAAAAAGTAATATTTTGGATTGTCTGCTTCTGAATACAGGTCTGAAACAGTCTAGAAGTTCTAAAGGTACAGATTAACTACCAAAGTTTACAGCACATAATTTTAATTAGATCTTCTGAAAATTCTAATTCCTATACTCCATACTTACAGATTCTAATTCCATAGAACTAGTTCAATAAAGACTAAGAATCTGTACTTTAAACAAGCAATCTATATAATTTTTTAGCTGGCAATTCTCAGGCCATTTAACAAACACTAGCCACTTAAATATATAATAATCTTTAGGTAACAGTTGCTTTGCACCTTATCTCTATTACCCACTCTTAGAATCATGTCCACTGAATTACATTTAATGTAATGTACCTTTCTTTAATCAGAGGTAGTGACATAAGAATTGACTACATATAATATACATATATTCCTTAAAACAACTATCACATGTTATAAAATATTGTACATCATTAAAATATTTAACATTTAAAATGTCTATTGATTCTTGAATGTCAAAAAGAAAACTGAATGTTCAGCTGTAAGAAACATAACAATTATCATTAATAAGTTTCATCCTTCTATTTATCATGATAATTATATATGTCTATCTCTCTCTGCCAATAACAAATGCATATGAGATTCACTGAGAAAATAGTTTGAAAATCCACAAGTCCATCCACTGTGCTAGAATGGAATCTTATTGAAGGCATCATGCAATACTAATTTTGAAAGCACTTCCTAGGTATTTCAGACTTTAAATCCTCAACTAAATTAAGAGCCAAGAACCATAGCTATACGCAGTTATCTCCAGAATGCATATAAATAAACTAAAATTATTACTCTGTTCTCAACCAGTTCCTGCCATCATATCTGCATGCATTTATAAACAAAACATAACGCAAATTCCAAATTCTCCTCTAAAAGAAAAAAATTCTTGTTTCCTCTGTTCAGAACACTTCTGACAGCAAAGTGCGGCTTTATTCTGCACAATGAGCAGTCCCGATACTGAAACTAACCACCTGGTGCCCACAGGTTAAGGGCTTAGTCCTATAAGACTGCCCCTCATTTCAGATACCAATTGCAATTTTGGATACCAATGCTTCGGTCAGCTATAAATTGGGAGTCCCCATGACTCTCTCCTCTGTTTCAATGATTTGCTATAACAACTCACATAACTCAAGTAAACACTGACATTTGACAGTTTATTATAAACGATATAATAAAGAATCCAGATGAAGCCTCAGATGAAGAGGTGACCAGAGCAAAATACACGGGGTGTGTACAGCACTTCCATGGTCACCTTCCCAGCTCCCTGCTATGTTCACCAACCTGGAAGCTCTCCACTTACTTTATTTTATAGTTTTTAATAGAAGTTCTATTACTTAATTGTGATTTGTCAAATCATTAGCCACTGGTGATTAGCCTAATCCTCTCTTGTCCCCAAGGTTGGGGAATGGGGCTGAAAGTCCCACCCCTCTAATCACATGGTTGGTTCTTCTAGCAAATAGCCCACAACATCCAAGAGTAACCTCTTTAGCAAAAACTCAGGTGTCCTTGAAGGAGGGTTTTTAGAGTAACAAAAGATGTTCTTCTCGTTCTTATCACGCAAGAAACTACAAGGATTTTAGGAGTCATGTGCCAGGAATGGGGGATGAAGAATATATATAGAATATATATCATAGTATCACATTTTCTAATGGCATGGAGTGATTTTGGTGATTTTCCTAACTGATGGTTTTATAAAGACATGGATGGAGGAGATTATTCTGACAAGATTTCTTTTTGATTGTTCCTTCCTCTTTCAAAGTTTCTCTGTCTTACTGATATCTTTCTTTCATCCTAAAGCATCTAATCCCCTCAGCCTCTACCTTGACCTGCCCCCCTTATATACAGTAACTCAACCCTAGGTGGGTATCACTTCCATACCCATCCTCACAGGAACAAAAGCTGCTCTTCTTCCTATCTACCTTCTTCTTTAAAAGTAAAGGCAATGTCTCTTTCCTGTCACTTCAGTAAAAGGGAGTGAACTAAAACATGCCTGACTTGAATATAGTAAAGTCAATTATGTTTGTAAAGTTAGGAGGTATCAAGAAAAGAAAATTATTAAGTATAAGAGGATCAGAAAATCAGTGTGTCAGAAAGAACAAAGTTCCTATAGATCAATTCTAGATCACTTGAATCTGTCGGGGCCAGAATAATGAGGGTTGGTACTGTCTCACTGGAGGTTTGCTGTTTAGATAAGGCGTTAATTTCACATAAATCTATCAAGCTGACAGATAAAAATAAATTAATCTGCATTCAATGAAATGGTAAATAATGATAGAAATATTTGGGCATTTTTTTAAAAAGTGGCAGATATTACGGTCATTTATAAATGTCCATTAAATGCAAGCACTGCCCCCGCAAAAAAAATGGTTCTTAATCCTGAGTGAAGAACGCACTAAAAACCTGAACACCTTAATTTCTATGTTTAACTCTGGAATACATGTCACACTGAAACAACTCACATTTCTCAGCAGTCCCGCCTTTGGACATTTGTTAACACAGATACTTTCAAACACCAAAATGGTCTCTAAAAATCTAAATTCTCAGGAAAACAGAAATGCTCTACTCTTGTATCTTTTTTCTCAAAGTACAGATTCTATTAAGATGACAATAGACACATAAGATAGATACATCCATAAAATATAAAAGATGTACTATTTAAAAATAAATATGTATTTCAAATGCATTGCTCTAGCTTAAGTAACCAAGCACTTAGGCAAACGTTTCCGATGTTTAGGCAGAAGCACTCATTTTACTATGCGAGGTCACGTGTTTGGAAACGACAGTCTAAGTCAGAGTATTTTGCCCTGAGAGTCTTCATTCAGAGTATTTTCCAGTGGTGTCACAAATAGATAAATGCACCTAATTACTAGATTGTACATCCTGATATATGTTTATATGACTATGTAAACAACCCACCAAATGTATAATTTTCTCTTCTTAAAAAAACATAGTAATTTAAATGCAAAAGATATGTTAATCAGCATTATCACTGAGATTTTTCATATGTCAAGTTGGGATGCTTGGAACGATCATTTTGCTGTCAGCAATAAAGCAGCTTACACTGGAAATCCATTATGGAAGTCATCTCAACAATCTCAATAAAATAGAACTCATAGTCAGCATGGTGCTGGCTTTTATATAATAATAATAATAATAATAATAATAATAATAATAATAATATGGTACCTATAAACTGTTTCCAACATGAGTAGGGAGAGGTTAATTAAGTCCAGGCTATACAATACTGTAGAAAAGAGGTGATAAAACAACAGGAAGGGCAAATTTGAAAATGAAGGAAGTAAATAGGAAATGTTCTTCCAAATCACTATACAAGTTCTTCTGAAGTAGAAGTAGTCATTGCAATATGAAAATTTGAAGTTGAAGGATTATAATCACACAGTGACTCATGGGGACTCACCAGCATAAGGATGCTCCCATTAGCGTTTCTTGCAGTAATTGTTATTTTAATTGGTTGAAATACACTATAATGCCCCAGGCTAGTAATATAACTGTTTAGGTTGGCAGGTTTTTCCCTTTAGGAAAGGGATCCATTAAGTAAGTTTGTACTTTAAATTAAGAAAAAAAAAAGTGTTGTTACTTATTATTAAGGCAATATAGTCTGGAAACTCTTTTCTTTGTGTCCCTTCCATTACACTATCACAACTCAGATGTATGTTTTATGTTCAGACAGACAAGTTTCACTTAGGGGGTTGTTTCCTAACCAGGAATTTAGACACGAGTGCCTCAAACATCCACTTGTGCCTTCCCACTTCTCCAAAGCTTTGAAAACTCTAAGGCATTGCTATTTTGCTACATATTCTAATTACTTAATAAGGTATGTATAAACTTTTGGGACTCTGTATCCTTTAAAAATGGAATAATTTAATTCCTTATACATTCAACTGTATACTTTCTGAGTAGAAAACTGTGTACTGACTGTAAGAGGTTTAGGTATAAATGCTGTTCCCCTCGAGTTTAAAATTAATGTAATGAGATGCATCTAAATTTTATAAACTTGTAGAAAAAACAGAAGTGCTATTTAAGAAACCTAATTATTTTACCTGGATATGTGCTGAATTTCAGTTTGGGAGTATAGAGATAGAACCCCTTAGGAGTGATATGTGTTAGTTCAGAAAAGAGGTCATGAAAGATTGAGCAAGGGATTGGTTGCAGTGGGATTCTGCAAGAAATGGATAAAATATATGACTTGAAAGTAGAAACAGTGTAAATGACTAATTATGTAATCAAAATAGAAAAAAGAGATGAGGGATCAAAAAATAATGATATAAATGGTAGGAAGCCTGGGAGACCACGATAACAAAAAAAAAAAAAAATAGAAAAGAAATAAAGAGAAAGATGATTAGCTCATATAGACATTTTAAATCAATGGTAAACATATTTGTTTAATATGCAGAGGTCTACATTTCTAGACATTTTAGAGTAAGCAGAAAAGCAGTGGAAGAAAGTTACAGTTATAGATTCATTTCTCAGAGACTAAAGAACTCTTTGGCCTCTAAAAAGATACAATGTAAATATTATTGAGAAAACATGGTATACATATAATAATTTAGAAAACTGTCTATTATAAAACTTTACAAATTACGCTAAGATTGACTATTCAAGCAACATAAGTTCATAAATAGTTCTGCAATTTCAAGCATAATGGTTTGATAATGTGAGAGATAAATACAACCAAAGTTTCCCCATTCCTCCCAGGATACTGAACAGCGAAATATTCTCAGAACAAAACTGATATCTGATTCATTCTGTAAAATCCTTAAACTGCTTGCTTTCCTCAGAAGACCCATTCCAGAGTTGCTCCTATGTTACAACTTTTTAACAAAGTCTTGAACTAAGGCTTGGTATTTCTCCTCCCACCACCTGATCATAGCCAGTTGACAAAGTCCACATCTTACAGAATCTATACCACCTTCATTTGAATCCAAGTTCAATTTCTTTTTAGGCAATAGATATGTAACTCCTTCTGGAGTTTAGCAAATTTACCATGAAACATCCCAGAAGAGAGCAAGAAAGCGAGAGACAGGAAACAAAGCAAAACAAAAAACAGCCAAATTATACATGGCAGAATCTAAGAAGCAGACTTTTAAAATAAGTACCATTAACCTGATATGGCTTTCCTTTAAGTCTGCAAATCACACACACACACACACACACACACACACACACACACACACACACACACACACACAGCTAACATCTGACACATATTCTTTGCTTGATCCAACTTTAGTCAGTCTCCTCAAGCTTTATCTAGGTACATTCATAATTCATACACTTCTTTGTAAAATCTAGATTTAGCAAGAAGCTTAATTAAGTCAGTTTGACCATAATCCCCACCCTTGATATCTGATCATGTCCCTCATCCTCCACAGTCTCCCAGATGATGTCTGATCTCTCTGCTCTGTTTCCAACAAGATTCTGTTTGGCCATTTTACACTCCTGATGTTTCCTCCTGGAAACCTTCTAGCCACTGACGTCTGTCCTGTTCCTTGGCTATCGACTTCCACTTGCCCATGTTTAATTAGGAGCTGAGTCCAATCTCTCTCCCCACGGTGACATCCCATTACAGTGGCCTCTGAATCTATGTCCATGGTCTTAGTAAAGCCTGCCTTATCATCTTTAACAAGTGTCATTGAATGTTTTTATTTTTAAAACCTTCTATTATGCTGAAGGTATCTCATGAAGATGATGGGACAAGAGTAACTGAAAATTATATCCACTTTACCCTGCTTTGATTTTCATAAACTGAATCACTCCATTTTCCAGAAAACCATAATCTTCATGCTCACAGATATTCAGAGGCTAGATGAAAAAGTATCAAAATGGCTGTTGACTGACTACATCATGTAAAACAAACTTCTTCAGAAAAAATAAATCACCTGCAGAGTTCCCAACGAAGAGGCAATTTAGAAACTATTGTATTTCCAACCAAATAAAATCATTCAAGTTAGAAGGACTCTAGTAAGATCGTTCCAAGTTTGAAAGTTAATTTTATGTATTTTTACAGTTTAGAAATAAGAGGAAAATAAAACTCTCTTTCCTATGAAGGACATTTGTAGAAAATCTTAAAAGAAATGTAGGTTGAAGGACCTACCTGTGGTAAAGAACAGGTTTTCTGATGATTGGAGCCAAAATGAAGATTTCTTGCAGACTGAGGTTTCTTAAAGTGCTTCAGGGTCCCTGTCTGCTATTTTCTTATCTAATGTATCTTCACCTCTCAGCCATTAATGACAGTGTTCTCAGAACCTAAAAGGTGGGGGGGGGGACATTTTTGAAAAGACTGCTGAGTTACAGCAAAGTCACCTTGTACTTGCTTCAGATGTTGTGCACTCAGGAATATAAAACAGAAACATCTTGTTACAGCAGTCAACTTGCTGAATATGTTCAGGGTGGAGAGGCTAGGATACATCTGACTAGTATAAAAATGGGTAGAAAAGACCATTTTCAAGAGTTGCTTTTACAAAGTATGCTGCTGTATTTTATTTGAGAAAGGAAGTGGGAAGCATGAGAGGAGGTAGGGAGAAAAATGTAAGCAAGGTCATTATTCAATATTTATTTATTCAGTGGCCACCATGCACAGTTACAAGGAATAAGACTTAGATTATGTCTTTCCAGAGTTTCCATTCATCTGGGTAATATATTAGAAAATACGAAATTATAATGCAGTGGAAAGTGTGAAGGTAGTAGGTGATGTGCATGATTATGGTGGAGGCTACATATTTCTTAAATTTGGGAGGCAAGAAAAGGGTCAAGGAGAACTTCCAAGGAGAACAAAGAACTTCCAACTAGAGAGCTGAAGCAAGTGTCGTGGTTAATGGAGTTATCAAACTGGAGACACAGAAAGAGAAAATTATATACAAGAAGAGGGAAGTGCAAGATCTTAAAGGTGTAACAAAGAGCTAGGTCTGGGACAACGGGCAGACATACCTCACCTTGACTTCTATGCCCTGTTTAAGAGGAGTGACCTGGACCTATAAATCACAATCAGATTTTGAGCAATAAAAGCAATAATTTCTGGAGCATCAGGCTCACTGGAGATCTTATGAAAATTTTACCAAATTACTTTTACCAGTTTAAACTCATTAACAGAAGTTTCTCTAAAGTTAATCTTAAAGTGTCTCACTTTAATGTGTTTTTGAATCTAAATCAAATGAATATATGTAATACATTTTTTTTTTTAAGAAACCAGCTTTTATTTTTTAGAGACTGAACAAAGAAACAAGTTTTTCTTTGGACTTGGCTAAGCTGGGATGCTGATAAGAAGGCTGTTTGCAAATGGACCAGTTTGTGTCCATAGAGTAATATATATAGGCACCATATAAATATGCATACACATATGTATACACATTTATGCTTTTCTCTTTCTTTTTGTCTGACCCTCCTATATTTTGGAACTGTGCTGGCAAACCGTTTAGGAATTTGTAATACTTTTGCAAAATAAGTTATCTTTACCTAATGAACATATGCAACAGGCAATTTAGCAAAAGAGATTTAAAAAGTTATATCAAGTATTAAAATCTATTTGATCTAAAGTTGTGAAAGTCATTCAAGTGTATCAACCTACTAACTGGTTTGAAAAGTGTATTTGCATAATCCTCTATGTAAACTGGGCTTTTCAACTAGTTTTCCTGGGAGAGATAGAGGGAGGAGAGGTCCATGTTTGAAATGCATAAGCATGTGGTAACTCTTCAAATTTCAGTCTTCTCATAAAGGGACAATGAGACACCACATGGGTCTGCTTCCCTCCCTGTTAACTTCAAAGCCCCATCCAATTATCTTTTCCCTTAAACATAAGACAAAAAGAATTGTTACAGAGGAGATGCTGTACGTGGTGGGTCACAGTGAATCCTGGGTTTTCCTTACTACAAAAAAATTGCTAAACCTATAGGTAGATTTTGTTCCCATAAATCAACTGTGTACAATAGGTTTAAGATACTGTGCCATCAACTTGGATTATATTACATTATGTGCATTTCAAGACTTGATCAGTGGCCTAAAAACTATAATACTGAATTGAACTAAATAAGAATCCTACAGATTAGAACTGAAGAGTTCAGCTCAGGACAATGAATATTATTTACACATTAGTTCTTATAAATCCCTAGTCTTTGGTAATACATGGACAATACACTCTCTCCTTTAATGCCTTTAACTCATGGTCATATTATACCATGAGTATACATGGTATACCATGAGTTAAATATATTTTAAATGCTATTATTAAGCATCACGTTACAGGATCTGAGTGGAAAAAAACAATTCTGCTTCTCATTTTAAAAAATCCCCAAAGAAATGATGCAGTAAAAAATAAATAAATAAATAACAGCTGTTTTAAAATTGTTAATCCATTTTTATGGTTTTAGCCACCAGAAAATGTGTTTGTATTGTTAGACATACGGTATATTTACCATGTTCTTTAATTGTTCAGAGAAAACGGTTAGTTTTCCTCTCAAGGAAGCTTGCTATAGCCAAAGAGTATTGTGTTTGCCTACCTAAACTATCCTCTCTTTTTTGTAAATAGATGACCTCAATTACTTCTAGAGACCACATTCCTCTCTCTGGACTAAAATTTCGGTGGGACACTAATCTGAGATCAGACTATACTATTAGCATAATATGAATGGAATATAACCTCAATTAAGTCAATCAAAATATATCTCAGGAATATGAATCCTGAGGACAATGAACTAATAGTGGTTTATTCCTTCTGTGCCAGTAGAATCCTGATGATTCTTTTCATTTGTTTTAAATTCCTATATCTTAGAAGTCACCTTATCTCTATTTCTTGAAGTGTGGTAGTTCTATTTTCCCAAGCATTCCACTAGCTGCCTCATGTATTACAAAAAAAAAAAAAATTTTTTTTGACTCAAGTTACTCAGAGATATTTTAAATTGCTTGTAAACAAAGTACCCCACTGACACAAAGGCAGATAAGACAGCAAAACCCACAGGGAAGGAAGCATGTGCTTAAAGAACTATATTATTTAAAAAAAAAATTAAGTCCATATGGGAGAAAAAAATATAATGGGAGGAAAAAAAAGGAAGGAGAGCTAGCTCACGTTTGCTTTAAAATAACTTTTTATGGAGGAAATAAAAGAATGGATGGGATTTTCAGAAAAGCTAATGAGGCTCAGAATCCTTCTAACAAGGAGGAAGCAACATTAGCAAAGGGATGAAGGGAAGACAAGTTCAAGATGTGATTAGAGGTTAGGAACAAACTTGGTTCACATATATATCTGAAAGAAACAGGAGAAAACTTTGGGAAGGATGGTTTGTCCATTTTTAAGATAAATGTTGGCTGTAATTCTGTGATGTAACGGTGAATAAGACAGAGGTGTTACATGCTTTCAGGAAACTTACATTTCCCTGGAGGAGAGAAACAAATGGCTAACACAAACATTCTGCAAGGAATAAAATACTTTAAAATGTGTCAAGTTGTGTGAAGGAAACAAGCAGCTAAAATAGAGAAACTAAGGGCATGGATGGGTGGTAGGTTGAGAGAGGGCTGGAGGAAGGGTGTGATATTAATTAGACAAGAACTGAATTATAGGAAGAAGACTGAATCAATGGAGCATTCCACGCAGGAACAGAAAATATGGATATCCTAGGGAAAGAATACTGACTTTTTCTTAGAATTGATCGAAGACAACTTCAGTAAGGCCAGCAAAGGAGAGTGTAGCATAAGACAATGCTGGAGAAATAAGCAGATGTCAGATGTACAGGTTTTTATGCCTCAGAGAGGGGCTTGAAATTTATTTCAAATTTATGAGTAAAAATCTTACACTTAAAAATTAATTTAATGGTTTTGGAGAGGGGGCTATTTGTCTTGAATGATGAATTAGTTATAGGTAATGAAGAAATCTGAGAAATCAAGGAGATGAATGACAAAATGAGAGATTTAAATATGAGTATGAGGTAGTTTTTTCAATTCAGTACACAATTTGGAACTACTGAAAGTACTTATTATAGTAACGACTACCTTCCAAAACGATATTATCTATAATACATATTTCCACCTCTCATCTACTGTAGGTTTTATACTTCCTATCATGTAGTTTAACACTTAATTTACATGCTGACTATATATGTATACTTTACATCTTGTTTCCCAACTAGATTGAAAACATCTTGAGGGCAAGGCCTGTGCCATAAAATGTCTGTATCTTTCACATTACCTAGCTAATATTTGATATGAATATGAATTAGTAATACTAATAAACACACATTTAATGCTTACTGTTTTCTAAACACTGTTCTAAGTGCTTCACATGCATAATTTGGTTTCATCCTCATTCCAAATCTATAAAGAAGGCCCTGTTATTATTTTACAGATAAAAAAAAAACTAAATTTACCACGATCAACTCACTTGTCCACTTGTTACTAATTGTTGATTGCCTTGGTAGGTTCTGGATATGAAAAAAAATATCTGGTCAGATAGGCTATTGGTCAACACATTTTGAAAGAATACATATGAATGATGTTTGTAAAATATTAAATGACTTCCTGGTCCTATTGGGAATCGACCATGAATCTGTTCCTTGTGATAAGAACTCCAAATGGTTTCCTCTGTCTGCATATGCTAGCTATTTCTGACCATGTACGTCATTTAAATGGAAGTGTTTATTTAATACAGAGACACTACCTCACTTACACACTCTCATTTAATTAGGCCAAGTCACATTTTTCCCACCACTAAATCAAAAAGACACATACTGATTCTACAGTAGTTGTGGAGGTTTCATGTTGTTTAGATCCTAAGCATTTCTAACATCTAAATATGTATGCAGAAATACCTATCAGAAAATGATTGTGACACAGATTATGATTGTGGTCTAATTATCCCAATAGATACAGATGCAATAAAATTTAAAAGAGAAAGGAGACAGTGATATGAAGGGGGAAAATAACACACACGAATGGGAATTAGAAAAGAACATAAAGGCTGTCAAAGAAAATTACTGTGGGCTCACTACAGGAGGACACAAAAAGGAAAACAAAAATACAAATAATTTAGAGCCTACCCTGAGGCACACAAAGAGAAAAAACAATGTAGGAATTTTAATTGGGCAAAAGTGCTCTAAATATTTGCTTAAAACTATTTCTCTCCTTAAAATACAACCAGAATGATGACAAGCTTGACATTTGCTCACAACCCATTTTCCTCCTCCAAAGTTTAAATTTTGTAAACAGGCAATTCCAGTTTCTATTTTGGTTCACATTCTGAATGCAAATCAATATAGCCCACACCCCCTTAGGAAGAGAGCATTTAAATTACAAGTAAAAGATGGCACTAAAATAAATATCAACACACCAATTTGTATAAAAAAAATCAGACAGATCAGACAAGACATTTGGCATTAGGAGCAGCAAAGATGAAGAAAAACTGAGAGATGGAGAAGGAGGAAGAGGAGGAGAGGAATAGGAAAGATACCTATTGCAGCTACTACTACCACCACCACCACCACACAAACACACACAAATTCTCTCTCTCTCTCTCTCTCAGGCCCCGATGCTTCTGAAAATATTTAGATTTGCCCTGGAGTAATCACTATCTAGCCCTGTTTAAAATCTCTTACACTTGCTCCCTCACTCTCAGCCCTGCTCCTAATTTGGTGAAGGTTTCTGGGCTTATAGAAAACTGTGTCATTGGCAGAATTGGATTAAGATGGCGGAATAGACGGACTGGAACTCAACTTCTCTCCCAAATAACAGCAAAAATACAATCAAATGCCAAGCAACCTTCAACCAAATGGACTGTAAACTTCCAAAAAAGATACTCTGCTCCAGAAGACACAGCGGAGACCACATCAAGAGGTAGGAGGGGCGATTACGCGATAGAAGCAACCCCATACCTCCAGGGTGGGAAGCCCCACAGACTGGAAAGTAACTGCATCACAGAGACTCAGCTACAGGACTGAGAGTTCTGAGCCTCATGTCAAATCCCCACACCTGGGGATCAGGCACAAGGAGAAAGAGCCCCCGGAGCATCTGGCATTGAAGGCCAGCGGGGCTTGTGTGCAGGAGCTCCACAGGACTGGGGGAAACAGAGACCCCACTCTTGAAAGGCACACACAGACTTTCATGTGCACTGGGTCCCAGGGCAAAGCAGTCTCCAGAGGAATCCGGGTGGAACCTGACTGCAATTCCTGGAGGATCTCCTGGGAA
>PVHT020000165.1:7743264-7754892 GCA_004024745.2 Catagonus wagneri
CAGCCATTAAAAGGAACGAATTACCAACATTTATAGCAACATGGATGGACTTAGAAATTATCATGCGAAGTGAAACCAGTCAGACAATTAGACAGCAACACCCAATGCTACCGCTTACATGTGGAAACTAAAAAGACACAATGAACCTTCTTACAGAACAGACAATGACTCACAGACTTTGGAAAACCTTGGTTTTTCACATAAGACAATCTGGGGGGTGGGGGGATGCACTGTGGGTTTGGGATACAAAATCTGTAAAATTGACTTGTGATGATTTATGAACACTTATAACTGAAATAAAATCCATTAATAGAAAAAAAAATAAAATCAATCTTCAACACCCCACTAAAAAAAAAATAAAAAATAAAAATAATTGCAAGCATGTCAAAAAAAAAAAAAGAAAACTGTGTCATTCACAAATATTAGGATAACAACAGGTTGATTAATAACAGTGCTGAAAAATTAAATTTTGGTGATACACCACATAAATCTCTCTTCTATGAGATGTCGGCTCTGCAGCCTATAGCAGTGACAAAGCTTAGATCTCAGTTTCAGCTGAAATACTTTAGGAGCTCTGGCTAAGCAGGGCCACAAGGAAAATGTCATTAGAGGCATTCATATTTTCTTAATGGACAGGCCAGAAACTTGGATTAGGAAAACTCTGCAAATTATCACGGGCTATTTGGGTAAAGGAGGGAAAAGTGGCATAATAACGTGAATGAAAATGCTCTTAAAATATTATTTAAATGCAGTCCTCATTTCCTCAAAAATTTAGAGAATTAGTCACCTGTTGCCTCAGTTAGTACTCAAAATTCAATTTAGCCTAAAGCATTCTAATAAATATAAAAGACTGGAGATATATGAAAATAACATTGTGTAAACATCATATGGCTTCACAGTTTGGGGCCAATTTACATATATTACATTTTTTTATACGTGTTACAAAAATTTCTTTTTAATTTTAAGCTTTTTTCCCTTTGGTTATACATTTTTTTTTTCACCATACAAGCTTTCTTTTTTTGTTTTTTAAGGGAATACTAATCCAGATATCATGGGACACTACTGTTAAATAAGCTTAATTTAAGAAATGGTAACTTAAGATTTTTTTTCTCCTCTGGATCAAACACCATTACTGAGAAATTTGGTCAAGGAAACAACACATCATAAGACATGCAGGCTTTGTACTAGAAGCTGAAGAGATGTAAGGAAAAACTGAGTCCAGAAAAATTAAAGCCCTTAAACATTCTAGTAGAGGAAAAAAAAATTCTGGAAATTTCTGAAAACCAGCCCCTCTTCTCACCAATGGACCAAACTGTGATTTTTATCTCAAACCTTACAGAGCTTCTCTATGTGTAACTTTGTCAACAATTTACAATAAAGTTAGTAAACTGCTGTGCTAATAGGAAGGATCCTGGAACATGACTATCTTGGTTCTAAACCACGTTCTACCCCTTACTAGCTTTTTGACCTTTGGCAAGTAATTTAACTTCCCTATACCTCAGTTTCCTCATCTGTAAAATGGGAATGATTCTAGTGCCTACACCATAAAGTGGTTAGGTTAGCATTTGTAAAGGGGTTAGAAACAGGACTAGGGCATAGCAATGTTATGTAAGTGTTTACTAAATAAATATACAGCATTAAAAATTATATTGTCAGTTAGTATCCATTAGGTACCTATGTTAGCCCTAGTCATGTTACATATGATAGACAAGGGAGAATAGCTCATCTTTGGATTATTGAGCTTACATGCTCGGGAAAAATAAAAGAAGTGGGCATGTAAACAAATAAGCAAGACATTGATGGAGCTAAGTGCTATAAGAAATGAGTATTAAATGACAGAGACAGAGGAGTTCTGATTTGGGAAAGCTCTCCCAGGGCCTGGGGCTTGAGCTGAGAAGGCACAGTCCAGGCATAAGAAACAAGAACTCTAAGAACTCAGTGAATGGAATCCTTGTCCTGTTCCTGGACAGAAAGGATGCCTGGGCATGGAACATAGAGAAGGAAGGGGAGAAGGAAGATAATGTCAGAAAAACAAACAGGGGTTCCACTAGCAGGGCTTGGATTTTGAATTCTCTTTTTTTTTTTCAAGATTTTTATTTTTTCCTGATAGTTGATTTACAGTGTTCTGTTAATTTCTACTGTAGATCAAAGTGACCCAGTCATATATATATATATATATATATATATATATATATATACATATGTAATTTTTCTCACAAAATCCTCCATCATGTTCCATCACAAGTGACTAGATATAGTTCCCCGTGCTATACAGCAGGATCTTATTGCTTATCCACTCCAAATACAATAGTTTATATCTATTTCTTTTAAGTTTATGGAAAACTGCTGTAGGATTTAAAACTAAGGATCAAGTTGACCTGTTTAACTGCCAATAATAACCCACTGATTTCTGAATAATGACTGAAATTCAATGTCCATCATCTGACATTTTTTATATTGATTTGATGTTTTTGATCCTAAGCTGTACCTTGTTTTTCAGCGACAAATGCAGAAGATACTTGCTTGGAGGTATATATATATATAATCTGCTTGGAGGTATATATATATATATATAAAATCTATCTATCTATATATATACATCACTAACAGATTTTACTTATTAATTGTTTGGTAGCTACATTCATCCAGTTCCACTTAAATCTAGTTTTATTTTTTTCTCCCACCATATTTCACTCATCTAAATTCAGCGTGATAATTTCTCTTTAGCTTTTTTATTTTGCCATAAACCCTGAGTAGGACCACATTTATACATGAGCTATAGGAGCTACCTACATTTTTGAGATGTAGGGTGCACTAAACAACTTTTACATGATAAAAACCTTTATTACTAGTCTATTGTGGTACTTAAAACTCCTAACCTTAGATTTATTGCATTGCATTGCAGAGGTGAAATGTCAGAGGAAAGAGTGCCTATTTTTCTCAGAAGAGAGAAATAAGAAAAAGTGTCTTTATTATAAAAAATGAAAATAAAAGAAGATGAGGTCTCAGAGTATGAGACAGGGAATGGAGGAGACTGCACAGAATAGGAGTTCTAAGCCACTGGCTCCAGTCCCACAAGAAGGCCCCATCCAGTTAACTGACTATTTATATACCCTGCCTTGATCTGATTTTTGAATCATTAAGTGGATGTTCAAACGTTTTGCACTTAAATACATTTTCCAAAGCTGCTAATCACATAATTCTTTTTTCCCTGTTCTAGTTCAGAGAAACTCTAATACTTTCTACCAGTGCCACTCTGATTTTCTAAATTCCTAAAGCTGTTCAACTTTTAAAAACTGTCTTGGAATAAGAAGAGAGGCATATGATATTAGGAAAACACAGAGATACACTCCTCTAAATTGAGACTTATGAGAAAAAAAATTCAACTTAAACAAACAGTTGTGCAAATAACTGTGATGAACAATGAGGAATACTGGGATAGGGTTCCTTCGCCTCAGGAGCTAATAGTGAAATTACTTTTCAATACACTGTCTTCATTTCTTCATTGTATTTGACTCTTGTGTGGCTCTGAAAATATGTGGTGCTTGTTTGCTTAAATGACTTGAAAGTTTGGGCATCGTTTGCTGGTTGGTTGAGGGTATTAATCATAATATTCAAATACGTAATATTTAAATCTAGGCCAATTCTGTTTCTCCAGTAAAACCCGGTAGAAGAAGCCACATATTGCATGAAAAATATCAGTTTAAGGACGCATTAAAGTACTAAATTGTAAATATGTTAGGCTTTTAAAAATAAGTAAAACAAATTATTTTGTCAAAAAATGGGTTAAAGCTGATATTTAAAAAATGTTGTGACTGATCTTACTAGAATGTTTTCCTCTAAACTGTTTCCAAATCCAATAATTATTTTTTGTTCTTTTATGAACTTTTCCTTAATTTTTAAAAATCCTTTGATACTTGAATACCCAAAAGCTATGTTGGTTAAACCTTAATATCATCCTTTGGTATGTTTCAATTCTAACAAGAAATCAGGGACTTGTTTTTGGCATCCAGATGCTTCCCTACTTAGATGAGTGAGCTGATTAATGGCACTCATATTTTAGCCTTATGAATTACATGATTTGTTACAGTCTCATGACTTTTAATAACTTAATCTATTTTATTCTTTTCTGTTTTTATAATAAAGACCCTTATTTCTTTAAACTCAAACCAGAGAACTGTGTGTATATATAGTGTTAGTTTCCCTGAGTCTATGTTAAATTAAATATTGACTTTGCAAGCTCTATATCATTTATTATTTACCATTCTCAATCTGTGGAATTTATTAAAAAATTGATAAGAATGCCTAGTGGTGAAATCCCCACAGGTGTCAAATCGGATGACCCAACCAAGCCAATTACAAAATTGACAACTATATGGTTACTTCGATAAAAATGACATAACCTGATTTTAACAGGGGCTGGTATTTCTTAGACACTTTGAGACATTTTCTTTGAAGGAATAATGTCCTTCAATCTTAGAAAACCACTTTTTTTTTTCTTTTTGGAAAATTGCTTTCTTGTGAGGCTTGTTAGCCTTTCTTTTCTTTCTGCCTTTTTTCCAGAAGTTGATTTCTCATTCTTTGGCACTTTAGAAAATGTTGGGAGAGAATTTCAAGTATTTAAAAAAATATTTTTAGTAGATTTACCTTTTGTGCAAAGTGTCAGACAGTTCAAGGGGGCACCCTGAGCTTTCTCACATCTTTTGTCAGTGGAACAGAATTTCATTCCTAAAGAACAATTGTTCGCATTACAAGAATAAGCCTTCTACATAGGTGCCCTTGCTGATAGCCTCCAGAGAAAGGATAAAAAATAAATGATCCTATAGACTGATTAATCTACTCTCTCCCCTCACCAAATCTAGGGCTCTCAGGAAAGTTGTAATGAAGGGTTCTGCAGGGAAGAATGCTTTGCAGTTTTCCCAAATAGTTCTTGAACTTCAACCATACTACAGTTTACTAATTTAGCTTCTGTGAGTAGAGGTCATACAACAACAAAAAGTCAAATGAAATCAAGCAGTTTGAAACTAATGTACAAAACATTTGTTACTGTCCTTATAAACCCACAGGGTTAAGGCTATCACTAGCCTTAAAAGGGGGAGGGGACTTACCTTCAACCCTACACAATTATCAAAAACTCCCTCTGTTGCTCAATCTATTGGTTCATGTATGTATATAGTTAGCATGGTTTCACAGGCCAAGCTGCACATTAGAATCACTTGGAGAACTTCTAACACCACTCTTGGAGTTTAAGCCCCAGAGAATCTGCTTTAATTGGACAACTAGGAGCAGGCTTTGACACCTGTTGGTGCTTCCCCAGGTGCTTCTAAGGTGCAGCCATGATTGAGAAATAAGGGGTTAGATGAACGCCTCTTCTTTCAAATGTACACTTGAAAACAACTGAAAGGTAAAATTATTAGGAAGAATTTTTCTTTCCGAAGAGGCTTGTCTGGGTATGGTTGGCTGTGTGCTTCCCTGGTATTGCTTTTTTCTAGCTATGTAATCACTCACTCCATGTTTTTATCATTAGTTCTAGTATCATTATTTAATAGTAGTATCACAGCTTCTGGAATACATCTTTCAATTAATGAATAAACTGACAGCTATATTTAGATTCTTTGCTCTATGGAAAATCACAAACAAACATTTTTAAAACTTCATCCCTGACCTCAGGGTACTTACCCACTTCCAAGTTGTTGTCCTACGCATGACCCCTACACACAGCACTGCCGCTGAGGGAGTGGGCGGACCACCTAAGTCACCCCCCCAACCCAGCCCACGGATCAACCCCTGCCCTCACCTATTTAAAGGACCAGCCCACCCCCGCCCCCACCCCTCCTCGCTCCTAAGCAAGGACACCTGTTACTTGTTCTCACTCCTTCCTGCTCTAACACTCAGGAGTCCCAGGAAAGCCTTTTGCCTGAACTTCTCCTCTGGTCTCTTCTGGATTTCTATCAATTAAAGAGTCCAACAACCTGATCATTAAGAAAGTCATAAATAGACACAGGGGACATGTGTTAGGTGCTGTACTCTATCAATGAACACATTGTAGTCAAACTCTTTGTGGCACTGGATAGGCAGAAAACGTTATGTCACTGCCATTTCTGCCTTCCAGGTAACTCAATACCCAATGATCAGAAACGTGGGATAGCAGAGTCTGTGTTAGGTCGGGTGCCTTCTACGGTGGAGAAGGAGTGTTTCGCAGTGAAGTGCCACTGCACCAGTAACTGGCAAGTTATACCTGTGTTAACAATAGAGATTAGTAATAACCCATGGTTAATCTTTGAACAGCAATGCCAATATGACTAAAAGTTTTGTTATAATAAAATGAGTAAGAGTATTGACTCTGGAAGCAGATCCCTAGACTCTAAGATTTCCTATTTGTGTGTGCTCAGACTAATAATTTAACCTTTAAGCTTCAATTTTTCCTATCCCTAAACTCTAAATAATAATGTTAGCACCTATTTCAGATTTTTATTTTTTTAATTTTTATTTATTTATTTTGTAAAATTACATTCTGGAATCTATATCATGTACTTAATGGTATACCTGGTACATGTGAGTTCTCTAGAAAATACTATAGTTTTCATTGCTTTGTTGCTGTTATATTATTACTGTTTATTAATAAAAGTAAGAATATGCCTCATGTTACTGGGGTACCCAAGGAAAAAAATAGTCAGTGGTGAAACTTAATCATCATTTAAAAAGCTATAATCGTAGAAAATCATGCTCAGCCTAACACAATATTGAAGATACATAAAAGACAAAATGTTCTTCAAGAAAATGGGAACACTGTGGAATTCACACCATCTCCTGTTATAAAATGGCAGTGTCACCTTTGGCAATGTTTCCAAAGCTAGGGTGGTAGTCAGACTGTTCAAGAAAATTAAATTAGAAATGCTAAATTTAGCTTCTATATGTTGCACTTTAGTAATTAAGAGTAATTCCATGAGCAAGTCCTGATAAGGAACACTTAGACATTCCATTACCAGAAACTGATGGAGTTTTTACAAAGAATATTTTGTAGTTCACATCCAAATACTGAATCCAAATACTAAATTCAGGTATCTTATTTCAAGGTATCTTAAAAGGAACATTTCTTATTAAATCTAAGAGGTGATTTTAACTTTTTGAAGAATTAAAAATAAAATCAAAGACCACATTACTTATAATGCTAAGAAACATGGGCAATCATAGGTAGGTATGCAAAAAGCAATTGGTGAAGAGAAGAATAAATAATGAATGAAGAAAGAAGTTGTAAAAAAGAAAAAAGACATCATAGAGAAAGGAAGACTGAAACGGACAAGATTCAAATTCATCCAAAGGAGATAGAAATAGGATGCTATAAATAAGGAGAAATACATGCACACACACAAAAAAAAATTATGGAAATGTTTAGAAACAATAAGCTTTATTCCATATCCTGCTGGTAAGTTTCATCAAAGGGCTTCTTTGATGGCATCAACTAATTCTGAAATAGCATTGATTAGAAGCAGTGTGTTTTAAAGAGCTTCAAAGGTAACATTTGCGATTTATCAGAATAGATCTTTACCAAGAATAATTGATTTTGGGGTGAAAATTATATCAAGAACCTTACTTATTTAGGCATAATATTTGACTCAGGTTTTGTAGTGATCCAGATGAAACAAAGAGCACGGGGAGCACAGTTTATGAATTTTCAATATCTGGATACACTCTTATTAATAAAGCTTTCTTTTTGATAGATTCATTGCATGTCCTACCTATCAATACCAGCCTTCCAATATTAATGCCATCAACAATAAAATAGTGATCATAATTTCATAACTGCTTATAAACAGATTATAAACTTTTAGTTGATAGTAAATTACACAGAGGGTCTGTGACTCTCTTAATAAATGCAGTGTGTGTGTGTGTGTGTGTGTGTGTGTGTTTGTGTGTGTGCATTTTCCAGGAACCAGGATAAGAATTAAGAGATTCCCATCCTAGAAATTTTTGTATGACTTACCATAAAAATTTAGAAGAATATCCATTATGTAATATTGGAAGTAGAAACCTTCTAAGAGGACAAGTTAAAGTGTCTGATGTTTTTAAATCCTCAAGTAATTATAGGGTTCCAGCTACAGATGTTTAAGGAGAGAGGCTAGTTTGATGCCTGGCACTTCCACATAATTCTGTTTTACTTCTCACTGTACAATAAAAGACAAATTTAAACACTTAAATCCACAAAATGGGAAATTCATTTCCTTCAGTGGAAACATCTTCATTATAATTTTTTTTCTGTAGTTGTTGTTGGGATAAAGTTGAATTCTTAAGGATATCATTTAATTCTACAGAGAACTGAGATGTTGGTATAAGGTCTCAGAATATGCAATCAAAACTTTCAATAACATGATTAAAAAAATAGCCTATTTTTTTTGAAATTATATACTAAGTATGAGGATTCCAAGTTGCAAATCACAGTGCTTCAAAATTTTATCTTAAAATACATTATTAGGAATTAGGATAAAATTGTATCTACTGAAGTAAATTATAAAGAATATTTGGATTGCCAGGCACATCCCCCAAATTTAACTTGGAATATTATTGATACATGATTTTGTGAAGAAAGCACAACATAGTACTGTTGTTATCCTAGAAAGAGACTTTTTAAAATAGATATTAGCTTTTTATTCATTTTGATCTTGAGTGTCTGAGGCAACATAAGTTCAGTTAGGTAAATAAGAAGTATCTGAGCATTTCTTTGACTATTCTAGAGAAAAACTGAGTGGCCTTTTCTAAATTCCTACTATGTCTCAAAAGCACTGTGCTAGACAATTTACATATAGTACCTAGATTACACTTAAAGAGTTATACATTTTGTTTCATTTAAAAGATGAGAAAATGAGTGATATTGTTAAAGGACAATAAAGGAGAAGCACAGTGTCCAAAACTATAAAATGAAGACCTATCAGCATTATGTTTATCATCATCTTTCAATATTAAAGCCTTGCCATGTGTGAAACACTGCACAGTGCTCTTCACATGTATTATAATATTTAATCTTATAAACAATTCAGCTAGAATCCCTATTTTACATGAGAACCCAATTTGTCAATTGCTATGTTAAAATGCCATTCTACCAACATCCCAATGAATGTACTATTTATTTATGTATATATTGTATGTATTCCTTTTACAGCCACATCTCTGGCATATGGAAGTTCTCAGGCCAGGGGTCAAATAGGTAGGTCTATACCACAACCATAGTAACACGGAATCCGAACCACATTTATGAGCTATGCTGCAGCTTGTGGCAACACTGTACCCTAACCGAGTGAGGCCAGGGATTAAAGGTGCATGTTAATAGAAACAATGTCGGGTCCTTAAGTGCTGAGCCACAACAGGAGCTCCTTATTTTAAATTCTAGTTCTTATATTCTTTTAAAAAATTTATTATAGTTGATTTACATTGCTCTGTCAATTTCTGTTGTACGTCAAAGTGACCCAGTCATGGATCTGTACATACTCTCTTTCATATTATCTTTCATCATCTTCCATCACAAGTGACTGGACATAGTTCCCCACGCTATATGGAAGGACCTCATTGTCTATCCATTCTAAATGTAAGTTTGCATCCATTAGTTCTTATATCCTCTACTTAGTATTTAAAGACTTTCACCCAAGACCTGATAATGGAATTTCTCAATTATGCTAAGTCACTTGGATTTATACCCTCCTATTGTGATAATCTTACACTTGGAACTTCCTTTCTAGGGAGTAAGTTTGTTTATATTCCCACCTAGACTTTCACTGATATCCTAAACCATGACCTAGTTTCAGGCAGTATGTATTTCTTTACTAGAAACTCCTACTGGCTGTTTTCAAACAGATGGCTGATAGAACCATCTAATCAAGACAAAAGTCATACTTTGGATCCAAAATAGAAAAACAAACAAAAAAGACCAAGGAAATATCACTTGCACTTTGAGGGAAGAATTTTGAATACAAAGTTACAAAACAAATCTGAGCTCAAGTTCTAATTTTATGACATTATCAAAACTGGTATTTCTGTACCTTAGTTTTCTCATTTGTAAGAAAAAATATGTAGCTAAATTGTATATCATTGATTCTAAGATGTATTTTTCCCCATATTTAGCATCTATGAAGTGAGAATATTTTACAATCACTGATGTGGCATAGGTTGACAAAGTATTTTCTCAGTGGCACCTAAAATAATGTGGCTTAGAATTGACGGTGACGTAGATCTGATAAAATATAATATGCCTCTTATCCATTATTATATTCATTTTTTTTTTTACTCTTTAACATCTAATTCTACTCAGATGCTTGTGTCTAAACAAGTGACTGAGAAACCATGCGGAAACCTTTTATGCCCTGCTAGGACAGACAGAGAAATATCTTTCTCAACACTATCAAGTAAATTCTAGAATACTTATATCCATTTCCTTTCCAGCTTAAGGTTAAAAACATTATGAGGGAAGAAGAGAATCACAAGAAATGTTAAAAGCAGAGGGCGGGGCTATGATTAATCAAGTGAGAACACTTCACTTGTTCTATATGACAATACATATTCTTCTTACAAAAAATACAGATCACGAATAACCAGTGTTGTATACTCGGGAAAAGGTTCGATACTACACTACTGAAGATTAGCTAGGCATTGATGAATTTCCATTTGGAGTCATATTCTTCCGAACTCTTTTGTCAATAAATAGAAAAAAAAGGTGCATATAAATCCTATTTACATTTTTTATGTTCATCATATTTTCACTAGAAACAAATTAAAAAATAGGTAACAGGGTCAAAGTTTAACACTATTATAATGGGAAAAGATAAGCAGTTCTGGCATTAGACTGACCGGATTTGTAACTTGGCCTCAACTTTGCCAGCTTCAATTCTGGCATCTGTATAAGAGATTGATACTAATGATTCTTAGGTCGATTCTTGTGAGAACCTATTAAGATATTCAACATGTGTAGCAATGCATCTGGCTCATATTAAGTGCTTATAAATGCTGATTATTTTTACTATTAAAACAATAAAATATAATTTATCTGTATTCTGCATTATTTATAATCACTTCCATATTTTTCAGAATAACCTAAGATGTGGAAGAAGAGAAATATTTTAGGTTTAGGTGTCACCAATAAGATATGTTGTTAAGGAGTTCAAAGGAGCTATGGAGAAAAACAGAAATGCAGAATCTCTGTATTCCTGCAACTGCAAGTATAAGATGAGCCACAAACACATTTCAGGTTTTATTAAATAAAAAGATGGTCTTATACAGATGGCCAATGGAAACATGAAATGTTGCTCCATAGCGCTAATTATTAGAAAAATGAAAATCAAAACCACAATGAGGTATCACCTCACACTGGACTGAATGGCCATCATCAAAAATTCTACAAACAATAAAAGCTGGTGATGGTGTGGAGAAAATTAAGCCTCTTACATTGTTGATAGGAAAGTAAATTGGTGCGGCCACTATGGAAAACATTCTGGAGGTTCCTTAAAAAAAAAAAACTAAAAATAGAGTCACCATATGATTTAAATAATCCCGCTCCTAAGTATATGTCAAGAAAAGATAAAAATTATTCTTTAAAAAGATACACGCGGAGTTCCCGTCGTGGCGCAGTGGTTAACGAAGCCG
>PVHT020000165.1:7754992-7789787 GCA_004024745.2 Catagonus wagneri
AACGATCCGGCGTTGCCGTGAGCTGTGGTGTAGGTTGCAGACGCGGCTCGGATCCTGCGTTGCTGTGGCTGCGGCGCAGGCCAGTGGCCACAGCTCCGATTAGACCCCTAGCCTGGGAACCTCCACATGCCGTGGGTGCGGCCATAAACCCGCGGCCATAAAATGACAAAAAAGGCAAAAAAAAAAAAAAAAAAAAAAAGATACACGCAACCCAATATTCACTGCAGTACTATTCACATAGTCAAGAAATAGAAGCAACTGAAATGTCTATCAACAGATGAAGGGATAAAGAAGATGTGGTACATTTATATGATGTAATATTACTCAGCCATAAAAAAAGAATAAATCATTGCTATATGCAGCAACATGGGTGGACCTTGAGATTACCGTATGAAGTAAGTCAGACAGATAGAGACAAATATTATGTGATATCACTTATATGTGGGATCTAAAAAACATAATAAAAATCAACTTATTTACAAAATGGAAACAGACTCATAGGTATAGGAAACAACCTGTGGTTACCAAAGGGGAAAGAGGGTGAGGAACAGAAACTGTATATAAATAAACTATACATAAATAAACAACAATGATTTAAAGTATAGCACAGGGGACTATATTCAATGTCTTGTAATAAACTAAGAAGGAAAAGAATCTAAACATGTACACCTGAAACTAACACAATATTATAAATCAACTATAGTTAAATAAGACTTGAAAATGGTCTTCATGATACTGAATTGTATAGATACCAATCTTTACTTTTCATTTATGGTTATCCCTTCCATATTTCAATGAAATTACAAATTGATATGCTATATACAAGTGAAGTAAACAGTAATTAACAGCTGAACTAAATGCGATCTGTCTCCTTACATCTTTAAAGAAGACATGGAGGTAGGTTTGGGATGGGTTTGAGCAGGAAGCAAAGAAATAATATCATTTTGGGTCATAATAGAGCTTCTCAAATATTGGAAATGATACTATTCAGAAGTCAAAGATATATTTTATTGCTATCAAACATAAATAAGATCAGTAATTGTAAGTCAAAGAGAGACACATTTTGCTTCAACATCATTACAAAAATAAAAAACCAACAACTTTCCATGAGCTATTTATATTTAATAAGATGCCAAGCATCTTCCTCATCAATGAATTTATTCAAACGAAAGCTGGATGACATCTGCCAGGATAGCTATAGAAGGCATTTGTACATTAGTGTAGGAGGTTCTAAGTAAACAACCCACATTTAATGAATGTCTATAATTTACACGGTTTTACAATAGTTTGAGAGTTTCAGGGATAAAGAAGGGCCAGGAGTCCATAAGAAGCTTCAGTCTAGATATTAAGCCAGATCATTCAGTAAAAATCTAAAATTATAGAGTGATACAGTAATACAGTGGGAGCATAGAGATGGAAAAAAACTTGAGCAGAAATGGAAGAGAGGATGTTATGAGTTCTAAAGAATATGTATGGAATAGTATGTAGAAACAGAGAAGAGAGAAATTCTATCGTTTTGATTAATACATATGTATAGTATGTCTTTATTTTGTTCACCTGGTGTAAAAGCAAGAAGAAGACTTAAGAACATATTGTCTGTACCACAGTTACTTTGAATTCTGTGTATGCAGTTTCTCTAAACTAAATTCAAACACCATTTAAAAAAGTAAACAATAAAAAATACAAATGTCAGCACCTTTTCAACTTGCAAACCACAGGGGAAAATATGTAAATAAAATGCTGCTAAATAATTGGCTTTCCTAGAGCACTGAAATTTAGAAACAACTATTTTAAGTAACCTTGTTATCCTGCCCAATTAAAGAAATCCTTAATAGTTAATAATTCCCTGCACATCTCAGTTGCCACCCTTCCCACCTAAAAACTTTATGAAGTTCATTAGAAATGTGGGGTAATAGCCTGATATTCCTTTATGATGGGCATAATGAGTATAATATTCTAACAGATTCCTTCTATGGAGTAAATTAAGTTGAGAAGTATGGCTTAAAGAGTCATTAGTAATACAGTAGGATATACATATCTCAAATTCTATGGAGCTGCCCCTATTTCAAATATTGTTTTATTATAAAATATGCATTTAATTTCAAGGCTACAAAATATGAAAAGAGAAGATAACTGTGAACATCCAGCCTTGTGTAGCATCCTCCCATAGTACATAGGGCTGGCCTGTGTAACAATTAGGATACAGTAGAGGTGACAATATGTGACATTTGATGCTAGGTCATGAAAGACTTTGTGGTCCCTGCCTTCTTTTTTTTGGATCACTTGCTGTTGGAAGCTTCATCAGCCATGTTATGAGGATACTCAAACTGCGCTGTGCAGAGATACTGGGTAAGGAACTGAAACCTCCTGCTAACAGACATATAAGTGAGCCAGACTGGAAGTAAATCTTCCAGCCCTGACAAACCTTTAAGTGACTGCAGTCCCAGATGACGTTTTGATTGCAACATTACAGAAAACAGTGTCAGAACAAATCAACTAAGCTGCTCTTGAATTCCATGCCCACAAAAACCGCAAGATAATTAATGCTTGTTGTTTTTATTATAACAGCTTTACTGAGATGTAAATTATATATCATAAAGTTTGCCATTTGAAGCATCCAATTCAATGGTTCTAAATACATTTACAAAGTTATGAAACCTTTACCATAATCTAATTTTAGAACATTTTCATTATCCTAAAAATAAACATTTATTCAATATTAGGTACCTCCTACCCCATCACCCCCTTCCCCCATACAACCTCCTACTTCCCACTCCTCACTCTTGGTAATCACTGATCCACTTCCATCTCTATGCATTTGCCTATTATGGCCATTTCATATAAACAGAATAACATAATATGTGGTCTTTTGCAGCTGGCTTTTTTCACTTAAAATAGTGTTTTTGAGGGTCTTGCATGTTATAGCATTGGATTTTTTCATTTCTTTTTATCTTACCAAAAGATATTTGTGTTTAACTTTTGGCCTATTATAAATAATGCCACTTTGATCATTCATTTTTAAGTTTTTTAGTAGACATTTGTTTTAGTGGACATATGCTTTTTTCCTTTCTCTTGGGGATATCCCTAGGAATAGAATCGTAAGTCACAGAGTAACTCCATGTTTAAGCTTCTGAGGAACTGCCAGACTGTTTTCCAAAGTGGCTGCACCATTTTTACATCCCTACCAGCAACGTGTGATGGTTTCAATTTTTCCACATCCTTGTCAACACTTAACTACCTTTTGAAATTTGCCATCATAGTGAGTGTGAGGTGGTATCTCAATGTTATTTTGATTTTCATTTCCATAACGACTAACATTTCCTAAGTTTATTAGTCATTTACATATCTTCTTTGGACCTATGACTATTCAAATATTTTGCTCAATTAAAAACAGATTTACCTATTATTAAGGTGTTTATTATTTATGCTCCAAATTTTCAAGTACTTCTACATTTTCTTAGAGAAAATGTGATATTAACACATTTTAATTTAACAGAAAGAAAATATACTAGTGTTTTCTTAAGGCTAAAATAATGGCATTACTGAATAGTTCATCCTGAGAGTATAGATAGATGATAGACAGATAGATAGATAGATAGACAGACAGACAGGCAGATAGTTGGGTTCCAAAAAACAAAAAATAATCATAAGAAATAGAAATGACAACAAAGTTCAAATTCATTTGCTTGCTTAATTAACTTGGTAGTGATTATGATGATCCAAGGAAATTTCTTAAGCCTCATTATCAATCGGAACAATTTTCCCCAACAGTATTGACAAACTGAAAATGTCTGATTTTTTTTAAATTTTCCTTTTCCAGGCATTTCTTTGATTACATGAAATAGGAACATTTAGCATAAAACACAAAATTGCATTTTAGAATGCTTTTATAACATATGTAACAAACTCATATTTTTCTTTAAAAACTTGTAACTTAAAATGGGATAATTTTGAATGGCCTAAGTTATTTGATGAGTGGTTACTTACTGTGCTCAGATTTAGAAACCAGATTACGTGAAGTGTTTTGCAACCCTTTCCTGGTATTTGGATTTGAAGAAGAAAAATCTTGCAGTATGATTTTTAAATTTTATATAACGTTTGTCTTTATAATGTTTGTCTTCATTTTATTGACCTGAACAATACGATGGGATATAAATATGGATATGAAATGGACAGAGGGCCTAAAATAAGACTGTGAAGTGAGTGGATTTGTTTTAAAGAAACATCAGCAAATATACTGCTTTCATATCAAAGGAATTTAAAAATCTTCCAACTATATTATCTTTCAACTACCTTGTTTTTAATATAATTTAGTTCTACTTCTCTAGACGCATGACAAAGAAAATGCAATCCATTTACTTGGATATTCTCATTGCTATTTAATATTTATATACTTTTATTTTGAAATGCCTGTTATAAATGATAAATTTAACTCAGCACATATACACCCACATGCTTTCAATCTAAAATTACTGTGACATATTTGCAGAAAATAGCAACAACATTTGTATTTATTTTAAATAAAAAGTGACTAAGAGTATATTTAATTTTTTTAACATCTGGATGAACACAAAGAATTATATTACAGGGATTGATATTATAAAAACTCTGTAATAAGTACAATAATATCAAAAGTAGCTCCCTGTAAAGATATAAAACGTACATTGTGACAAAGTAAGACAGTAAATTATCCTCATTATTTAGTGAAAGAACAAATGTAAGCAATACAATAAAGGCTCTTTATTATAGGAGTATGAATTCAAAAGGCAGCTCTATAAGCAAAAGAAGAAACTCTTTGTGGCTATGGTGAAATTTGTCGTTCTGAATGTTTTCATGATTTATGTGACATGAATCACTTTTAAATGATCTATGGTAGAATTTTATGCTTTTATGAAGATATTACAATATAACTGATAGATTATGCTCCAGCTGTTTTACACATTATCTAAACATTTCCTTTTTCAGCATTTTGAAAGTACCCAGATAATAAAATTAACTTTTATATTGAAGTATGCTGGTGAAACCCAACATATTTCTTTTCATGCTGAGTTGATCGGCATCTTTCCTACGCTTTTACTGAGGGTGAATTTTTATTTGATGTCCTATGATTGTGTGTGAATTTTTATTTGATGTCCTATGACTGTGTATAGCCAATTTCTTTGAAAGAAATCTAGATTGTATTTGCAACTTCATAGACTATTGTAAATATAAAAATCTCTGGCAATAACTAGCTAAAACAGTGGGATTTTAGTGAGTGATTTCTTTCACTATTTAAGTTGGAGTAACTCATTTGTTTTAAACATCCCTTCACTCCTGAGATCTTTCATGTAATATTTTTCTGTTCTATGTAATGTGTCCTTCGGATGTATTAATCAGTATTTAATGTATTAAACAGTATTCAAAATTAAAACTGCATACTGTGGTCTAAAAGGTTCTGCAAAATCTGGCCCTAGACCCTCTCTCCAAATTGTCCTAAAGTTGTACACACTTTCTGCCATTTGGCTTCAGGCACACTGGCCTTTGTTCAGTTCTTAAGGTATTCAAAGTTTTTTCCAAATGAGGACACTGACACTTTGTGTAGGGAAGGCTCTTTCCACATTTGACTCTTCTCCACCATTCACATCTCAGCTTAGCTTAAATACTATTTTCTGGAGTTCCTGTTGTGGCGCAGCGGTTAACGAATCCCACTAGGAACCATGCTGTTGCGGGTTCGATCCCTGGCCTTGCTCAGTGGGTTAATGATCTGGCGTTGCTGTGAGCTGTGGTGTAGGTCCCAGACGCTGCTCGCATCCTGCGTGGCTGTGGTATAGGCCGGCGGCTACAGCTCTGATTGGACCCCTAGCCTGGGAACCTCCATATGCCGCGGCGGGTGTGGCAATAAAAGGACAAAAATAAATAAAAAATAAATAAACACTATTTTCTCAGAGACGCCACCTTATCTATCCTAAATACATCCTCTGCCTCCATTCTTAATCACATTACCATATTTATTTCCTGCATAATGGTTATTACAATCTGCAATGAATATTTTTTGTTTGTATCACAAATAAAATGGCGAATACTTATTGAATGAATAAAGCAACTTGGACAGACTATGTAGTTATAAATAAGATCCACTCGACTGAAATAATTTGTATACTATAAGTCATGGCCTCAATTTCTTGCCCATGTTAAGGACAATAAGTGATATGTTTTTTAAATTAAGAGTAGAAAAAGTGATATTTCAGAAGGGAACTTCCTAAAAAATTCAAATAATGTAATAAAGAAAAAATGAGCAAGTAAAATCAACTCTACATGTCAGCAGTTGTTTTCCTTACAAATTAAATCTATCTTTTAAATATTTCACTTGTGTATAACTGCAAATGTAGGTCTCAATCAAAATATTAAGAAAAATCTTAATACTAGTTACCTCATGATTTACTTCTTGTCAAAAATTGTTTAAAAAAAGAGAAGAAAGTCATTTTTAAAATAAGTAATTAGAGGAGTGGATCTAATCATTCTTTTTAAAATCCTCATTGTATGGAGAGGATAATTTATTTTTAGCTAAGAACTGAGGCTAATAACTTAGGGATCATCTTTTTTTTAAGTGTTAGCAGTGACATGAATTTGAGTAGCTTGAGTACATTATTAAATTTGTTTAACAAGGTAGCAAAAATGGATTTAAAAGTTGAGATAAAAAGCTCTTCATGAAAAGTCAAGATACGTATATACATGTATCCATCAAGGTATGCATTTTAAGTATTTTTTCAAGACATCTAAATTCAAAATCCAGAAAGTAGAAAAATAACCACTGGGAATTCCATATATACAAAATTATATACAGAATACATAAAGAAATAAGAACAGAAAAATATAAGGTATATGAGTTCCTCTGGTTTTAAAATTATTAGACCAGTTGTTGCAAAAATAAGCCTGACACTTGACTGCCATAATAAGACTTTTGGGAAAACCTCTGATTCTACTGGGATCCCAGCTTTGCTTTTGCAGGACAAAAAAGAACATTTTGCTTCTGAGGATATAGTCGAGAGAGAAGAAGGAAAGAAAAGAAATCAAGGTAGACACACCTTATTTCCTATAAGCAAATTATTTACTGATGATTTTGTGTGCCTTAAGAACTTTACAAATTAACTTCACACTTTCTTACTTAAAAAACAGCCATTTATTTTTTTTAAATAATCTCTAACAAGACACCACTGAACATCATGCTTTATATGTTTTACTGGGTACTGACATTTGTATAAAGGAACAAAAGACAAAGAAAGTGATGACATTTTTTCTATATTCTCTTTTGATTATCTTTCCACAGTGTACTTTTAAGAATAAGCAAACATGTTCACTGCCCTGCTCTGTACATACGAAATAAAAATGATTTAGTGGCTGGTGTCCTTGGATCCTAAGCATTTTTTTTTCAATTAATAAAATGAAATATTCAAGGGAAACACATCATTCATCCACTCCTTCTCCATACACCTCCCTTTAATCCTTTCTTTTTAATCCTTATTCCTTTCCCCTTCCTAGCACTGATTGTAGGATGTGGCCCACTGGAGAGTAAAATTAAAACAAAAAAAAGGAAGCAGAAAATCATAAAAAAGTATTTAATGGTTTTTTGCTTAAAAGAAAATGCATGGTTAATTGTAAAAAAAAAAAAAAATCCTTTCCAGGCTCTTAAAATTTACAATTGCTCCATGGCTTTAAATCTTAATTAAATGCAAAAGTTTAATAGACACATATGCCTTTAATGATGTGATGTCTGATATTCTTTTTATATCTATTAAGGAAAATGCAGCAGCATTCTACTAAATATAGTGAATGATCATTTTTTTAAGGCTTACCATATGCTTTTTCATTTTATTCAAACTTTCAAATTTCTTCAGTTACAAATATGTCTCTAAGCATCCTTAATATGGAGAAAAACCTTATTAATAAAATTGCAATTTAGATGAATTTCTTAAACTGGATAATGAAAATGCCACCAATAATGGAGCATATAAAATATAAACATGGAAAATATTCTAGCAGTACAGAAATGAAAACTTATTTATTTATTTATTTATTTATTTATTTATTGTCTTTTTAGGGCTGTACCTGCGGCATATGGAGGTTCCTAGGCTAGTGGTCCAATCAGAGCTGTAGCCGGCGGTCTACACCACAGCCATAACAAACGCAGCATCTGAGTCGCTTTTGCGACTTACACCACAGCTCACTGCAACACTGGATCCTTAACCCAATGAACAAGGCCAGGGATCAAACCCTCATCCCCATGGGTACTAGTGGGCTTCATTAACCACTGAGCCACAACAGGAACTCCCAAAAATTGTTATATTAACTACTGAAGAAAAACATCTTCATAGGGAAAATCACAGGTCCAAAATGGCAAGGCCATACATATGTCAGGAAGTTCCAGGACCAAATAAGAGTTTACAAAGGAGAACATTAAAGTTAGAGTTTAAACAAAAGTCTAGGCAGAAACTTGGACATTACATTATAACATGACAAAGAAAAGTTTAATGTTATGTATCCTTTTATTCATTTGGGTCTTGAAATTAAAGCAGATGAAGAAGAGCAGATCTGGGATGTAAACAAGTATTTGCAAAGCTGCAAATGAGTAAGGCCCAAAAGAATAAGAATTGTAAGTCAACTTTGCTTTAATTTAAAAATTTTTTTAAAAATTAAAAAAAATAAAAAAATAAATAGTTTCCTACCAAGGAAAACAAGAGTTCATATGCAAATGAAATGGCAATTAATTTCCTCAGTCAGTGTCCAGCAAAGCAACAGGGAGTGGTAGAGACCATGGCTAACTGGAAAGCATCTGCTGACCCTGCCTGTTACACAGGACCAGCTGACGCTCGGCACCCGAACTGTGGGGCCAGCGGGGCAAACACTCAGAATTTTCAGAAGTCAGAAATTTGGATGCATGTGAAAATTTCTGATTGTCATCTCGAAGTTTGCTCAATTATTAAAAAAAAAAAAAAATTGTCGGCAAAACACATCTACTGCCAGTTTGAGACTTGAGAGGTGAAAAAAAGAATACAGCTTATGTTCAACTACAGCATTTTAATTTGGAAAGGACCTTTTCCATCCCAATCAAAACATTTATGAAAAACTAAGTTGTCTATAGATCATATATTTTGATCAGCAGCAAAGCTGAATAAAGTTTTTTCTGGTTTCTTATTCTACGTTCTTTTGTATATAAAATGAATCAAAAATATAGAAATTTTGGTCTTTTTCTTCCTGAAGTTAGAAGGATAATAACAAATGAGAGCTCTGTTACCCTCTTTGCAGTAGTCCATCCAATATTAATATATACTATTGGTTATATTTTGGAAAAGTAATTTCTCAACTAATATAAATAAACCCCCAAATATATATATTTTTTTGGCCCAGTTATTCTGGCTCAGAATCTCTCCTCTAAAAGAATAATACCAAATTGACAAAACATACTTGTGCATATAGCTATTAATCACAACACTAATTGTAACAAAATTTTTTAGTGAAACAGAAACAAAAATTTCAATCTCTAATGATATGAATATGGTAAAAAAAACAATTTGAGCAAATACAGAAATGTCAATGATTATGTGGATAGTTTTCTGATTTTTTAAAATCATTTGACAAATAAAAAATATACACAGAGACTAGTGACTTTAACCCTCGATCCTAGACATGGTTATTCTTTCCATCACAGTTTATTATATATAATGAATGTATTCATTCATATGCTATATATAGAGTATAGATATTTTACAGACACACTTTGAGTTAAATATATCATACAGTTAATAAAATAATACTGTGAAATATATAAATACCTGCTACTTTCAAATATAGACTACATATTTTTTCACTTTAATGTTTAAAATTTTAATTTTTAATGTTAAAATAATGTGTTTATAGATGTACCACAACTTATTTACTCAATCTCTAAATGATGGACCTATGCACTAATTATAATTTTCTATTAATAAAAATACTGTAAATGAAAACCTTTATTAATAAACATAATTTAAACTGCCCCAATTATTGTTTACTATGATGGAGACTAATATGTTATGTATTACCAATTGATTTAATTTTTATAGAGTTGATATTTGAAAAATGTCATTGTTTATGCATTTCCTAAACTAATACATTTTAGCACCATTTTATATATTTATTCTAACTTAAATATTCTTTTATAGGAAATTCGAAATAATTATATGTTTTATAATGAGCATGTAAAATATACTTTAAATGATTTATAAGTAATTTATTTACTAAGGTTGTTAACTCTGCTATACAAGTGCTGTGGGTATTTTTTCCAATTTTTTATCTGTTAAATCTTTTCTATCATGCATTTTATTATAAATGCATTTTAAATTTTGACATAATAAAATCCATCAGTTCTTTATGTTTTCTAAATTTGATAAAGCACTAAAAATCTTTTAGAACCCAAGGCTCCAATTTAAATATAAGAATTAATTTAAAATAAGAAAGGTATGGTAAAATTTAGATCATGCCATAGTTTATACATATATCTGCAGCTGTACAATAAGGCAATTCATATTTTGCCGCTAAATATTTGCTGTTTGATCTGAAGACATTTAAGTTTCAAGAAAGACAAAATCTTACAAAGGACATAATTTAAAAATTAATTTCCATAGTGTATTGGGTCTAGTGAACTGATAAGCAGTACTTAAAGAACTGCATAATTTGTTGGGTCTAATTTCAGATTAGAAACTCTACTGAAATTGTAAATCTATAAGACAAAATGATTTTGAAAATCCCAAGTACACTTAGATATGTGTCTCTGTTTTGGTACTACATTGTAAACTTATGGAAAAATTGCACCATATATATATATTTGTGTGCATGTGTATGTGTGTATATATATACACAAACATCTATACACATATACACAAACATCATATTCCACCTAATGTCGTAATTTTATACACTTCAAAAATTATCCCACACATCATCACAGCCCTCAAGTGATTAAGGAGACAAAATTAGTTATATTCTTACAATAAGCATCATGGTCCCACATACTGAAACTGAAGTAGAAAAATCTTAAATTACATATAAATTAAATGTTTTTCCTTAAGAAGAGAGTAATCTCCATGGGTACAGGTAGGAAGAACACAAAAAGACAAAAAAAATGTTTTTTAATCTTCCAGAAGTATATTGACACATATTAATGTATTAAATTATGTCAAACTTTAGAAACGTGAGTTGATAAGTTTACATTTATACCAGGACCACATTGAAGGCATTCAAACCTAAAAATATTTGTATAGTCCTTTCTGATAATTGATATTTATTGTTATCTCTTTCCTGATTGTCAAAAACTAGCAATATTTTAACTTTTAAATATACTCCTTTGTGTTAAAATATTATGTTATTTCAAATTATCAATCAAATTTAGATCAGTTTTAATAACAAGGTTTTTTTTTCTTTCTATTACTTTTGGCTTACAGAGCTTAACTTTCTCTGCCCCCTCCTGTGCATTTTAAAAAAATGAAAACCCATATTCCCAGACTGAAATATTTGTTCTCTTTAGTAAGATTCTTTCTGGCTTCAGGGAGAATAAATTTACAGAGACATCCTGGGACTCTGAGACTCCAACGATTCAAATTTTTACCTTGAATATCTATTCTTGACTTTTCCTTCTTTTAAAATAAACATCCCCTAAAGAGAAGCCTGGCTTTGTGACTTATTTTTTTGAATAAATTATGCAGTGCTTCTGTCTGCAACTCATGTGAGTGATGAGAAATAAAGCAGACATAGCTGTTGGACATCATTTTAGCCCCTCTGTCTGATTGGCAGATCACAGGAAGGAAAAAATGTCCCACGAGCCCCCCTGTGAGGTCGTTACCAACTGATTGAGTATTCGCCTTAAATATCTGAAACCCAGGTGTGTTGTAGATTAGCACAACTTACAAGCACTGTGTGGAGATTTATTATGATAATTGTTGCTTTTATTTTTTATTTCCCTGAACTCAAAGATAATTAATGTCAGTATGTGTCCTGGTATCTGACTCTCTTAATTGGTCCTATGGTGCCTTGGGTGTTTGAAAATCCACTCACTTAAAGGCATTTTTTTTTTCTTTCAACTTGTTTTCCTGGAGCTGTTCATTAGTGCCTAAAATATTTGATTACATTTAATTGTGATGTCTTCAATTTTGTGCACCTGCTGCAATTTACATGAGGAGAAAAAGGCTTGCAGAAGCAGGAAAAAAAAAAGTTAGAGGGGGAATTAAATTTTTAAAGAATCCCCCTGCACAGGGTAATTGGGGTTAAATATGGAAACAAAATAAACTTAATAGGTAGTTATATTTTTGTAACTACTATGGTTATACAAAAAAGGTTCTAAATCAAAACTGCTCTGTTAAACACACCCTTTACATATATGCTTACATTTTTCTTCAAAGGCTTTGATTTCCAAGGGACATGCATATTTACTCTCAAATTAATATCTTATATTAAAAAGCCCACGTGGAGATAAGAAAATATTGAGTCAGAATCCCAGTTGGAGGTGTTTTTTTTTCATAAGCATTTTTTATTGGAATATACCACTGCTTTTTATTTCAACTAATGTGAAGCATTTTGTTACCGATTTCACTGATCATTTTGTTTTATGTTACTGTTTTGTGATAGTTGAAATGGCCAAAAGTTTCCTGGAAACCTATGAAGTTCCTTTTAAAATGTCTTAAAGTAACATATAAGGAACAATTTTATATCCACAAAGAATTACCAGTTTCAAAGAACGATTTTGACCTGAATATCAATTCCAACTGACCACACTATAATTCAACAGAGGCAGGGGAAACAACAGGATATCTGCTGCATTTTCAGTAGAAGAAATAAATCACCTTTCTTTCTCTTTTGTAAAACTATCAGTTTCTTTTCCATTCAGTTTTAAGGAACAGTGAAATCTCTAAGTCTGCTTCAGAGCTATGCTTTTAGAGAAGTAATTAGATCCAGTCCTTTTAGTTATAATTGCAATGATACAATGGAATCTCTATGTTAAATATATCAAAACAATGCACTGAGTTACCTGGATATTCTTATCTGTGAAATAGTCCTGGGGTCAGAGGAAGGAAAAAAAGGGCAAAGAGGTACTGGTAATCCTTGATGGAAATTCCTTTGTCAATTCCTCTGCCAGCTCAAGTTTTATCTCTTCCAAGAACTCTCTCTTCCATAGCAGCTTGCAATGTCTCCTTTGGAATTTTACTACATTGGTGGGCTAGAGTATGAAATACAACCACCTGGCTCTATCCATTTCTATAAAATTTATTTCTACTTGTTCATCGTTGCCTTGAAAAATCTTCTGAATTGCTTAAGCATGAGGGGGGTGATTAAAATGATTTATCCCTGTTTATTATTTGTCATTTTCAAAGTTCTTTCACATCTACTTCCTCAGCTGATTCTCAGAACAAATACTGGGCTACATACTATAATTTCTACAAATGTGGGATCTAAGTTTGTTTTTTTTACCATTGTATCCCTGGTGCTTCTATTATCTTGTGGTAGGCACTTAGATATAAAATGAATAGATGATGAACTAACGAATGAATAAGGTAGTATTCACACTTAGTAGATGCTCAATAAAGTTTTGGTTCATCTTAACGTTTTGGGGACTTCTTAGCTCACAACACATGTTTTAGAATGGAAAGCCGAGCAGTGAATACATGTCACATACAATAACTTGGAGACAGGGTGTACTAGGGATAATGTTTTCACTAGAAGTCAGTTCATATAAGGCTGTGGCACTGAGGACCCTAATGGGACTGAAATGTCTCAATTCATTTAAGATATTAAGGATGGACAAGTCTGGGACAATGAAAACAGTGACCACAGATTTTTTAACAGATATGTTACACAAGATGGCCCCTCCACAGTACTGCACAACTGTTTACAATGGCTCTAGTAAAATATACTGCTCCATCCCAGTCCCTACGAAAATTCTACACAAAACACTATTTTTGTTATATAAGGGATTGTAAAGCAAATCCAACTGAAAACGGTTTTTCTATCCCCTTCATTTCAGTTTTTGTTTCAGCATTAGAGGACACAGGAAGTAGCAAGGGGCACCTGTGCAAAGTCAGAATCAAGAAAAGCCCACTTTGACCTGGGCACCTAAGGATGACATGTACCAGCTCAATAAAGAACCTCAGGACAGAGTGACTGAAAGACATCTGGGAACTGTCTTCCCTGATGCTTGTATCACACTCCTTCTCCATATACCAACATTACTGTGGTTAGGGCTGAACCAAAGAAATACTGTATGCTTTGCACTGAACAATGGTCATTGTCATCCCATGTATCCAAGGGACCCCAGGTTACACATAGCCTCTTCCTGATCTTCCTGCTATGCATTCTTCCTTCCAGACACACTGGCTGTTGTGTTCCTAGAAAACGTCATACACACTTCCTCAACAGATTTGCTTCAGCCTTCAGCTTCTGAGCCATCTTTTATACCTCAGCTCAGGTCACCTCCTAGGGAAAGCCTCATTCTCCTCAGCTTATCCTCATTCTCCTTTGTTTTATGCTCCAGAGTATTGCATAACATGTTCTTGGTTTGTGTAAACTTGTTCACATTATTATTCAGTCTTTCCTACTGAACTGTAAACTCCTTAAATAGAAGTTACAGATCTGCACTTATGTTTGCTCCTTTATACTAGAATCATACTTGAGAGTTGAAAGAATAAACTATGAACATATATTTATGAGAGCATGTATTTATATCACCTCTGGCCTAGTTAACCTCCATGATCTAGAATATAAGAATATATATATATATATATATATCTATATCTATATATATATATATATATATTAGCTTTACTTGGGTGGCTTCTATTAAATGCTATTTGAGAGCATTGATTGTGGACATTAACAGGCCTGGGACTGAGTATACTTAACCCCTCTGAGACTCAATTTATTCATCTGTAAAATGGAAATTGGATACATTTTTTCCTGGGATTATTGCAAAGATACAGAGAGATCATATAAGCCAAGGATAATATAGCATAGTTCCTGGTAAACTGAGTCTCAGTAATGGTAAATCTACATAAGAGATATAGAACTCAACAAACAAAGAAATTTTGAAGGAAGCCACAATTGATTCTTTCAGAAGCAGAAGCTATACAGAGAACATGAACGTCTGAAAGAAAGTAATACCCTGGTTTTGCCTTCTGATGGTATCCATTATTAGTTCTAATAACTAGTGAAGATGCAGAATGATTTTGCAATCGCCCTAAAGAGGGAGATGGTAAGTAACATCAGTTGAACATTTTTACAAATACTGCCTCATTTATTCTTTGTAAGAATAGATGTGAAATATGTACTTGTTACCTAAAGTATGTATTGCTAGAAGGTAAGGTGTTGTACAGATGAGGAAAGCTTGAATGTAATAAATTTGAGGGATCTCCCCAAGATCACAAACTTCATAAATAAACAGAGATGGGTAATCATTACAAAGCAATGAATACCGATGAATTATTACTTCCATCCCATATTCTTTTACTCAACAACATCTACTAGATGAAATGACTGGAATGTTTTTCAATGTCAGGATAATTTAGAGTGTTTTTTCCATAATGGAAAGTGCTTCTTTTAAACACAGAAAGTTGGATGAAATTTACAAAACTCTTTACATTACCTTCAAGATATTATATAAAAACTTTAATAACCCAGCTTACATTATAGGCTTTTCCTAGGTGAGTATTATGTAATGTATTTATTCTCAAGGTCGGTCGCCTGGGTACATTTTTCTTCTTTAATAAAATGCAGAAAAAGGAATGTAAGGAGGCAAACCAAGAGGGTATTCATTAACTTACTTCTTTAATTAGAGTTGTCCAGTTAAAAAGTCAGATGTAAATGGATTGATGAAAATGAGAATTGCTTGAATGGGATTTTCCCTGAAGGGCATGTAGGTTGTGGAAAGAGCTTTGTTTGTGTGTCTAAAGGAGAGAAGGCATGAAACAAGTTGTGGTCATGCTTCTTGTGTTAGGTGGCATCTGGTAAGTAACTGAGCATCCTTCTCTTCATCCTGAAGCAATCACTAATTCTCTCAGTGCTCACTTCCACACAGGTCATGCTTGTGATTAAGCCAGGGGAGGATCCTCAGGAACCCAGGAGACCTCCTCCTGTCTGAGATGCCATTTATAACCCAAATGAAAAATTCAGTGGAAAGAAGCAAGAAAATGCTTCTGAAAGTTTACTTTTTTGTTTTTTTCTCCACCTTTACCGTACCCTGTATTGTTTGACAAGGCAGGTCACACATTCTCCAAGTAAATGCCATAATCAAAGTACAAGCCAAGGAATGGAACTCATGTAGCAGTTTACAAAAGGAGATAGAATCTTCTAGTAATTGGTGACAGCTCTAATTCTAAAGTTTCAAAGATAATTTTTATAAGCTTTAAAACATTACTGATTCAACCCCTTTTTAACTCCCTAAGTGTCAAATAATTTTAATTATTCCAATCTAATAAATATAGATTATGCAAAGCAATACATAGCTTTGGGCTTTCAGAAAACCAATACCTCTTATGTGGAGGGACTTATTTTCAGGATCACATTATCAACCATCCTATTATGTATCAGTGACTTTCTGAAAGTAAAATTTTGAGGCAAAACAGATGATTTTCAAATGTGGAACTTCATTTCAGAACTTAGGTGTTTTCAGGAAGATTTCTGAACATTACCTAGGAATTGGATATAGCCATGTCACTTTAAGGACAATTCCCTATATTTGGCTTTTAGCCCCCCAATGAAAAAGACAAATCCTGCATTGCCTTCTCATTAAGGAAAGAGTAACTGCAAAGACAGCATATTTCTAGAGTAAACAAACCTCCCAGAGGCTGTATTTTTGATAAGTATTTTTGCAGTGCTAGTTTGAAGGTTTAACGGTGTGTAGTGTTTCACTTTAATAGTCAGGCTAGCAAGCTATAACAAATACACTTTAAAAACTTTACACTCCGTGAGCTCTGCTTTGACAGGTCTTCCTTGGAATTGGGAGGTAATACGGCTTCTCAGTGAGCCATACTTACATTTCAAGCTGAAGAGGAAATTATTCTTGAACCACTGGATCTGTTGGTAATTTGTGGCTCAGTTTATGGTGGCCTTTTAAATTCACCCTGTCTCACTAGGTTCGCCTGGTTAGAGCTCAGAGTGGAGAGATTATGCAAAGGTTATGACTGCTTACAGAAGGCAGCAATCCAAACTGGGGAATCAGTTCAGAGGTCTGTATGAGTGTGCAAATCAATAGTAGGCACCAATGGCCCAATTATGCCATTGTACAATGTCACATTTTTTACCCAGAGCTGTAACAAATAAAGGTATTCCAAGAAAACATAGCAAGACACAAAAGCTATGTGAATCTTTTCATAATAATTTCACATAATTTTTTTACATGGAACTAAGAGCCTGATACAGTTCAAGTGAATGAGTTTCCATATGCATAAAGACACACACATATCACACATGCACAAGAGCACACATACAAACACGTCCGCATGCCCACATACACACAAATACTTAATAATCTCAGATTTTGCATACTTTTTTTAATCCCCAATACCATACATTGGACATAAACTCCATCATTATTATTTTATTTTCAAAACTGAATTCTGGTTTAAAAATATGAGTCCGGGGCAGACTCCTTGGATTGAACGCCGTTTCATCATGGCCACTCTTAACAATGTTCTTAACCTATCTGTGCCTCAGTTTCTTCAGCTGTCAAGGCGAGGATAAGAATAAGATGCACTTCAAAATCATGAGAATTTGATAACACAAGCAGTTTATTTGTGAAGTGCTTCATAATGATAGTTGTAAACAATATTAATATCTAATAAACATTGTTTCTAGGATAGCAAGTATTACAGACTTAATGTGTGTATGAGTTAAAATTCCTCTGGATGCATATATCTGAAGTTTGCCATTCCTAGCTTACCGTGTTCAAGGATTAAGGAGTCCATGATATAATTCAAGGGCAGAATATAGAGTCAGGAAAGCTTAAAATTGGGAAATGAAAAGCTTGAGACACCAAGGTTGCCACTTTTTTGGTTTTTCACTCACAGGGCTATATAGTGTAACCAAGCAGGACTTGTGAGCTCTTCCCAGTACAGACCTTCCATTCATGTCCTCTGCCTGCCGTTTTGTCCATAGAAAAATTTTAGTCCAAGAATCAATTTAATCAGAAGAGTGAGAAAATATAGAGAAAAGGGAAACTAGTCAAGCAGACATAGTGATAACAGATCAGCCATTCAACAAAGTCAAGGACCTTTAGTTGTTCTTCAAGGACTATAGATAATACTCTGAACCATGTTTTTGGAGCAGATTTGCAGGTGCTGAAGCCCCCAATGGTTGGAAAAAGTTAACTGTATGCTGCCCACAAGCACTGAGACCCCAGAGTGTTTGGGACCAGAAGGTTGATGACGCTGCCTCTCAATTACCTTACCACCAACCAGTCACGAAAATGTCCATGAACTGATCACACCTTACTCCTCAAACACTGTAAGAATCCTCACTAAACCCTCCAAGGCAGGCACAGTCCTCAAGGCCCTAGCCTGCTGTGTCCTCTATTTGCCTGGCAATTAAAGCTACTTTTTCTGTTTCCTCCATCCAACTCTTTCTCCATGTTTCCATGTGGCACCAGTGTACAGAGATGGCCAATATTTCGTCAACAATAGGCTCTTCTTGACAATCGTGTTTCATTCTACAGATTGCCTTCCTCTGATTTTCTCCATACACAGTATCTGCACTGCTCCTGAGAACGTGTTCTTGCTTCTGGCCATGAGATACCGACTGGCCTGAGAGAGAGGCTGATTATCCAGCTTGGACTCTTGAGTCTAATTCTGATCCAGTCAGCTGTGCCATTGACTTCAGGATATAGGGCCCACTCTTGTTGGTAAATATAAGTTATCAGAGCAAGGGAAGCATTGAGAGATGGTCAGATATCCCAAAAGATGCTGAAGACAATGTATATAGTGATCATAATTTTTGGTTAAGTAAGTGTGAAACAACATTATTGGTTTTAAACAATAATGTTTCTTATTTGTTATGTCAGGAAATATTTTTTCTTTGCTCCTACTAAAGGGTTGAAGTATGTCTTAGATGTGTTAGTCCATATTATGTTGGAAATTGCATTGAAGGCAACCTATTTATATTCTCATGATTCATGAGTGCCCTTAGAGCTAAAAATTGGTTCACCAGAGGATCAGAGAATTAATCTTGACTGACCCGAGTCACATTGTAGAAAAAAAAATTGTATTCATTTACTATATAATTATTTTGTTGTTGCTATTGTTATTGCTATTAAATTCTTTATCCTTCAACTGGAGCTCAGGAAGAAAAAGAAAACAATGATGATTAATTGAGTTTTTCAGTTAATCAGTGATTCACTCTATTTAGAATCTCGGTGGGTTTTCTGAGGAGATTCACAAGGAAATCTTGTTGAGTGTGTTACAACTTAGTAAGCATGATGCAGAGAGCATTCTAAAGAGAAATATTCCATGGGGAGTTTCTCAAAATATCATCAACTATAGATGGTACTCAGACATTCATGGATTTGAATGCTGTCTGTGTGTGATAAGAAAACTTCAATTCAGAGAGAGATCAAAGGAACAGTAGTAAACATATCTTTTCCTAAAAATACAGAGGTATGTAGGGATGAATGTGTTATTAAGTGTCTATGCTATGTTCCTGGTCCTGGAACCCAGGTTCCGTGCACTGCTAAGTCAGACTGATGCACACTCAACTGATAAAGTCCTATAATGTCCTTATTCATACTTCTAAAAGTTTATGCCTTATAAAAGACAAATTTATCCTACTAAAACCCTCCAAGTGCATTTACAAGTCTTATATAGCAAACATCATTTTACCATTATTTATTAAAATCTGTTGAAGTAGCTCAAAATAAAAGTAACCATTATTGTTATACAAGAAAGAAGTAGTTTAGGAACACAGAAAATGGGAGATAGATGATGAATTTGAGCTAATATAGTAGAAGTATTTTTATGATTTTTGCTAAAGATGACTAGCAGATTTGCAAAATATATCAATTTTGTTTTTACCTAGGATACTTTTAAACACAATATTGATTTAGATGTGAATTATTAAATAATAAATATTGCTGATTTCATGTGAGAATCTTAGGTACTGTGATCACAGGAGAAGGTGAAAATGGGAAGCCTAGAACAGCAGGGTGATGTAATTCCTACCATAAAATAATTTCTGACATTGCTAGGAAATGGGAAATTAGAAGAAATAAACAAAGGAGAAGACAACGTAATAAAATATTAAATCGTTACATGCAGTAAAAGTACATATGTGAGACAGATCACTCTCCTTTGGGCTCATACATGGCCCTGCCTGATGAGAGCTGCAAGATGCACTGTCTCATTCAGTATTCAAGTGTAATACTGTCTATACACTTTCCAAACTTTAAAATTAAGAGTTTTACTGGTGACCGTTTACTTGTAGCAAAGAGCCATATGGCCAAAAGTGTTGAGATTTCACAAAAGAAGGGTTATTCTTACTGTTACATACAGTAAGACAAAAAAAAATATGACTTTAAAATTCTTAGTCTGTATAAAAAAAAATATACATTATAGACCCTATAGGTAGATACCTTGGTAGTGGCAATCTTATAATTTGAAAAAGTTCACTACCTAGTTATTTCCTAACATATTTTCTGGAAATTAAATTTTAGACAACTGAAAACTCAGCAGTTGGAGTTTAATGAAAGTGACATAAAACCTTCTCGCCTTTGGAAAAGAAATAGAAAACGTGAATCTTGGGTAGGATTAGAGCAGTTTTATAAATTCAGAGAGATCAAAACATAGATGCACCTGGCCCAGGATAGAAAATACAAAGCTACCATACTCTCCAGGATTAGTGTTTCTTTTGATCTTGACGTTTCCACAGATCACAATTCATGGTAAAGTGATAACTGACAGAGGGGGAAAATTAAAAGTTACAAAGCATGATTATTGCCTGACGTTCAACATAACCGTGAGAGAGTTTGGAATTTAAATTGAAGAAATCTGAACACTGTTGATTAAAATATATATCTCTCATTTTACACACAAAAAAAATACTTGTCAATAGCTCAGGAAAAGTATACTCTGTGGACTTGTAGGAAACACCCAAAAGATCCAGAGGTTTAATAACTGAATGAGGAATGATGTTAGAAAAAAATCAATGTTAGGTTGCTTAGGGATCAACAAACATATGGCATAAACTTTAAAGGGTCAAAATTTATTCAAGTTGCCATAAAATGAGGACTTAAAAGATTATATCTTACAGAAAATTTTCTCTGAAAACAAACAACAAAAAAAAGTTCTGCTGAAACTGAAAATCATCAGCAAACAAAATCTAACTTTAGTTTCTTGTTCAGGAATCTTTAATGTGAACTTATATAAAGTGAAGTGTAGAACAAGGAAAGAGAAGATAAGTTTCTCTCTACTTGTGCGACTTTTAATCAGTTCACAAAAAGTGCTGCAGGTCAGCATATTTAGATACTAGTCTCAACTGTGTTCTCCTTGTGTGCCTCTGTGGGTCAAAATATGAATACCCCTTATAGATACACATATTCCTATGTGCGTACAGCGGGATCTTAATACTGAGTATTGATTATCACAGTTCCTACATTTATAAGGCTGAAGAAAAGCAAGGCTGTCTTAAATAAAAATATTCATTAATAAACTATTAAGAAAATTACTATCCACTCAAACATCCTTTCTCACAGCATTCGATAAAAATGCTATTACATGATACAAAAGCAAATGAAAGAATCTTAAGTGATGCCAGACAGGTATTATCAGTATATATGCCTCCCATACCATTTTAATGCTTGTAAGAAAAGCTTATTTTGGAAGTTTATGCCTTTGGTTAAAGTCTGTGAATTCTGGAGATTTCTTAGGTTCAAAATTTTGCTCTACCACGCATTAACTCCAAGGTTTTGGGAAGGTTGCAATCTCTCTGTGCTCTAGTTTTTCGTTTATAAAATGAGACAACAATAGTGATATTGTGAGGATGAAAAAAGATAACGCAAGTAAGGCATTTAGAACAGGGCCTGACACATAATGGAAACTCAATAAATGTTAAATGTTATTAAAACAAAAAGGGAACTTTGCAACTACAAGGTTAACAGATATACAAATAATGACCAAAAAATTAGGTTGTGTTTGAAGAAGGAAAATCGGTGTGTTTTAAAAGAAAATAATTGAGGTATCAAACTAATAGAAGCTACTACAAAAATTGATGAAGCCCTTAAACATTCTTGTCGTCATGAGTCTTATCATGATCTTACTGCAAAAATTATAAGAAAAGCAAATAAAGTTATATATTTGTATCATTAAATTTATAAAAGTATTAAAGATCAGCACATCATCACTTATTTTGTAAAAAAGTTATTTATACTCTAATTTTAGTATAAAATTATTTTTACAGTTTTTAATTTCACATTAAATTCAAATCAATCTTGTTTTCACACTCTCTTACAAAAATTTTAGTTTTAAGTAGATTCATTTTAACAGAGCTTCTTCTGGTACACTTTATACTAAAATAGCAAAATTCTTCAGTACCTATATATAAACATCCATGTCTGGCACAATGGATACTGCATGTGCACATGTAACACAAAAGTGCAAATAAATTATTTATTTTAGAAATAGAAATATTATTTATTGCTCTTCCCCCAAAAAAGATGAATCAAAATTTGCAGTAATAACTAACCAACCAGCCAACTAATTAAATATTTCAGTTGAGAAGTTATACATTTTCTAATATAAATATTTTTATTCAGGGGTTATTTGGAGTATCTCACATACCCTATTACTCATGTAATTAAAATAGAAACTCTTTATAAGCTAACCAGAAGTTATTCTTTTAAAGGGGAAACCAAATTAAAATTGATTCATGAAAATGCAATCCTCCCTTTTATTGAAGCAAAAGTAAATAAGTTAAATCTTTACTCATAATATATGATGTTTGCGGAGAAATGCCATTGCAACAGAGTCTTCCAGTGACAGAAAAAGTAATGAATAACAAGAGACCTGAATTCTTGACCAAATCATTTTCTATCTTCTGATGAATTATTAAATCTCATATCTCTGAAATCCAAAGTCCCTATTCTAAAGACATACACTTTAATAGATTTCCAATAGCTAAAATACAGAAACTTGCCAAGGTGCTAGATTACCCCAACCTGATATCAGAAAAACATTTAGACCCATTAAAATTCAAATGTGAAATTAATTTTTAGTTGACCTGTTAGATTCAACAAAACAATGAACCTATTAAAAGTGCCAGCTAGAAAATAAAGGATTTGAGAATTTTCTGAGATGCCCGGAAAGGCAAAGAAAAACAATACAAAATGCTTCAATCTTAAATAGGGACTGTTTGTTTTGCTTAACTTGAGTTGGAAATAATTTGATATTTTCTTATTATTGGGCACTACTGCATTCATCAAATATTTTTGAATTCTGATTATGTACCAGGCACTAGTCTATATTCAGAGACTATAGCAGTGAGTAAGCCAGAACGGACTCTGACCCCAAGGAGCTTACATTCCAGTGGGGAACATGTGCACTGGCCAAGAAATAGTTAATAATAAATGTAATGAGTGCTTTTAAAAGGGATGTAAAAATACCATAATAAATTCCATTTTAAGTATTTTGGTTTTATAATATATAGATAGATCTATTTTTTTTTCTAAATTTGAGTCACACACATAGAAATAAGCACACACACTGCTTTTAAAGAAAATAAATCTTAGATTCATAACAGAGTCCAGTGCTTTTAGAAACAAAAGTTTATACAGTGAAAGTGTTTTATAACTATGGGCTTTTATTTAAAAGTTTTCCCGATGACCAGTAAAATAAATACTATAAAGTTATAGAATGCTGATCTTTCTATCACTGCCATATATATCAGCAGGCCCAGATTAGAAACCAATTTAAAAGACTTTCTAAACTCCTAACCTGGCCACCTAATGTCACTACTTACCATACCAATGCATTTGACATCAAGCCTTTACAATTATAAATAGTAAATGTCACCATCAAACAGTACTCATTCATTTTTTTATATATTTTATCTTACATTATTTAATTGCTTTACTCATTCATCCAGTCACATTATATATATAAAACCACTGCTATGATTTCAATCATTTGTACTTTCAATTCTTATAAATGGAACAGAACAGTATACATTATTTTGCTTCCTGTTGTTTGTACTCAACATGTTTTTGAGATTCACCAATAATATATACGTTAGTAGTTTGATCATTTTTAATACTAGATGTATTACATTGTAGAGGAATATAATACAATTTGTTGGAGTGACATTTGGGTTGTTTCTAGTATTTGGTTAGACTTCTAGGAATACTTTTACGTCTTTTTAAAATGTATAACCTTATACATTCTTTTTTCTATTAAGTACTTAGAAATGAACTTGAAGAAAGCCAGAAAAATGGTTCTTCACAGATGCCCAAGCCCTAGTTCTGCGAACCTATGAACAACGATACTTTATATGGCAATGGGACTTTACAGATGTTAAAGACAGGGTGTATGAGAGAAGTGTTTAGGCACAGAGCTCTTGAAAAGTGAATAGCAGCTGCCTTGAGTCTGGTTGAATATAAAGATGCACATGTGCAACGGGAGATGGAGATTATCCTGAATTATCTTGTTGAGCCCAATTTAATCACATGAATCCTTAAAAGTAGGGAGTCATCCTTTGCTGCAGTCAGAGAGAAATATGACAACAGAAACAGGGCCAGAGAAAGGTAACATTGTAGCTCTGACGATAGACAAAATGGGCCAAGATCTAGCCTCCCCCAAAAAGCACATAACCCTGCTGACACATTGATTTTATTAGCCTTTGAGAGCTACTCTGGATCTCTGACATATAGAACTGTAAAACAATAAATTAGTGAGAAAAGAAGTTTCTGATGATTTGTTATACTAGCAATAGAAAACTAATAGGTAAATTTATCAAAAAAAATCTAGACCATTTTTCAAAAGGGTTGCATCATTTTACACACAATCAGCAATGTATGAGATTTTCAGTTGCTTCAGATTCTCATCAGCATTTAGTATTGCCATTCTAGAGTGCATAGAGTGGTAACACACAGTGGTTTAATTGTGCATTTTCCTGATGATTAAAGATGTAATACATTTTTTTCATATGTTTATTGGCATATTTTCCATGTATTTATTGGCAAATTCCAAAATGGACTTTGAAAATACCTGTTCAAAGCATGTGACCATTTCTTTTCTTTAACTGAGTTATAAAAGTTGCTTGTACATAAACCTTTGTTGGTATATGTATTACAAATATTTTCTTCTCAGAATGTGACTTGCCTATTTATTTTCACTCCCCCCCTTTTTCTTTTCCTTTTTACAGCCACATCTAAGGCCTATGGAAGTGACTGGGCTAGGGGCTGAATCAGAGCTGCAGCTGCAGCCCCACGCCACAGCCACAGCCATGCAGAATCAAAGCCACATTTGTGACCTGTGCTGCTTCCTGAAGCAACACTGCATCCTTAACCCACTGAGCAAGGCCAGGGATGGAACCTACATCCTCAGGGACAGTATGTTGGGTCCTTAATCCACTGAGCCACAATGGGAACTCTACCTATTAATTTTTTTAGGTTTTCTTTTGATGAGCAAACATTGTATATTTTGATGATTTACATTTTAGTAAATGTTTATGATTATTACTTTCTGGGTCTTAAGTAAAAAATTTATATGCCTATTACAAGGTGATAAAGATATTCCTCCATACATTCTTTTAGAAAAAAAAAAAACCTATATAAAATATATTTTTTTCACTGTTACGCTCAGGGCTATGATGTGTCTTGAATTAATTTTTATGTATAGAATGAAGTAAGTGTTAAAGTTTACTCCTATTTCCTTGCCCCTAAATACGTAGCCAGTTGTTTGAGTTCCATTTGTCAAAAACTCCTGTCTTTCCTCATTGGGTTATTTTAGTATTTTAGTTTAAAATCAATTGATAATAGAAGTGGGGATCTATTTCCAGGCTCTTAAGTCTATTATATGACTTGTTTATCTTTATGGCATTAGTACAGTCTTCATTATCATAGATCAATAATATATCCCGAAATAAAGAAGTTCTCCAATTTTGCTATTCTTTTTCAAGACTGCATTGTCATGTTTTAGTCTTTTAATTTCTATATTAATTTTAGAATTCGTCTGTAAACTTCTAACTAGAAAATGCTCCTCTGGTACTATGAATGAGATTATGATTATTTTATACATCATTTGGGGAAAAATGGCATCTATCCAATACTGAGTATTTCTGCCCATAAACACATTGAATTTTCTGCTTAAGGTATGCAATAATTTCTCTCAGAGATACTCATTGTTTTCACTATAGTGATCTTGCACAAATTTAATTAGATTCATTTCTATGCATTTTATTCTTTCTGCTTTTGTAAATGGCATTTTTTCATGTTCCATTTTTTCATTGCTCTTATATATTATTGTAGTCAATTTGTATCAATCACCTTGGATCCTATAACCTTGCTAAATGAACATATTAGTTCTTTGATTGTGGTGTTGTGACCATAAGATTTTTTTTTTTATATATATGATCACTTTGAATAAAACGTTTTAGCTTTTTCTCCCATTATTTATACATTTCAATTTATTTTTCTTGCATTATTGCACTGACTGTGGACACTAGAAAATTGTATACAAAAATGATATAAAATATTTTATTTGTTCACTGTTTAATGTGAAAGGAATTTAATGTTACACCATTACTTATGATGTTAGTTGCAAGTTCTTTTTTTCAGCTTCAGGAAGTCTCTTTCTAAATAAGCAAAATATTTATAATAAAAGGGCATTAGAAATTGTTAAATGATTTGCCTGTATCTATGAAGAGGACTGTACTGTTTTCTTATTTTATGTGGTTCCTATGAGCTTTGTATGTTAACTAACATCTCATTCCTTAAATAACTGCCAGTTCATAATACATTTTTATTACTTGTCTTCATATTTCTGGAGTCTATTTGCTGGAATTTTGTTAAAGGCTTTGGAAACTCTGTTCACAAAGGATATTGATCTCTACTCTATTTGATGCTCTCTTTGCTGATTTTGCTAACTTATATACTAGTCTTATAAAATTAAGATATATTCCAGATTCTTCTATTTATGACAGGGTTTGTATAGATTTATTATTATTTTTCCCTTAAATATTTAATGAAATTAATATAGGAAGTCATCTGAATATGAAAACATTCCTAGTGAGGAGATTTATAATTACCAGAACTATTTCTTCTTTTTGGTTTCCGTTTCTCTACTGAGATTTCTAATTGGTATCCCCATTACATTTACACTTTCTTTTAAATCCTTGAACATATTGATAACAGCTGTTTAATTCCTCATCTGCTAATTCCATCATTTCTATCATTCTGGGTCTGTTTCTATTGCCTTATTTTTATTCTGGTTAAGTATCTCATTTTTCTTGTTATTTTTGACTTAAAGTTATCTTGTTGATTGCCAGGCTTTTATTGTATTGCGCAGTGGAGGAATTTTGTTCTAGCGGGCTGTTAATTTACTTGAGGCAAACCTTAATACTTCCAAGATTAATTTTTAGATTCATGAGAATGGGTCTAGCCTCTCTTTTACTCCAAAGCTAAATTAGTGCTACTATAAAGATATACCTTTTAGGGGGTCACTACTGAATGTCTAGGGTGTCCAGTGAGCTTTCTCCAACTAGCTGCTGAGAAGATAATGGTTTCCCAGCTTTGCGCAAGCTCTGGCAGTTGTTCAGCTCCCAGCTCCCTAGTAATTGTCCCCTTTCTACATAATTGTCCTTTCACTTTGCTCTTTCCTCAGCCACACAGAGTACCTTGCTGAACATGTGTGTCTTTGTATTTAGTCAAATACTCAAAGGGATCCCTATGTAGATTTCAGAATCTTCTCTCCTGAATAGGTCACTTCTCTCTGGTACCCTGTCTGGAAATTTGAATTGATCCTCTACCTTCAGCTTAGAAAGGCCACTGTGCTTAATTTTAACTACCCTACCCCTTTCCTTTCCATAGTCTGGAAAGCAATGCCTGGCATAAAGCCAAGGCACATGTGGGGTTCACCTCTATTCTTTACCTTTTCTCAGATATCACGTGCTGTCTGATGTCTAATATCTAAAATGTTACTTTATTTTCATTCAATTTTATACCTTTATTTTTTTTAAAAGCAAGAGGGCTAATTTAGTATCAATTATTTCCCCATGGCCGGAAGTGGAAGTTGCTCCCTATAGTTGCTTTTAAATAAAAATAACCATATTTTGATTCTCCAAACATTATATACACTGTACGAAAATATCTGCAAGGCAGCGACAAACACCAGTCTAGCATTTTAATGCTTTGTCTACATAACAATTTCACCACTAATCAGGTGTTTATTTGCAACTTTTCACTTGAGTGTGTGTAACTGTGTAGATATAGAGAATGCACACTTGTGATTTAGAATAGTTTAAACTTCTATTAAAAACAAAGAAAACATACTACTCCCCTAATACTCTGAGTGAACACTATTCCTTTTGTAAGTTTAGTTAACCATGAATTTTTTTTCTTTATATCAATCTTTGATCAATGTTGTGTTACTGTCAGCTGTAAGCAACTAAACATATTCAAATGCACTTATATGTTTTGAGCTTATCAACATGAGTTAGGGAAAATAGTAATTCCATGGTGTTTCTTGATGTTCACTTGAGAGCTTGTCACATTCCCATTTCTAGCCACTTTGGCTGAGTAAGATTTAATTCAAAACATTTTTACTCTTATTTTCTAAGCAAATTTAAGATTCTGTTTACTTATGTGTGCTTACTGGAGGTCATGCTGAAAAATGAGCCTCCAAATATGCCGGTGAGACCATAAAATATGAAATGGTAATAGTTAAGCTTATAATCTATTATTCTCTTTACATGAAATCGTGTAACCCAGCATGTTCATTGAATTGAAGATTATAAACAACTTGCATAATGCCAAAATAATGCTCTTTCAACCAAAAATTTATCACCAGAATGCTTGTTATACGTAATGTTTGCTTTGGAATTAGACATAAGTATAAGAACAATATCATTTTCAGCTGACTCTTCATCTTAAAAGACATTAAAGATAATAGGTGGTTCATAAGAAGGAAAAATAAATTTTATGTAGTTTCATAAGCTCTTTCCTTAATGTTAATATATTCATGAATATCTGAAAACAACTAGATACTATGAACTATTTATATAATGTCAAAAATATTTCAAAGAACTAATATCTTATTATATTGCTATCCAGCATGGAATTTGATTAGTTTAGTATATTATTTTCCATTAAAAAATCTTGGGGCACCCTAGTAGATAGCCTTTAAAGCTACTTACTCATATATTTATGAACTAGTGTTTAAATTATATCATTTCTTCTACTCAGTGCTGCTACATTATACTCAGTTCTAGTCAGTTTGCCCAAGTCAAATATACATTTGTGGGAAAGTAAAGAAATGGCTACACATTTTTAATTTTGATTAGCAACAGAAATATATATTCTGTGACCAAGGAGATAGAATAAATCAGATGTATCAACTTTTAGAGTCCTGATTATTATATTATGGATAAAAGCATAAGTTTTGCTTTCAAACAGACTTTAAGTGTTTAGAGCACTTACAACATATGTGGTCACGGGCATACTATTTAAGTTCTCTGAGTCATGGTTTCCACTTAAATGTAACCCAAATAAATCTATGAGGTTAGGGATTTGGGTGTATTTTACTTTATTCTCCCCTCACCTAAATGAGTGCCTGCTGTATAGGTGACACTCAATGAGTATCTACTGAATAGATAAATGAAAGAAAGAAATACTGGCTTATACAAATGTTGAGAAAACAGGATAATCATATGCATCATCTTCATATGAAGAACCTGGTACTGAGTGAGCACCACTAAATATCAGCAATATACAAGTGTTCTGATTTCCATATGGATTAAGAGTAGTTAATATTTCCATACTTGGCCACCAATTTCTAAAATAAATGTCGATTTGGTGGGAAAAATAAATATTGTTGTTAATTGGCTTATTTTTCACTTTTCAATTTTATATTCTGGTATACTTTGCAGGTACCATTTTATAAGGATACCACTAAATTCATACTTTGAACCCATGGCTATTTACTCCAATTGTTAGTTGAGATTCACCAAGTACAGATAGCTCAGGAACCACATCAAAATAGATTATTCAAATCAGACCTGTTAAAAATGTCACAAACGTATTAGTTGGCAATGCCTCATCATCACTCTGGAATAACATTGACATTGTGTTTATTCAGCTAACAAACATAATTACTCTTAGAACAAGAGACAAATAAATTATGGTTTTGTTTTAGAATGAAACTGCAATCAATATTCAACTAAGAGTTGGTGAAATCTTTGTGTGGGGGTCAGGAAACTCCTGATTAGAATCTCTATTGTTATCATTTCCCTAGTTTTATGAATGTCTTCCATCAGCCTCAAACCAGGTAATGTCAGTGAGAAGGGAATAGAAGAATTTAACACAGAAATGTTTTCATTTTTATTTCTTACCTTGACTTTCCAAAGAGAATACAGTCATAACTAGCCCACACTTCACCTCTTCTCTACTAAAAAGGAATAATTTTTTTATTATTAGACTGGAATAAAATTAATATGCAGGCCAATAAAATGAAGGAACAAGAAGAAAAGTCTTCCTTAGAAAACTAAATGTAGAACTACTAGCAATACCACCCCTGGACATATATCTGGACAAAACTATAATTAAAAAAAATTATATGTGCCCCTCTGTTCATTCCTGTACTACTCACAATAGCCAACACATGGAAACAACCTAAATGCCCATTGAAAGAGGAACAGATTAAGAAAATGTGGCGCATATACAAAATGGAATACCACTCAGCCATAAAAAATAAGATAATGCCATTTGCAGCAAATAAGAGATTACCTAAATACTAAGTAAAGTAAGTCAGAAAGAGAAGGACAAATAGCACGATATCATTTATATGTGATATCTAAAATATGGCACAAATGAAACTATCTACAAAAAAGGAACAGACTCACAGACTTAGAGAACAGGCTTGTGGTCGCCAAGGGGGAAGGAGTGGGATAGACGGGGAGTTTGGGGTTAACAGACGTAGAGTATTATATTTTGAATAAGGCCCTGCCATGTATAGCACAGGGAACTATATCCAATCTCCTGGGATAGACCATGATGGAAAATAATACTTTTTTAAAAAAGAATGTAGGAATTCTCCCTAGTGGCTGCTCAGTGGAAAAACAAATCTGACTAGCATCCATGAAGATGCAGGTTCAATCCCTGGCCTTGCTCAGTGGGGTAAAGATCCAGCATTGCCGTGAGCTGTGGTATAGGCTGCAGACTCGGCTCGGATCTGGTGTTGCTGTGGCTGTGATGTAGGCCAGAGGCTACAGCTCCAATTCAACCCCTAGCTTGGGAACTTTCATATGCCGTGGGTGTGGGCCCCCCCACCCAAAACAAGATTGTGTGCGTGTGTGACTGAGTCACTTGGCTGTACAACAGAAATTGGCACAGCATTGTAAATCAACTATACTTCAATAAAAAAGAAGAAGAAAGAGAAGAAGAAGAAAACCCTGAGTGCTGGTCCTTGGGGGAAAGTTTTCAAGAATAAGTTGATGATATGATGCTTCTAGAGTAAGAGAGATGGGTATCAGAAGAAATGAGATTTTTAATTGCTATACATGTATTTGTGTAATATTCAGAACTTTTAAGGCAAATAATTAAGGATATTTATATTAAGGTGACACTGCCCCGATATTTGTCTCTTTAAGCCCTGAAATTTATAAAGGGGGGGTCCTCTCTTTTTATTTTTAAGTCAAAACCTATAATCTTAATTTTTTTTTCAGTGACTGTAACTTCAACAACTCATTGTTCAATCTTTAATTATCTGTCTATCTAGGTTCTAAAAATCTCAAGAACTAAATAAACTGCCTAAAGCCAAAAATGCTTCTTCTTTTTCAGTTCAAGTACTGTGTTTTTTTCACTCTCACTTCTACATAGGGGTGGCATCTTTTACTATGTCTGTTTCTAAAACATGCCTCTTTTTGACAAGATGGAGAGAGTTTTCATATAAGCCTTCCTTTTTTATGGAGATAGCTTCTTAATGGAGCTAATCAAAAAAAAATTCTGAAGTCACAACTTTTAAGCTTTGTGATCAGATCATTCACTTACTGCCATAGCCAGCAACATATCTTCTACCACAGCAGTTTGGCTGGGTTTTATTTTGTTTCACCTTTTCTTTCATTAGTGTCTCTCACTTTCAGTTGGCGTAAGACTTACCTGGTGGACTTGTTAAAATTTAGAGAACTAGGCCCCACCCTCAGAGTTTCTGATTCAATAAATGTGGGGTAAGGCCTGAGACTCTGCATTTCTAACAAGTTCCCAGGTGTTGCTGATTGCTGTTGAGTGGACAAAATCATGTACCTTAAACAAGGTTGAGGCTGATGCAGTATTATTGAAGTCTTGCTCTATATTAGGAGGCTACCTCAATATCCAGGTTATTCAAGAAAATCCTGGAAATTCGGGCAGTTATGCTCTGTAGGAAGAAATGACTCTCTTGGTAATATCAAACTAAAATTAATGTTCATTCTTCCGGAAGAATGACTCTGCACACTATATCCAAGCAATGGCTTAGGTAGTTCACTGCAACAGCCCATCTGTTTGTTTTCATTTTTAAAAGTTTTATTGAAGTATAGTTGATTTACAATTTTGTGATAATTTCTGCTGTACAACAAAGGGATTCAGTTATACGTATAGCACATTAATTCTTTTTCAGATTCTCTTTCCATACAGATTACCACACAACATTGGATAGAGCTCCCTGTGCTATACAGCAGATCCCCATTGGCCAGTCATTCCATATACTTCAGTGTGCATAAGCCAATCTGAGAAAGTACTCCTTTGAAGTTAACTTCATGATATGGGGCCAAAAAATAAAGATGTCAAGCTGAATATGTAAACTGATGTGGGTACACTAATAGCACATTCCTTTAACCCCTATTTGAATCTAGTTATTGTATTGACCTCTATTTACTTCTGAAAATTAAAAACCAAATCAAAACCAAAAAACTTTACCCATTCACTTTTCATTAGTTGAGTATTTCTTTTCATTTGTCCTAAAGCTACCTAAATCCATGTTGAAAGAGGAAGTCTCATTTAACCCTAAAAATTACATTTTCAGATAAATAATTTTCTATTCATGTGTTCCGTTAGCTAAGGGGACTCATGGTGTCTGAATGGAAGTACTGTTATATGTCAGCATTTCACTGTATACTATATTCATATGAGGTCAAAAACCGGACTAGCTTAAAAATTTTATAATCGTACTCTATCACAACACCAACTACATTCCATTTTATTCACCAGCTCAGTAACAGTATAATACATTAAAGAATGTACAACTTTGTTGCTTGTGCTTGTATTTACATAACAGACTGCAAATATTTCCCTCAATATAGCCTTTTCTCAGACTTTGAATTGGGAACAAGATTGGAAGACGGTGTATGGGGATTAGAATAAAACAATCCCAATAAAGAGAAGGCATTTTTGTTGTAATTTGGAAGATCCTGTTACACAGAATATCAACAGAACTCAGTTCTTAAATATTTTCACATTTCATATTTCACTCAATGTCATTTCTGGAAGAATCACAGAATCTTACTAGAACATGAGAATTGTATGGGGGTAACTCAGAGTCCCAGTGTTATTTTCCATCTAAGAGTCCTTTATAAGGACCACTTTTTGAAGCTCCTAAAAAGTTAGGTATGTCTGTAATAAAATGATGTGAGCAGCTTAAGGGTGACACACATTAAGTCAGCTATATAAAATCACCTATATTGGGGGTGATGATAAAAATGATCAAAAGTAGTATTTGAGGCTGGGGAAGTGAAGTCTTTTGATTGGTCTCAAGAACACCTCTGAGATATTTCCACTGGGGCTCAGTGGGTTAAGAACCAACTGCAGCAACTCAGGTCACTGCAGAGGCACAGATTCAATCCCTGGCCCAACTTACACAACTCAATGGCAAAAAAACAACAACCCAATTGAAAAGTGGGGAAAAGACCTGAATAGACATTTCTCCAAAGAAAATACATAGCTGGCCAAAAAGCATATGAAAGAAAAAAAAGCTCAACATCACCAATTATCAGAGAAATGCAAATCAAAATTACTAAAAGATACCACCTCACATCTTCAGGATGGCCAGCATTAACAAGTCAACAAATAACAAATGCTGGAGAGGAAAAAGGGTATCCTCCTACACTGTCAGTGGGAACGTATAACCGCTGTGGAAAACAGTATGGTGGTGCCTCAGAAAACTAAATACGGAACTACCATATTACCCAGCAATTCCACTCTTGGGCATACATCCAGACAAAACTTTCATTGAAAAAGATACATGCACCCGTATGTTCATTGCGGCACTATTCACAACAGACAAGCTATGGAAACAATCTATATGTCCACTGACAGAGGAATGGATTACGAAGATGTGGTGTGTATACACAATGGAATACTACTTGGGTATAAAAAACAACAAAATAATGCCATTTGCAGCAAGGTAGACAGAGCTATAGATTCTCATACTAAGTGATATATCAGAAAGAGAAAGACAAACACCATATGATATCACTTACATCTGGAACCTAATATACAGCACAAATGAACCTTTCCACAGAAAAGAAACTCATAGACCTGAAGAACAGACTTGTGATTGCCAAGAGGGAGGAG
>PVHT020000165.1:7790787-7886232 GCA_004024745.2 Catagonus wagneri
AACAAATAGAAACTATTGCATTTGGAATGGATAAGCAATGAGATCCTGCTGTATAGCACAGGGAACTACATCTAGCCACTTGTGATGGAACATGATGGAGGATAATGTGAGAAAAAGAATATATATGTGTGTGACTGAGTCACTTTGCTGTACAGTGGAAATTGACAAAACACTGTAAATCAACTATAATGGAAAAAATCAAAATCATATAAACTAAAAAAAGAAAAAGAGGACAATTTTTAATTCCTACCTAGAGACTTACCAGCAGCCAGCACTACCAGCAGTGCTTGGGAATGTCATCAGCCACAAATGTGTAGAATTTTGGCTACATGCTGGCCTTGGTTTTGCTTTTTGGCCCACAAATCCAAAAATATTTATTATCTTTCCCATTTCAGAAAACCTGGTCAATCTTTGCACTAGGAGCAGGCTCAGTATTCCATCATTGTAGGTCATCCTACTCTAATGAAAAACCCTGCAACCATCAGGCTCCAGTGTGTCAATTTTACAGATTGCAGAAGCAACAGAAATATCATCCTTAAGGCAAACAAGTATCCTAAATTGACCAGAGCAGTTTTACTGTCACATACTACCAAGCACAAACATGACCTGGTATTTGTCTTCTTACTTACTGTTAAAAATGAAATTGGACCTAGGATTCATGGAGCAAGCCAGCTGAATGGGCAACTCTTTTGAAACCTCCTCCCAAGCAGAACGTAACTTCAACAACAACGTTTGATTTACTGACTTCACTAAAGCAGTATTCAAAGGTATGATCTCCAGGAAATAATCATGCATAGTTGCCGTTTTGTGTTTTCAAATTTGTTTTCCTTTTATAATTAAAAAAAGTTTTCAAAATTATTTGTTTATTTACTTACATCCAAAGTCATACTGAGTCACAGCTGCTTATGCCCACTGACTTCAGAGTGTTATGATTAACATGCTAGAAATCTCTCAGGCAGAATAGGAACCATGTATTTTCTTCGACCTCTACACCTGGGAGAAAGGCACACTCTACCTTGGAGGATCCCCACAAGACCTCCACTGGCTTCCTGAGATATGGTCATTGGAATTGTATTAAAATTGATTCCATGAAAGACCCCTTCATGAATTCCCTATAAGTGTTACCAAACATTTATATCATTTTGGGTGTCTTATACTTCCTTAATTAAGCATCTGTCCAAATATATGGAATCTCATCAAAAGTTATTATAATTGCTTCTTTCTAAAATTAATGAGAAAAGAGAATCTTGCATACTTAGCATGGAAAGTATTAGAAAGTTGTCTTAAACTGTTTACACTGAAGTATTCAGAATTTTTGACCAAATCCCCTTTCTTTCATATAAGAAATGATCTTCTCTTTTGGGATACCTAAAATATTCTTTCTCTTTTATATGATGAAATATTCATTTCATTTTTTATGGTTTAAGAAAGGAGGATCAGATTTCCTCTACAATATGTGTCAGGCCTATTGAACAACTCTTATTAATACTGACATCTTGGTATTTACTCCTATTACTATAGTGTTGCTGACAAATGTAAAAAAAATATTTTGGAAATGCAGATTAAGATAAGCATTTACTTTCACATTATGATAGCACGCTCTGAAAGAGACTGATATTGATGGTGGAAAATAAATAATCATTATCTTTTAGTTTCTTACTTGAACATAGTTTGGACATAATTGTAGTAATTTTACATAATCTTCAAATCAGTAAGCAGGCTGTGTTAAAGTAAGTCAAGTAAAATAAATTTAATGGATTGCCATTTGTGCTCTAAGTGTTCATATTTATTTATCTGCTAAGATTAAAATTTTAATGTATTTGATATATTAAAGATGTGATTTTCAAATTGCTCTCCCGCAAATATGCAGAAGTTATTAAAACTCATACTGAAGTAAACAACTACCAGTGATATTTCTGTGATAGCCATACACATTTGGCATCCTTCCTCAGTCACTTCTGTTATTTTATACTCTTTCCTCTACTCTTTCTTTCAACATTTTTTAAGGGTGAATATCATCTGTCTTATCTTTCTACTTTATTACTTATGTGCTAAGATAACAGCAAATTATCACTTCCCTTTGGTCTCCTAGCCTCTATAAACATATCTCTTTTTTCCAACTCCTATTCCCATAGTATCTTATATATACTTTCACTAATAAACAAACAAACACAAAACTGGCGATGATTTAAAACCGGTCATGATTTAAAATATAATTGTGTGCCAGTGTGAATTCATATGCAATTTTATTATCCATTACGCAAAATGTTCAAGGGGTTATATACAGATGCATACAAAAAAGTAACATAGATGAGGATTAGGAAGGTTAAACAGGGATATCTATCTGGTGGAGCTGAAGTTAAATGCACACATACTGAACGTGTCAAAAAATGTCACACAAATAGGGTGGGTTTAAGAGTGGGTGGAGCAAGAATGAATCTGTGATCTCCTGTTATAAAACCTCATTGAGTCCATTTAATGAGAATAAAATAGTTGCTTAGAAAACTAGAGGATTTTCTTGTACCTGAAAGATATTGTTCACTGGGTAGTCATAAGAAGCAGAGAAATAACACAGAGGACAGGGTCAAAGAATACTTTTACATTCCAGTAATCACTGTGACCACATCACCATCTGGGTGCAGTCCAAAGGTACAACTACCAATTAGCAAGAGTAGCTAGGGAGTAGGATGAAACAAATGAATCCCAGGAACGGCATAGAAAGGAAAGAAAGAAGGAAACAAAAAGACATTGATAAGAACTGGCTATGTTCCTGATATTATAATGGCTATTTTAAAATTATATTTACTTATTGGGTATCCATAAAGAATCTTTATGATAACTATTATTTGAATTTTTAAATTAAGAAGAATCCAGATAATTTATAGAATCTATTAGAAGTAATAGAGCAGGTAAGCGTCCAAGCTAGATTAGAACTTAGAAATGCAGAGGTAAATGATTTTATTATTTTCACCAGTGCCAGCCATTTTCAAAAAACGTTGGAAGGTAGGTGCCATTAATTTCAAGAGTTTTTATGACAGAAAAACTTAGATAAAAGTGTAAGTATAGTGCTTTATCCACAAACGAGATATACAAATATATAGTCTCCAAAATATAACTTTAATTATAGTATATATCTGACTTCACCAGCTTAGCCTAACAAATAGAATATAGATAAGGGATTTGTTAATAAGTAGGCATATTAAGAAGGAAGATAAGAAAAAATACATTTCTTAATTGCCTTATTGAGTGCTTCATTAGTATAAACATCACTACATCCATTAAGTTCTACAAATAATATCGTTCTTTATTGCTAATATGATTTTCACACGTAGGCGAAAAATATTCAAATTACCTTTAGTTTCCTCATCTTTAAAATGAGATTAATGGTGCTATTTATGCCTACTTAGACATCAGTGTAACAACATTATTAACTCGTGTTCAAACAAAAAACTAGCATATTAATGCTGCATAATTCTTATCTTCAAACAAGTACATTGTCAATTTTCCTGAGCACTTTGTGTATTTATTGAATTACGTGTTAAATAAGTTGTTGTCAAGCAATGATTTTAAGCAACAGCACAGAGGCCTCCTCCTGTTAAGACGTGACATCCAGCATGATGTAGTAATTGGGAAAAGAGTTGAACTTCGTGATCGATGGCTTATTTGAGTAAAATGAAAAATCCATGAGTATAAAAACAGTATGGAACTCTGGGCTAAATCACCAAGAAAACCAAAGCCAGTATTAGAAATGTTGCTAGAATGTGCTGCCAAATTAAATACCTTCATCTTTAATGCACACATATACCCACACACACATGCATTCACACACAGGGTGTCATTCTCTTAGATCACCAAGTTAAAGCAAAATTGCACATGAACATTTAAGTTGTAAAAGACTGAAATCATACCCAAGCTTTTTCTGCATGTGAATTCAATTTTCACAGAATGAGAACAAAAGGAATCAAGATTTTGATACCCTGAATTCCCTCAATGTGTCTCCATGACAAAATTTAAATACTACCAAGTGACATTAAATTTAAATGTCAATTTGTTGAAGTTGAGGGTTAATTATTAAAGGCATACACCTATCTAAATAGTGCCGTTTTGGTACAAAAAAGGTACTCCTGATTCCTCAAATTTATTAGATTTTAAAAAGTTGTTGTTTCCACCACATCTTTTGACCATCCCTCAGTCCCAAAACTCAAATATTTAAACTATAATTAAAAATAATAAGCTTTAATATTGGTCCTGTGGTGTTCTAGGATTATTATTATCCTGATCAAACTAATTTTTTTCTCCAAAATGGAATCAAAACCATGTTTAAAGAAGAAAAAAAAAACACATTGACTTGATTTTAATTTTAAATGAATTGAAGGTCACAAGTATTTAATACCAAAAACCCTTCTCTTCCTTCTTCCCTGAGCTACTTAAACTGGTGCATTTGCCTAGACAGTTGTGGACAATACAACTGTAACCTACAGAACAAGCATATTTATAGTGTAAAAAAGAGATAATATGAGTTGTAATGAAATTTAACAGATGAAAGCTTCCATTAAATTTTGTTTATAAAGTGTTGTCCTGGATCTGATAGTAAACTCCTATAGAAATCATTTTTAGAACAGAAGAAATATGACAGGAGAGAAGTGCAACAGAGTGTGCCTAATTCATTCCAATTCACAGAGTAATGCATTTCAATTCACACAGTGATGCATTCTAGTCTCCACCAGGAGAATCCAATCTAGTTGATGCTTAGTAGAGTTGAAACAAACTCACAGCACCAGAAAACTGACAATGTCTATTTCGCTAAATAGAGAAATACTTTCAATATTTTTTCACTATTTTCTAAGCTTGGTTATGCCTTATTTGCCAAATACACATTATGATAATAGGCCTATACTACTTATAAAATAAGATGATAGCCTTTGGTTTGAAGTCTCCAACTATTTTCATAGTAACTAAAACTGTTTAAGTCAGCTTCCGATGCTCATGTGATTTTCTGGAACAGGTTCAAAAGCCTAAATACAATCAAATGTTTCAAGCTTCTGGAAACCACTTTGGTGTATACCATGAGCAACTGCTTTACTGGTACTGGCAATCCTTTCTGAAAACACACTATCACATACAATTTCAATCACTGAATACCATCATAAATCTTTAGCAGTTTGATTTAGTAGTATTAAGTATTAAAATTTCAGATTTACTAGTGGTGTTTTTTCTATTTCTTTTGCTGATATATATTAATTTTTCACTAAGTTACAAACTATTCTTGGGAATTTTTGCCTCCATATGAAATTCTTATTTTCCAGTTTAAAAAAAAATAAGTATAGAAAAAAGATGCTAATAAACTGACTGGTGATTTGCTGGGAGGTAGGAAAAAATAGAATTCATACCATTCTAGCAATGGCAAATTAGTTCATGTATTCCTCTGAGGGGAGAAAACTAGAAGACAAATTTAAAAACCTACACAATGAGGACTTTTGTAAAATCTGCTCAAGGGGCCAGATGGGGACTTGTTATCAGTCTTTACATTCATCTTTTCATTGAAGGAGACAAAACTGGGTCAAAGGAAAGGTAGATAAAGGTTTCAGCATTTAAATATGTCTACCTTTTTCCTTGAGAGCTGATTTATTTTGCCTTGAGGCTGGAGGGGGCATATGAACCTCTGATTCCTTTCATCCATTTGTCACATGTAAAGTCATGATGAAAAGGACAGCCAAAGTCCCTTAGGTATGTAGATACTACAATACTACTCAGGACATTTTACTCTTACAAAAACACCACTGTTCAGCAATTGGCCCATCATGCACATCACCTCCATTTCACAGATTAGGTCATTTAAACTGAAAATGTTTATCTAACCATCTAAGGTCACCCAAGAAATTTCAGCTGAGCTAAGGATTACTCTAAATCCCTGTGTGGGAGCTGTGCCTTGCAAATGGCTTTCCAATTTGAAGGCTATATTTTCTCTGAATTATAAACTAGGCACTAAAATAGTAAAATCCCTTTAGAAATTTAATTAGAGTAACATATCTTGCTCGTTAAATTACATGGATTCAAGATACAATGTCATTTTCAGCCAATCTTCGAAACATACAATCTTCTCTGTAATTATAGTGTATTTTATAATTAAAATGCCAATTTGATGTTAAACTAGTGTATTGTGTCAACAGTAGATTAAGCTAAGTGGTATACCTTTTTAATGGAGGGAGAGGTTATTCTATGTTCATCTAGCAAACATTTTTTCAGTATGTACAGTATATCATGCAGTGTATGAGGTACTGGGCATAGACACATGAGTAAGAAAAGAACTCCCATTCCATTCCTAGTAAAGAAACACTGAAAGAACATGAGGCAAGGGTAATAATAAAGATATACTCAAGGTACCAGGGGAGCATAATGTGGCATACCTAATTAAACAAAAGAGGGAGTATGATCAGTGGATCACATTGTGGGGAATTTCTCAGAAAATATGACCAGATATCCATTCATGTATTCAGCCAAAACTGAATAATCACCTAAATGGTTATTAGGAATTGATCCATTTCTAGACATAGAACAGTGAAAAAAATAAAGCATTTACTTTTCTTCATGAAGACTATGCTACAGTGAAGAAGACAGACATGACATATGAAGCAAATAAATATATATTTTAATTTTTAATAAGAAATCAAGATCAAATATTTTTTGATGTTGGCAAAAAAAGTGATATAGCCTGACAAGCAGATTATTTTAAATGGGGAAGACAGGGAAGTCTACTTTGAGAAATTGACATTTGACCATATGTTACAAGGATGGAATGAGTCAGTGATGCTAGGATGTGGCAGAAGAGAGTCCAGGCAGCATTACCAACAAGTGCAAAACCTCTACGGTAGAAATTAGTGTGACATGTTTTGAGGAGTACTATGACATTACTATACCATGATTAAGCATTCAGGTATAATTCTAAGTAAGCCTTCTGAGAATTTTAAATAAGAAGTGATATATCTCATTTAGGATAAACACAGCTTCCTATAACCTTGTATCAATCTATACAAATGTACCACAACAAAATGTATTAATCCACAGCCTAGATGGATTAATTATAATTGGTGCCCTGGTTGTAGACATATGTCGCTATGTCTTGAGTCTACTATGTAAAGCGAGTAGATTGACTACAGTGTGAATATTACATATGCCTGTGGTCCAAATTTGTGTAATATGGCCTCCAGGAGGCCTTTGGATTTACTTTTAAATATCCTAGAAATACAAATGTGAACTACTATTTCTCTGTAGGCAGAGAAATTTAGTAATGAAGAACATAGGCTCGGAGCTAAGTAGAATCAGGTTTATATCAGATTCTGTCACAAACAATTTGAGGCACTCAAGGCAAAGATCTCACCTATGTAAACTAGTTTTCTCATATCTAAAATAAGAACAATGATGGCTGTGGATGGACAAATTCACATCAGGTATATAGAATTAGCATGTGGTATGATCTAATGTTTAGTAAATGTGCACTCAGTATTAGCTACTATGATTACTATATATAGAAAGAGTACATTCTTAGGACTTATCATTACTCTTTTTTTGGGGCCACACCTGTGGCATATGGACGTTCCCAGGCTAGGGGTCAAATTGGAGCGGTAGCTGCCAGTCTACAACACAGTCACAGCAATGCGGGATCCAACCTGCATCTGATATCTATGCTGTGGCTTGCAGCATCACTGGATCCTTAACCCACTGAACGAGGCCAGGGATCGTACCCACATCCTCATGGAGGCTATGCTGGGTTCTTAACCTGTTGAGCCATAGGAGGAACTCCCACATTCTTCTCACTTACATGTCCAAATATTAAAATATATTTGATGATGCAGGACTTATTATTCACTAGATATTTAATGTGAATGCACTCCGTATCTGGCACAGTGTAAAATCTTACAGGTACAATGGGAAAAAAGATAATTCCAGTCCCAGGGAGCTTAGAGTTTAGTTAGATCATGATAAATGCCATGATTAAAAATAAACATGGGGGAGTTCCCATCCTGGCTCAGCAGAAACAACCCGACTAGTATCCATGAGGATGTGGGTTCATCCCTGGCTTCGCTTAATGAGTTGGAGACCTGGCAAATCCATGAGCTGTGGTGTAGGTTGCAGACGTGGCTCGGATCCCACATTGCTGTAGCTGTGGTGGTAGCTGGCAAATGTAGCTCTGATTCAGTCTCTAGCCTGGGAGCTTCTATATGCCATGAGTATGGCCCTAAAAAGCAAATAAATAAACAAATAAATAAATAAAAATAAGCATGGTTTGGTATAAGAACATAAATATGGGCATCTGACTATGCCTTGTGAGAAAAAGAGACATTTCTGAGAAAAAGTCATAGAGCAGGACGAGGGTATATTCTGGTTAAAAATGAGAGGAAGGAGAAGATTCAAGGCAGGGAAACTGCAAAATAAAGGACCAAAGATAAGGCATTATATACTTAGAAGTAGAATATATTCTATCGGAGCCAGCAAACATATAAATTGCAGAGCTCAGATTATAAAAATCAAATTATTTTGTGATACGTAGTCTTCAAACATAGCCACCATCAATTTCTTCCATCCCTGAATGTGTGCACACATTACCATTAAAAGCTAGAACCTCTCTCTCCCTTCTTGAATCTATGCTGGTTCCACTTCTCTTGAAGAGAATGTGGTAAAAGTGGCATTGTGTCAGTTAAACTTAAATACATATGGCAGCTTTGGGGAGAATCCAACTAACACAAGACCAACTACCCTGAGACCACAACACTGTGCTAAAAGCCTGTGGTAAAAGCTATACTGAGCATTACATAGAGTAGCCTTCCCATAGCTTCCAGCCCAGTCAGGATGCTGACACATGAGTGACCACTGATGACGCTCCATGGAGCGTAAAATCTACCCTGCTGATTCCTGTCCAAATTTCCGATCCCTATAATGGTCAGAAAGAATAAACTGCTCATATAAAGAAAGCTGTGTATAACTAAAACAAAACAAAAGAAAATACCTGTGAGTGAGGTGCTGATATGACAAAACATGTAGAACTGACTTTGGGACTGAGCAGTGAGTGGCAGTCTACAGAATGTGAAGAGAGTGAGTGGAGCCTGGAAGTTTGCTATTGGAGACCGCAGAAAAGGGGAGCTGTGTTATACATGGTGGAGAATCTGGTGAGACTGGCACTGAGGCGTTGCTTAAGATATAAAACGTGTCCAACATTGAGGATGTAGGTAATTAGATGTGCTGACTTCTTTTAGCTACCTAAGTTTTTCTTTTTTCTTTTTTTCGGCTGTGACCACACCATGTGGAAATTCCTGTGCCACGGACTGAACCCATACTACAGCAGCAACCTGAGCTGCAGGAATGACAATGTTGGATCCTTAACCCACTATGCCACAAGGAAATTCCTGATACGGTTTTAAAAGTGAGAAATAAAAAAAGGTAAATGCTCAGTTTTCAAGCAGAATTTTACTTGAAGCTACTCAGAAAGCAAGAGATTAAAAAAAAAAAGAATCAGTCTTGTGAAAAGATCAAGTAAAGTTTGTGGTTGAAAGATGCTTTGTTAAACACTTTGACTCATACCATTAGACACAGTACCTCTTGGCTAGGCAAACAGATATCTAAGAATCTCGAGGTAATTGTTCTACAGCACCCTCAATCAGAGACCAAAGAGAAGGGATTGTCACAAAGATAGGTGGTATACCTAATGGTGTAGCAGGAAAATTCATAGGAAATCCACATCTTGTTTTTTGCATTTTTTTTAAGGGTTGCACCTGCAGCATATCAAAGTTCCCAGGCTGGGGTTCAAATTAGAGCTGCAACTGCTGGCCTAGACCACAGCTCTCACAGCAATGCTGGATCCTTAACCCACTGGGAGAGGCCAGGGATCAAACCCACATCCTCATGGATATTAGTTGGATTTGTTACTGCTGAACCACGACCGGAACTCCCGGAAACCCCACATTTTAAGAGAAATGTATGATGAAAACACCAATAGCATGAATAGAAAATTCACCATGAACAACACTGGACCCCTGGCCCTGAACAGGTGGGAATCAGGCTTAGTAAGATATTCAGCTGTGAACACAATTTATGTCATAATAAGAACGAAGATGGAAGGCTAAAGGTCACAGTCAAAAGCTATAACCAGAGAACCATTCCAGGGAGAAGAATGGGAACCTCTACAAAGAATAGTCCTTCTCCCCTGAGCAAGTAGACTGAGAGCAGCTGGACTTAACAATTGCTATGGTTCAGTGACTACTACATGTCCACTGTTCTCTACCACCAATTTGAATAATAGTTACTATTGTGATTATGCTTTCTCTTCTTCACCATTTTATTTTGGGTATATGACATGGCAAATAATTGTCTTTGAATTCATAATCTCTGTACTCAAGGACTGCACCAGAGGAGCTGCCCCTCAAAAACTGCACCAAGAAGCCTCATCCATGTATGAACCTGACTTAGACAACTTTGAGATTATGTCACAAATGGGTGAGAATTTGAGAGATGGGGTGAGGCTATTTTGCAGGCAGGAGGGATATGAATTGCTGTGACCAAAAATATTCAAAGATGTATATTATCAATATATTCCCTATCTGTATGTATGATCCTGCTTCTGACCATCAAGAGGTAGATACAATATCCCTTTCCTTAAAATAGATTGATCAAGAAAATGCAGTGGAAATGACCCTATTTCAGTTTCAAGCTTAGACTTTAAGAAACTCAGCAGCTTCCATTTTTATTATATAGACTCAATAACACTGAGCTCACAATCTCATGAGAAATTTCAAGGTAGCTATGTGAAAAAGACACTTGGAGGAGAGATGAGGTGTCAGATATGGGTATGAAACTTTCTTAGATTTTTCCAGCCCAGCTTAACTACTAACTAAAAGTAGCTAAATGAATGGCCCCAGTCAATACTCAGTGGAGTACAAGAACTGCCATTCCAGCCATGACAAATTTCTGATCCAAAAAGCTCTTATACATAATAAAATGCTTATATTTCAAGCTACAGCATTCCCAGGTAGTTGCTATATAGCCATAGATAACTAAATCACCTTTCAAATTACGGGGAGTATTCAGCAAAGCCTTGTGTTTCTCTCATAAATTACAATCACAGAAGCTTTGAGTAGAAAAAAGCACCCTTCAAAAACTGGAAACAGCCCAAATAGTCAAAATAAGAGAATGGATGAGTAGTGCAGTATATCCATCCAATATAACATTACACAGCAATAAAAAAAGGAACCAACTGTTGCTGCACTCAGGAGCATGAATGAATCTCATAGACATAGCAATGATTATAGAAATTCATACAAAAACATTACATTTTGGATGATTTCAATCATGTTACAAGTCAGAATAATGGTTTCCCTTAATGTGGTATATTCACTGAGAAGAAAGATGAGGGGAATTTCAGGATGTTGAAAATGTTGTAATTCTGTAATTCTTATTCATTTGAGTTGTACATTTATAGTGTGTGTGAATTCTACTGTATATTACACTTGATTAATTTAAGAAGAAAAAATGTACAACTTCTCTGAGTTGTACATTTACAGTATGTGTGAATTACATTGTATATGACACGATTCATTTAGAAAGTTTGTTTTTAAACTTCGAAATACTAAAACCCAAAACACATTCCTATACTTGAATATTACTATAAAGCAATTTGAACTTAAAGAGTTTTGGTGACTTACCCACACTCACATTGCTAGAAAGTAGTAAAAATTGTTCTGGTGCCTTTTCTCCAGTTCTCAGTATTTGTATAGATTCCAGTAGTTTCTATAGTGTGAATTTTTTGTCTGATTACTTTACCATATTTTCTTGGAAGCGAGAACATAGGTCAGATTTTGAAGTCCTTAAGATTTAGGGATCTATATAAGTACCAAGGAAACACAATGGGCTTTATTAAGTCACAGAAATCTGAGAGAAGGCAAATTGTTTTAAGAATCCATAAGCATCAGCAGGTGTACATGTGGAAGATAATTTATGTGGAAGATAATTTATGTATGGACCATATATCTTATGGAGAAGCTGTGTTTCTGTTGCATAGGACAATACCAGTGGCAAAATACTGAAAATCACCTTGAATATTACTATGTTAGTAGACCTTTTTATGACCTGACATTTTATCAGGACAATCTAAATGTTGTGAGTATTACAGAAAGCAAATCCATGATCTGAACTGATTTTAGTTCACAAGAGGTTCCATTTGTTTTTATTGAGGTTAATGGGTCTGTGAATACAGATCCATTAACCCCAGAATTTTTAAATGTTAAATCAGCAGCTTTAAATAAACGTTAACGTGAGACACCAATTACTGTTACTGTAATACCAACTAGAGGGCAAGATTTGGAGCATTGCCTAGTAAGAATATGTTAAAAATTCTGAACTCCTTTATTAGCAAGATAAAAATGATGTAAAGATATTAATATTTTGTTGGGTCAAAGCCAATAAAAAATAAATTATCTCCCCTTTAAAAAAGTCATTTAGCAAATAGCTGCATAGTCTCTAGAAGACTTTATGCTTCCAAACTTTCATAGGATTATGGTTATTGTTATTAATGTTACCATTACTACTCTTGCAATGCCATTACTACATTAAGGAATTGATTTACTCAGATCTTATGGCTGTAATTACCACATGTACTTCTGAAACAGTGCATTGCGAGGATACATGGGGCTCACTGTGAGATAGTGGTTCTGCACAGAGTTGCATGCATGCAGGCATTGAGATTTATACTGCTCTAGTTTAAATTATTTTGTATCAATTAGGAACTCAAAGTGGTATCAATATCTAATCTCTGTTTCTGTGGTCAGAATTTCATTATAGTGAAGATAATGTAATTAAATTCAATACACATTTACTGGATGCTTCCTATGAACCCTATTCTCAAGGAACGCTCTGGTCTCTGGGGAAGTCTCAACAATAAGAACTAAGTTGTCCTGGTTCACATCCTAGCTCTGTTCAGTTGGTGAAAAGTTACTTAATTTATTTAGGCTCCAGTTTCTTCATTCATTAAATTTTCACACTATTGTCTATTTCATGAAGCTTTTATTTAGATGTTGAAAATATAACTGTTAACGCTGTATGTGCCAGGTAAGTAATGCTTCATAAATTATAACTTATTAAAGCAACATGGTATCTTTTTAAAATTCCATAAAATACAATTATCAGACAAGACTAAACAACTATAGAAAGTAGCTACACATCTGTGTGTGAGGTTGTAGGATGGTGAACACTCCCTCCCTTCTATAACTATGCTTTAATTTTCTATGTAATTTAATTTGCCCCAATATAACTACATATTAATTTTGCTGGGTGAAAAAGAATGTCATGCAGTCTTAAAATTGTAGAGACCACAAAATGGCTCTAGGATGGCATACATCCTCTTTGCTAGGCTATTTTTCTGGTCAAACATATGGTCTACCCTATAAATGTTGCATGTATGTTTAAATATAATATATTCTTTGAATTTGGGTATCGATGTCTTTCTGTCTCTGTCTCTCCCTCACACATAGACACACACACATACATACCACACACACTCATATAGTTCAAATCTTGTTTTTTTTTTTTTATTTTTGCATTATAGCTGGTTCAAATCTTAAATATTTATCAGTTTATATCCTCTTTTAAAATATCTATAAAATTAATATTGTATTCTATTGTTCAGGTCTTCAGTACTTCTATTTATATCTGTCCATTTAAGATATTACTTTCTGTGAGTAGTATGTTAAAATTTTGGCCTAGAATTGTAAGTTTATCTAAACCTGTCTTCAGTTTTGACAGTTAAAGCTTTATATATTTTGAGTGATATTGCTGGGTGAATCTAAATTTATGCTGATTGCAGCATTTTATTATTTTAATATTTTCACCAGAATATCATATCCTTCTCTGACATTTTGAGTTATTTTTCTTGAATCATTTTTGTCATGTTGATTGGTTACTCCTGTTTTCCATAGTCATGTACTTACTTAATATATATCTGTCTACGTTTCTGTGCCTTTTTCTTTTAAATATATCTTCATAGACAATATATTGTTAGATCTTGTTTCTATTTCTTTATTTTAATCTACTCTGAGATGAAGTCCTTTAATTGAAGAGTTTAACTTATTTATATGGCCAGTATTTCTGCTGATTAAAATGAACCTCTTTATTCTTAACTGCTGCCTTCTGGAAAAGTTCCTCTATCTGATCTTTCAACAAACTAATTCATTTTGTAGCTTTATCCTTCTAGCTAAATAGCTCATCAGCTGTATTCTTTACTGTCATTATTGTGTTTTTCACATTTATTATTGGTTCCTTTCATGATTTATTTTTCTTAACTCATATTGCTATTATCTAACCTTATCATCTTTATGTATTCATATTATATTAAATTCTCAGTCATCTGTTTTAATAATTATGCCTCTGATGTTGTTCACTTTAATATCTTCTTTTTTACATTCATCATACTTCTTAGCTATCTGGTTATTTTGGCCTGTGAATTCACATTCCCTTGGGAAAACAGACTACCTTATCTGATACTATGTATTTGAAAAGGGTAACAAGACAGGTGCAAGCCTGTACCTCTTTTGTTGTCTTTAAAGAGAGGAGAGGGGATGTGCCCCAGAGTGCAGGACCCAATGTTGTCCTAGAACTTCCCCTATCACTTCTATTTGTTGCTTCTCAATCTGGTAACTTATTCCACTAGGTTTTTCTTTTAAAATGCTTAGTAAGGAATGTTTTGATAGGAGATAATTTCCCTTTTTAATTTTGATAAATCATTTTTATTTTCTACCCAGCACAACTAAGAAGGTATAAATGGATAGAAAGAAAAGTAACATATATTGTAATTACGATTTCCTAAAGTTAAGTCAAAATCCTATTCTATGAAATTTGCCAAGAAAATATTGGTATAATATAGATTCTTCTAAAAGAAAAATCCCCCAGAGTTCACCCAACATCCACCAACAGCATTTGTGGCCACAGAAGGCTAGAGCTACTGGCTTACATTCTGGTTTGCATAAGAATATTGTATTACACAAATTCAATTTTGATGTTAATAAAAAAGGATATTTACTACTTTTCATGTCTAACCTGAGTTACAAAACTGCTAAATCATATTTAAAATCATCATAAACTATTGCAGGAGCTATAGTTGGCCAGTGGTTTTCAGAGACTTGACAAATCTCTAGCTACACAGAAATATAGTTACCATAAGTATGAGATATAGGAAGTAGTACTTGGTATTCATTCATTTACCTACTCTTTTATTAAATGAGTGACTTACCAAATATTTGTTATTTTCTTTTTCAGAGCCACACTCTATTCTACAAACTGAAGACACTGTGAAAAATGGAATGGGATCCCTGCCCTCAAGAAGTTCATGCCCTTATGAAGGAGAAAAATTGAAACAGTTAAGAGCAAGACAATGTGACAAGAACTTTAATAAGAACACAGGCACACAAGTTCTATGATTCACAGGAGAATCGACAAAATGACAAACATCCTCCTACAAGTGGATAAAATTTGAGAGGTACAACTCAAAAGGCAAATATCATAAGGCTAACAGAAGATGTAATATATACTTACAATGGAATACTACTCAGCCATAAAAAATATGAGATTTTGCCATTTGAGATAACATGGATGGACCTGAAGGGTATTTATTATGTTTAGGGAAATAAAACAGAGAAAGACAAATATTGTATGATTTCACTTATATGTGGACTAAAAAAATATGAACAAACATAATAAAACAGAAACAGATTCACAGATAAAGAAAACAATCTATGGGAGTTCCCGTCGTGGCTCTGAGGCAACAAATCTGGCTAGCATCCATGAGGACGCAGGTTTTGATCCCTGGTCTCTCTCACATTGCTCTGATTGTGGTGTAGGCCAGCAGCCACAGCTCCAATTTGACCCCTAACCTGGGAACCTCCATATGCTGTGGGGGTGGCCATAAAAAGCAAGAAAAAAAAAAAGAGAAAACAATCTAGTGGTACTAGAGGAGGAGCAAAATAGGTAAAGGATATTAGGAGGTACAAATGACTAAGAATAAAATAAATAAGTTACAAGGGTGTAACGTAGAGCACAGGGAATATAGTCAATATTTTTTGAATAACTGTATGAAGGCTAGTCTATAAAAACTTCAAATTAATATGTTGTACACTCAAAGCTAATATAATATTGTAAGTCAACTATATTTCAATAAAAATTATAAAGTTGTTCCCTTACTACTGTTATTTATAAAGATAACTATTATAACCTGGTAATTAATGATAATGGCATAGGGCTTTGAATTGGTAGGGAATTGGAGAATGTAAAGCGAAGTCCTTAACTGAAAAAATATATTAATCCTCTGTCATGTCTGAGACAGAACAAAGAGTCAGTGACTCTGATGGGCCTTGAAAAGTTTTTTTAAACTCTATAAACATGAAACTTGAATAAATTTTATTTTTTGCACATTACACTGACATTCTAGGGAATTATAGTATGGATTCAAATATAAACAGTCAAATTCAGTTAAAGGAGCTAAATTATAAAACTATTAGAGAAAAGTATAAAAATGACATATTTGGGAAAAGCTAGAAACATGCAGGCCTTTCCTTATCTAAGAGACCAAACTATATTACACTGAACATACAAATATATTAGTTACCTAATTATGCAGGATGCAGTAAGAAAAGGTCCACAACAGCAGTCATACCTCTTTGCTGTGCATGCAAAGGCTATAAGGAGTAAGAGAGTCAAAAAACTCTGGGCAAAAACAAGCCAGGAATAAAATGTAATTCAAAGGATAAATGGCCAGAATCCAGAAAAAATACTGTGTAATAAGCTTGCCATCTACAGATACAGAGTTTGATACTGAACCAAACCAAGGACATTTTTTTAAAAGAGGAACTTCTTTTATTATTTCTGTCTGATGTTAGAACTGATTCCTCTGTGAGAATAAGAGATGCCCTTAGAAAAATACATACAGAGCAATGAGGTAGAGATATATTATTGGGCAGTAAGTTACAGAAACCTCAATTATCAGTAGTTTGAACATTTATTGTTCACCTAACTGGAAGGCTGAAGCAGGTAGTGTCACAGGTTGGTTCAGCAGCTTCAAGATATCAGGGTGTTGAGTTGACAGCTCTCCAATTGTTCTAGATTTTTCTGTCATGGTAGCAAGATGGCTTTCTCAACTCCAGGCACACTATCCTCACAGCCATGTCCAAAGACAGGAAGTAAGGGTAGCCAGGACAATAAAAGTACACATCTCTCCTTTCACTGAGAAGGAAAACACCTCTTTCTTGGTTTCTAGTCTTATTGTAGTTTCTGGTCTTATTGATCAAAACTGGCTCCCCAGAGCACCCTTAGCTGCAGGAAAGGCTAGCAAAGTAAGCATATTGCTTTTCAAGACCTTTAGTGAAAAGTGTGCATGAGGAATTAAAAAAAAAAAAAAGATTGGGCCTAATATTTGGAAACTAATTTAAAGCACCTACTGCAAGGAGTAAATTAGTGGGAGCGTGACTGAGAATATTGCTCTATTTGCATTAAGCAATAGAGATATGGATTGGTGAAAACATTTCTCTCATTCATGTAACACGTATTTATTAAGCATGTACTGTGGGCTAAGCATTCTGCCAGAAGATGGGAATACAATGGTCACAGTAAAAAGAAACAGGCTTTATGCTTTGGGGCCTGAGTGGTACATGGTCCACTCTAGGAACTGAAAATGGGGCAAGGAATCTGGAGAGTAGGTGTCAATTCCATTTTAATACATTGGAAATATACTTCAAGACCTGCTTATGACTGCCTTATGTTGCTTCTCTCCCACTGACTCCTCTCCAGTTGAAGCCCATTTCTTCCCTTAATACTGTAAAGCCCATTTCTTCCCTAGACCCTAGTGCATTAGTTGCTTTCCATGAGTGGGATACTCTGCCTTCAGAATCTACAAGGCTGGCTTATTACTGTCAGTCCTGGAGTTAGAAAGTAGTTACCTGGAGAGGCATTTTATGGCCACCAAATCTAAAATGATCATCCCTGCCTTAGTCACTTTCTAAGGTAGCTGTGTCAATATTTCCTTCACGATATATATAACTGTTTATAATTATCTTGTTTACTCATCTGATTTCCCTATTATTCTAAAAGCTCTATCTTTAAGAGCAAGGATGTTGTCTCTTTTCTTTACTGAGATAACTATAGAGGCTAAAACGTGTGGTCTGTCAAGATGGGCTGGATCAAGAACATAGACCATTATTAATACTTTTGTTTTCTATCCTAAGATAAATAGGAAATGTTTTAACTGCTTTATAATTGGGGGCTGATAGGATTTGATTTGTTCAATTACCATTTCTCCCAGTAGGTATTAACTTAAAAACATCTTATTCTTACATAGATTCTCTAGGTCTCAGTCTATGCCTATGAATGTATTTTATATAATACATTTCTAGTAATCTTGACTAAAATAATAATGATGGTAGTGATAATAATAATAATAATAACAACAATCTGAACTGAGTCTTAAAACTTACTGGTTAGATTATTTGACAGTATCATTCCAAAACCTAAAATATCAGCATGACAAAATCACTTTCAGTTTTTCTGAGAGGTCAAAGTGAAATTTTAATATTAGAAACCTGTAGCAGCCAATAACAAATCCACAATGATATTCCATACCAAAAGACTTATAGCATAACAACAGTTACCCATCAGTACATAAGTTTCAACTATGAAAGACAGTGAAATATAATTTAGCATCAAGCTCTGCATACATTTGAGACTTTTATATAGCAAAATTGCTTTGATTCAGAGTAATAAAAAACAGTCTATTTAACTAAATAGTAATTACTTTAGATGGAGAGTCTGAGCAATGTATCTTGCTTATATCTAGGTAGCCAGTTTAACTTCAACCAGTTTAACTTTTAATATTATTTTAAGATTCCAGAAAATTAAGTTGCCAAGTTAATGACATATTTGCCCCATTTTATTCCCCTTACCTTTCACTTAGAGTCTACTGTTAAAACTCAGTGAAATTCATATCTCTCCATATCAAAAAGCACTACACAACCATAATCAAAAACATGAAGTCATAAAGTTAAAACCATTTAATCCTATTAAAGCCTCATTAAATCAAGGCAGTATTTATAGGATGGGACTTGATTCCCTTGTACACTAGCAAATCTGCAACCCAAGTCAATGTTCACAAATTAATTAGCAACTGCACTAAGGGCAGGTGTTTGACTGACATTTCCCTTGATCTCTTCCCTCAAGGTTACATGCTGTACAGTCATGCAATTCCTTGCCATTAATCCTTAACCCCATTGGAATATTTGTTTACTTTGCTGAATAAGAGCAAGAGCATGAGCTACAAAACAAATATGCAGAATGCAGAGCAGCGCTTTTTCAAGATAACATTTCTTGTATCCAAACAATGTGAAGAAGAAACACTTTGTATAGACTATGTGCACTGTGTTTAGAAGAAAAAAAAAATCATCATTGTGGAGGACAGAGGTAATTTTTAAAATAGTTTCCACACACAACAGCTAAAGCTTCAAGTGGGAAATGATAGGATTTTAAAGCTTGAGAATCTTGTAACATTATTTATCCAAAAGGCTTCATTTTTTAGTTGGGGAACTAAGATACAAGGGAGGGTTTGTTTCTCCAGAGAGCCCAGACTACTAATAGTCAGGCCAGGTCCAAAACCCTGAAATCAACTCAACTAGATGGTATTTTTATTCTTTTTTTTTTTTTTTGTCTCTTGGTATTCTTCTAATATAAACCAAGAATTTGACATATGACATTTGTTATTTATGACTTTTTTGGCAGTGATGATAAAAACATGTTTAGGTCTTGAATGACATGTAAATAATATCCTCCTCAAAATACTGACAGTGGTCAAGACATAACTCCAAGTTCAGGTTGATGGGCTTTTAACTATCATGTCACCCAAAGAAGCTGAAGAAGTAACACCCCTTTTTTTTTTTTAATAAGCTTCTAAAGATCACGTAAAAACATTTAGATTTATTTTTTTTTCTTGAGTTAGCTTTGATTTCTTTTTCAAACAATGATTCTATAATATGGCAAAATAGTATTTTTGACAATTGAGATCAGAGACCAAAGGTTTATAGTACTATGCAGACGAAAGAGGAAAGGCATGGGATCTTCTGAGTAGATTTTCTAACAGATCCATTTTTGTAACTAGCACAAAGATCAAACTTCATTTGTAATGACATGATAGGAACCAAAAGAACAACTCTGAATGAATTTCAAAGGTAAATCAATAGGTTGATCAAAAATGTCACTTCAATAAAGCTTCAAGTTCCCTAAGAGAAGAGACAGAGAGCTGTGGCTCATTGTAGAGCACAGTGTTGGATCATTTAGAAACTCAGCTTTGTGGGTAATCCATCCAAGATGATCCTTGGCAATAAAGCATAAAGATGAACTACACTGGCTCTGGAAAAAAATTAGGTCAGGGTGTTAGTCCCATTATTTCCTAGCTCTGTATCCTTTCAAGTTCCTTATCCCAAGACTTAGTTCTCTTTCCTATGAAAAACAAACAACAACAAATGCTGAAGGGTCAACTGAAGAGTTACAGAAGACAATGCATGCAAAAGACCTAACAGTGTCCCAGACCTGTTGTAGGAGCTTAATTAGTGATTAAGTTGAGAACTGATAACTGCAATGATCTTGTGGAGAAACAATCTATGAGCAAGAGCAGAGAAGCAATTATTTCAACAAAAATAGCATTTGAAATAGGAAAAATACATAATAATATTAAAAGGCATTTATGAAACCATTTCATTTCTGAAGAACTTTTGTTAATGTGATAGGGAAGCTTCTATGCTGTTTCCTCTGAAATTGAATAAAAAGAAAAAGAAACTGGAGTTCCCGTCATGGCACAGCAGAAATGAATCCAGCTATGAAGTTGCCATTTGGATCCCTGGCCTCGCTCAGTGGCTTAAGGATCCAGCATTGCTGTGAGTTGTGGTGTAGGTCGCAGATGCGGCTTGGATCTGATGTTGCTGTGGCTGTGGCATAGGCTGGCAGGTATCCTGGGACCCTCCATGTGCCACGGGTGCAACACTAAAAAGCAAAAAAAAAAAAAAAAAAAAGTTTATGAAAGTCATGACAACATAAAGTAATTTGTTTTCTGACTCAATTTATTTTACATTGGAAAATAACTATACTTTGTATGGACATTTGGAATAATTTATTAAATTAGCAGGAAGATTTTCTATGCCCATATGTTCTTTTGTTTATTGCCCATTACTATAATGATAATATTTCTTTAAAATTTTTTTTTAAATTTAGACACTATGTAATTCTAGGAAAGCAGTGGCTGAAATTCAAACAAAGGTGAAAAATACTAACGTTGCTTTTAGTTGAGATATTTTGCACAAAGTAACATTTTTCTAGGTTCAAATGCCAATCCATTTATAATGGAAAATATGGAGCTTATATTACTAAATTATAATAAGCATCTTCACAATTTCATAAGTCAATATTATGAAAAACAAACAAGAGAGCTCCAGTAAAGAATATAGCTTGGGTGCTGAAATATATTAGTTTGATAATGATAGGGTAAGTATATCGTTATATTAATTGAGCAATTAGTAAAACTCACAGCTGTGCTTTTTGACAACAGGAAAAAATATTCTCTTTATTAGGAAGATATTTGAAAGAATATTTAAATGGCAGAAAATAATATCTTCTCTCTTAGAAAATAATCTTGTGTGCCCTAATAAAGAAAAAAGAAGAAGAAAAGAAATAACAACTCCCTTTGAGAGTAACAAGATTTTTGATTTGTATTTTGCTTAGTAGAGACACAAGGCTACAATTCTACCACCTCATTAGTGGTTCAATTGTGAAAACCAGTAATAAATATCTTAGAACTGAACTAAAGATATGCATAAAAAGTACAAATATACAATACATTTTTGTGTATGATTATGAATAAAGAAATATGAAATCAAGACTATAAAAACATGCCCTTGATTACTATCCACAAGAGCCTAGTTTCTTAGAATATGAGTCCTTTTTTTATAACTTTCACAATAAACATCAGATAAATGAACATTTCTATAAATTTCATTTTTGGAGAATTTATGGTCTGCCTCATTAACACAAAGATACTAAATGTGCTGTCAAAGTGTACCGCTGTGAATCTTTCTAATTATCTAATTAATCTAATAATCTATTTCCCCTAATTTTTTTCAAACTGAAATATTGCTATACTTGAGACTCTCCATAAGGAAATCTTGGTTTTCTTAGCCAATGGATAATAGAATTTTAGCAGAAGGCTCATTTTAGCAGGACTACCACATGAGGTCCACATCTATAGTGGGAATTTCATTTTTTAATACTAAAATTGAAATGGAGAAATGTTTCCTTATTTCCCCAAATCTCTATCTTGTAGGTACTATTATATTCATTTCCATGTTTATTATAGTCAAAAATATATGTTTCCTGAGAAGAGAAAAACGTCTGATGAAGCTGGTATGGTTTTTGAAAATCCATGGAGAGAAATGCGTGCTTAAGAATGAACATTTTTGTTACTGGTAAATATTCCTTCAAATAACTTAATAGAAGTTATTGAGGCCTACCAACCAAATACTCCCTGATGTACCTCTCCTCATCAAAGTACCTTTATAATCATTATATTAATATATTTTATTTGAGAATATCTAGGCCTAGCTTCCCTCTCTCCCTGAGGGCCTGGTTCAGTTTCCTGATCTATGCTTTACAAGAATGCAATATTAGAAGAGGTGTTTGATAAAGAGGAAAGTAAATAGAAAACAATGATTCTCTTTGTAAGGTTATACAAAAAGATGTTCCCTAGGAGATTTCGTGTTCTGTTTTCCAGACTCGGTCAAATTAGATTTAGAAACTTTTCATTCCTATTTATGAAATTAATGTTTGTTAAGAAAAAGCCTCATGAATATATATTATGGGTAAAGTGGCATTCTAAAGCAAACATGGTATGTATTTAGCTATGTTCACACTATGCCAAAACAATGGGTGAAAAAAATATTTCACCTGGTTTATTTTCGCAGCTTGTCACCCTGTTTTCTCTTTGCCAATCTATCCTACTAACTTTCTAAAACAGCGGGTCCCAGCATTAATGTGTATAAGAACCACTGGAGAGTCTTTGTTAAAAGAGCAGATTTCAGAGCCCCACACCAGAGGATTCAAATTCTCTCTTCTTGGTGGGGAGAGGTGACGGCCAGATTCTAACACCTTTTAATAAGCATTCCAGGTGAATGCAAATGAAGGTATTCCTCTGAGCACACTGAAATCTCATTTCCAGAACCCATTTCCAAAGCATATTTTCCAAATTATTGGAAGAAAAAAAAAAAAGAATAATTTAGAGGACACTCAAAATAAGTACCACGGAGCCATACGTAAGGTAAATGTACAAAATTGAAATGGCCCTTTAAAGCATGCTGTCTAAGAAAGAGAGAGAAAATGTCCTTTAAATGTCTAAATATTTCAAGGGAAGACAGAGCTTGCAAACTTCCTATTTAACCCCCAGTAGTATAAGGAAAAGGTTATATACTCAGAAAACCACCTAAATCTCTAACTCCCTCTTGTTAAGAGAATATTCAGAGGGCATTCTGACCTGGTCCTTGACCTGCCAAGCTCCCCTAGTTCTCTGTACTTTACATAATCTCCTTACTCCTGGCTATACACACCTCCTCCGGCAAATTCTGATGGCAGCTTTTAGATCTTGTACAAAGCCTCCCAGATTTATTACCAGTTTTTCTGCAAGGAGTGATCCTACTCTCTCAGCCAAATCCCTGCTGAGTTGTGTGGATATTTGTGAAGGATAAATACGGCATGTGCAGGACAAAGAAAATGTGCTTTTCCAATCACCATGCTGGATTGCTCAGTTCCTGCTGACAGAAGGAGGCAGAAAAGATAGACTCATTTGATCATGCCAAACTCTTTCATGCCTCAGCATGGACTTCACAGGCCAAGTGCCATAGATTAGTATTTTAATCAGGAAGCAGCTCAACTGGGGGAGTTGAATAAGAGAACGCTTCCTTTCCCTTTGCCTGTTTACATCCTTTTATCTTTTTTTTTTAATCTAATTCTTCTTCTGAAGAGACTTAGAGAATATGCAGGAATCCAGATGGCACTGGAAAAGTCACCGAGATGAAGTTTTACTGCAAATGCTTATTGTCCCTCCCACATCCACACGCCCATAAAAGCTCTAATAGCATTAAGAAAATATGTGATGACATATATCATCAAAAGGACTGCTATTCAAAAAGGACAAAAGAAGACTATATCATTTATATATAAACTTGGTTTGGTAATAAGCTGAGGCATTGATAATCTCAAAAATCAACCTAGCTGTATTCATTTTTCCCCCCAAGCCCTTCTGTTATTTTATTAACTTTCCTTTATTGGACTGATAGATTTAATACAGATGTTTTTAGGTTTCTTCTACAGATAAAATCTAGAAGATCTCATTGAATTTAAAAAGTCAAAAATTAACATGTCATCCTATATAAAGAAAGATACTATTCACTTTGGTGGAAACACATGGTACAGCGTGATTTTCAGTCCTAATCAAATTTCCTTTTCAATCTCTTTTATGGCAAAGGATACCTCCCTTTTTTACCCTCTCTCTGCTAGCCCCCACATAAGTCCATACAACTAAACTGATAAGCCTACCAATTACTTATTATTTTATTTCCAGATTATTAGCTATAAAAATTGTAATTTCAATTATTTTAGTATAACAAGTAATAGCTTAGAAATTTTTAGAAAGAGGAATTCCTGTCGTGGCTCAGTGGTAATGGACCCAACCAGTATCCATCAGGATGCGAGTTCAAACCTTGGCCTTGCTCAGTGGGTTAAGGATCCAGCATTGCCATGAGCTGTGGTACAGATTGCAGACTAGGCTTGGATCCCGTGTTGCAGTGGCTGTGTTGTAGGACAGCGGCTACAGCTCCGATTCGACCCTTAGCCTTGGAACCTCCTTATGCCACAGGTGCAGCCCTAAAAAAGCCAAAAAAAAAAAAAGGAGGAAGAAAATGTATTCTTTTATACTATATTCTTTCAGAGTTGCTCTTCATTAAAATTACAGAAATAACTTTTCACTCACTTGCCTGGAAAGGATGCAGTTTTCTTAATGTCAGAGTATTGCTTTCTAAAGTGAGATCTTGGAGTTCTCGCTGTGGCTCAGTGGGTTAAGGACCTAATACTGTCTCTGTGAGGATGTGGTTCAATCCCTGGTCTCACTCAATAGGTTAAGGATCTGGCTTGCTTTGGCTGTGGTGTAGGCCTCAGCTGCAGCTCCAGTCTGACCCCTAGTCTGGGAACTTCCAAATGCTGCAGGTGGTGCTGTATAAAGAATAAATAAATAAAGTGAGATCTTGTTTTCTAAAGCAAGTGACAATACATTTCGTACCTTATGTTTTCCTAATCATAAAGATGAATTGAATCATTTCATCAAGAAAATAAAATATCTTCCCCAAATTGGGGTGATGGATATATATTTTACTTTGAACATGAACTTGGATGTGGGGGATTAGAGAGTTGTCTCTCAAGTCCTGCTCAAATTCTTTTTAGCCAAATATGATAAATCTACATCTGGGCTCTGCTCCTGATATATACCTTATTGGTCCTGGGCAAAGGAAAATTATAGTTCGCACGTAGCAATGTGAATGCTTTGGGATGAAACTAAAAGGATGCTTAACTTAAAAATAAAAAAAGTCTACATTCCAAGGATAGTCTCATATAGCGTAATTTCTAAGATAGGCAGTCCTCAGACTAATTGAAGGCCTCAGTAATATCAGATGCTGATTCAGTTTCTCTGGAATTCTCTTCATTTTTCCTCTCATAGCTGAGAAATGACTGCAACTGTTCGAAGTACAAAATTCTCATAACATCCAAAACAAGAAGAAAGGGGTAAGGAAAGATATTTCCCCATTCAAATTTCTCTTTTAATCATGGAGGGAAAACTTTCCAAGGAGCTGTTAAGCAAGCTTTCTCTTACACCTATTAGTCAAAGGCAAAGTTAGAGGCCTTTGTCTAAACCCAGTCACTGGTAGAGTAGAATGAGGTTACTGTGATTTAATTTAAAACATGGTTCATCCTCTGCATTTGGGTAGGGGTCAAGGTTCCCAGGGACTCATTGGCATCTAAGCGCTCTCTGAATAAAACTTGTGCTACTAAGGCAGAAGTAATAAAGGGCTATTGAGTAAGTAATTAACAAGATATGCACAAGCCAACACTTGTTTTCTGTTATGTCATTTGCTTTTGTGTTTTGTATCGTATTGTATTGTATTTTTAATATTTTGGCTGCACCCGCAGCATGTGGAAGTTCCTGGGCCAGGATTAAAACTGTACCACAGTAGCAATACAAGCTCCCGCAGTGACAACACAGGATCCTTAACCCACTGCACAGTAAGACAACTCTATGTTCTGTTTTTTAATGAGTGTATAGAGGTGGTGAACTTTTGGCATATGACTATGACAATTTTCCATTACATGGGACCATCCTTCTTTTGCAGGATCTTTTGTATCCTCGACCCTCACCCACCAAGTGGCGGTGCCATTACCTCTCTGTAATCATTGCTACAATCCCAGGCCTGCACTTTTCCAACTGTTCCCTGGCTAATGTCACGGTCCTCAGTTAAGAACCATTGGTAACGTATATTTTCATACTTGAATTCTGGTACATTTTGAAGGAAGAAGCACCAGTTTAGAAACTAATAAAACTAACTATTTAGTTTTATTATGAAACTAATAAATCCTTCATGAGGTGAAATATCACAGAATGTTTGAGATCCAGGCTTAACAATTCTCATAGTACATTATATTTTATATGTGATCATTTAGTATAAAATAAGCATGACTTATTTTATATCTTATTTAAATATTTTCATATATATTTAATATCTTATTTAATATCTTATTTATATTTTATTTATTTATACCTTATTTATATATTATTTAAAATAAGAGGTCTTTAAGTATGCTCTTTCTTTTATCACAAAAATGTGTAGCTATTTTATGTACATATACATGTACATGTATTTGGAGAAGAGAATGGCTTTAAATTCCAACACTGACACTTAAAACTTACACAGATTCATCCAAATTTTTTAACATTGCTGCACTTCTCTAAAAGGGGGATAACTATACCAAATTTAGAACATTATCCTTAGTATTAGATGAGATCATATACATGAAATACTGAAAAAAGCACCTAACAGATAGTAAATATTTACTAATAATTAATTTATCTCATATTTAAACACTCATGATGAGCATAACAAATAAATACATTCTTTGAGTATCACACCAAAAATATTACTCATATTTCTGTTTTCCATGGAAAAGAGTAGTATTGTGGAAAATGTCTGTAAAAGATCACTTTTTAGAACAAGGATTAGCAAAGAACAGTCCTCAGGTCAAATCTTACCTGCTGCCTGGTTTTATAAATAAAGATTTATTGAAATATGGTCATACCCATTCATTTACTATTGTCTATGGCTGCTTTCAGAATACAATGGCAGAGATGAAGACTTGCAACTGAGACTATCATGCTTCAAAAGTTAACGATATTTGGAGTTCCCTTCGTGGCTCAGTGGTTAACGAATCCGACTAAGAACCGTGAGGTTGCGGGTTCGATCCCTGACCTTGCTCAGTGGGTTAAGGATCCGGCGTTGCCGTGAGCTGTGGTGTAGGTTACAGACGCGGCTCGGATCCCGTGTTGCTGTGGCTGTGGCGTAGGCTGGCAGCTACAGCTCCTGTTAGACCCCTAGCCTGGGAACCTCCATATGCCGCCGGTGCGGCTCTAGATAAAGGCAAAAAGACAAAAAAAAAAAAAAAAAAAAAAAGTTAACGATATTTACTGTCTGGCTAATTGTAGAAAAAAGTTCATTAATCTCAATTCTAGAAGATAAAATATTTTATCAATGTATATGTAAGGAAAAAAGTGAAAGAAGGAAAAGAATGAAGGAAGAAAAGAAGGAAGGAAGAGGGAGGGAGGGAGGAAGAGAAGAAGGGAGTGAGAGAAGAAAGAAAGAAGGAAGAGGAAGGAGAAAAGGCGGGAGGAAGAAAAAAAGGAAGAGAGAAAGGAAAGAAAGAAAGTCTTTATTAACTTCTGCTAAGCCTAGGAAATTTTATCTGATTTCATAAACTTTACTATTTAATTTCATGTTATTTCTCTTTAACTCATTTTCCTTGTCCTAAGCTCTGGTCTTTATTTACTGCAGCAATGCTCTTTATACTGAACTTCTTGACAATTATTAGTTTCTTTAAGTAGTCTTTAGATTTTATATCACTGAACAAATCATTAGCAATTGTTTTTGTACCAGCCCTTTTCTCTTTAATATTAGAAAGTAAATATGTCATTAAGACATTTCCAGTGCTTTAAGAGCTACCAGAAAAGCTCTCAAATACCATCTCTGAGAAATTAATTTAGATTAATACATTCACAAAATACATTATGAATCATTTCTACTTTTCCAGCATCTGTTTGTACAATATTAAATTTAATTCTGTCCTGTTGAAAGCTAAGGTTTTTTAATGAGCATATATAATACATATCTACATATTATATAATATATATATATGCTGCAATTGAAATATTTTTTCTTATTTTGTAGGAAATAGAGTGCCTTGAAGAGGAGATGGATACCAGAGCTTAATTTCCGTACTTGCCCTTGCCAGTACATTCTGCAAATTGCATTCAGTGATAGAATGTATCTACATTACTTCTGACCTGCCAATATTTAGATACAACGTGTGGTGCCCATTTAGGCAGGTATTTCTTATCAGTTCAAACTCTGTCTTCTGGCATCATACTTTGTGATCAGGAAATATGATCTAGTATAGTATATTATAAGTACATCCTATATGTAATAACTCTGCAGTGACACCTATAGACTCTAAAAGCTCTGTGGGCTGATCTCAGATATGATTTTGTGGCTTTATTTGTAAACTGTTTGCCAGGGTTGGGAATAAAGAGTAAACAACTTGATTTTTATAAATCCTGCCTACCCATGAGCCAACATCAGTTTTTCAAACACTTTCTACCTCAGAACACTGAAGGATAACAGCCAAGTAAGAGACTTGATTTAAAAGATTGCCATAAATAGAGGTGTTTGAGATTTAAGCATCCAGCTACCTGCACTTTGAATTCCTCTGGGTTCCTATTTCCATTAAACCTAACTTTTCTGAAGATTAGTTTAGATTAAATCCTAGAATTGACATTTGAGACACCTGTCCAAGACTGTACTTAATAAATGATTCAATCCCTCCCTTTGGCATTACTAGAATTAATCTCATCTCATGCAGTAAACAGCAAATGTACCAAATAAATTCACGATGCATTTGCTTAGTTTTGGAAAGCAAAGTTGTGCAGAGATTCAATCCACCAATCTCATTATTTGGATAGAGTACTCTAAGCTGATGATTGAGTTACTGGCTGACATCAAGTACCCATTTACTGGCAGCTGTTAGAATTCACATTAATGATGGGGTTTTCAATGGAGAGCCCACAGAGAAGACATTCTTGTATTCAGATGTTCATGTGAAACTTGGCCTGGCTTCCAGACCTGCCTGAACTATGTCCATGGGGAATTTCATAGGATAGATGGCACCTGCCTCTCAGCCCACCCACCCCCCACTGGAGAAAATGGAAAGAACTGTTCTATCCTACGTGGTGGGAGTTAGAAGTACTGAAGTTGGAGAAGCAGTAATGAAGAATAAAAACAAAAACAAAAAGCAGTCATAGCTTGACCATTCTAAGGAGGCACTCTTGATAATGATTATGTTCTTTTATTCATTTCTTTTTGATTTGTTGTGCTTACTCTGGTAAGCTTCTAAGTTGAATGTGACTCTCTTAAATGTAGATTGGGAATCAAATTTGGGATTTGCATTTAGGTAGAGGACCTGTGTATTCCCATTTCTAGCAAGGTGACATGGATGTCACTTGGCTTATTTATAGGGGAAATATGCTTTTAGAGCTAACACTCTACAAATTATTTTTTCTGTCTCATATAGAATGGTACATTATTTTTTTTTTTCACTTTACAAACGATGTTCCTTTGCCTAAAGAGGTCTCTACTACCTGGTCCCCACCTACTTCTCAAACTCATTTCTTACATACTCCCTGTCCTCATTCCATTCCAGACAGTCACAGCTGCCTTCCTAATGCCCTTCTCACATTCTTGGCATGTACAGCTTTCTCTACCTAGAAAGCTCTTCCCCACAAAGGTCCCTCAGAGATACATTTTCTGACCAGCCAATCTATCTTAGTTTAGACTTTCCTAAAGGCAGACTCTAAGACAGGGATTCAAGGATAAACATTCATTTGGAAGGTAAAAGGAAACATGGATACAAGGGTGAACAAATAAGACAAAGAACAGAGCCAATAAAGAGTGTGGGGCTAGGCCAGCCACTACCATGGGCCAATGAGCTCAATTCTACAGAAACAAACAAATAAACAAAAAGACATCTGGAGAATAGTCTAGAACATTCTTTGGCGCTATCCTTCATGAGGGTTCAGGAAGCTGAGTATGGTCGTAGATCAAGTTCTGAAAATGGTTGTTTGACAGCTATTTTAAGGGCGTTAGGTCCCCTCCACTTCACTTCTGACTTGCTCCAGACTAGAGCAGCCTTACTTTGACTTCAAAAAAAAAAAAAAAAACTCACAGACAAAAATATGCAGGTCCTACTAGTAATTGGATACTAATTGGAGGGTGGCCTTGTCTCACTTGACCAAGAGGTATATTCAAAGAACTGACAATGTCTGCTCTGCTATCGAAAACAGCACATTCCCTTCCACCATCCTCTCTGCTTACTCAGTTTTCTTTTTCCTTATGTTTCTTAGCACATCCCCAGGTGATGTTACATATTCATTTATTTATTTTGATAGGCAATCTGTTATAGTACTTCGAAGAATAAATCCTAAATCCAAGCTGCCTAGTTTTGAGACCCAGCCTATCACTCTGAGTAACATGAGTAGCATGACTATTTCCCAATTTATTCAATAATAGCAGAAACTTTCTTAAAGGGTTCTTAACAAATCTGAAATCAGTGGTTTTATACAAAACCTGGGAATAGTATCTGGCACATAGTGTGTACTTTACTAGTGGTAGCTATTATTGTAATAATTTGTGTCTTATCTGTCTACCCTCAAGAATGGAAGATCCATGCAGAGCCAAATGTTTTTTGTCCTGTTCGTTGTTATTCTCAAGAGTTCAGCCAAGCAACATTATAGTTGCACAATATATATTTGCTAAATGAAACAGTAAATGAAGGATACTCCTCCAGGAATGTAATGTTAAACATTAATTCTTATCCTACTTCCCCCAAAAAACTCACCTTCAAGTAGCTAATTTCAATTTTCTATTTGCTTTCTAAGACTTGTTTCGAGTCTCCTGCTTTTCTAGGAATCCTACTCTGATTTGCTTCTTTCCCTCCAAACTACCTACTAGTCTCTTTCACACTTTGTTCTTCTTGCTTTTATTACACTCTATTGTAATTATTTGCTTACTTGTGATTTCCTTGTGACTGAAGAATGTATTACACTTGAGGTTTTGTCCCTAAGCACCCAGCCAAATACCAGGTGCTCAATAAATATTTGTGCATAAATATGCACAGCTAATGCTTTTAAGACAGGACAGCAAATTCTTCAAACCCTGTCTAGGTCGCCCTCTGGTGTGTAAAGAGTTGACAACCTGTGGTCTTCCAAAGTAAGATGCCAGTCTTACCCCCAGAAAATTGGAAATAGCCATGGAAGGACTAAGCATTTTGTGTGCCATGGGTACTGTGGAGAACCACAGACTTCAGACTAGAGGGTCATCAAAAACATCCTCTATTGTAATATATTTTTTTAAAGAAACAACAAAATGTATCTTGAAGAGGCGAATGAGAAACCACACTGCTTTTATTCACAGGGTCACTTATTTCACGGGGATAATAAAAATATCTAAGTTACTGAACACTGATAGTATTCTTCGTTTTCCATCAGTTTATTTAGTGACTGGTAGCAGCCAGAACTGATAAAAGAATTTGGAACAGAAGCATTGTGGGCCGAAGTAGTGACCATTTTTCTGTTTAAAACGTTTTGTTGTTGTTGTTTCAAATTAACTTATTTAAGCAACCAGAAATGACTCTGAATTATTCATTTAGAGTCTGTCAAATTAAAATCAAATTTCAGGTTTCTACATGCTGAATATATGTTACCTATATCTGGAGAAGTTGTAGGTGAAATTGGCAAATGAAAAGTCTCCAAGAAATTTGTGAATACCCAGAGACTATATCACAGTAACCTGGCATTGACAAAAAAAGATCTGGAAAAATATTTTCAATATCTCCTTTTATCCATGGCTCAGTTGAAAATGATTCTTCTGGGAGTCCCCTTCGTGGCTCAGTGGTTAACGAATCTGACTAGGAACCGTGAGGTTGCGGGTTTGATCCCTGGCCTTGCTCAGTGGGATAAGGATCCGGCGTTGCCGTGAGCTGTGGTGTAGGTTGCAGACGCAGCTCGGATCCCGCATTGCTGTGGCTGTGGTGTAGGCCGGCAGCTACAGCTCCTGTTAGACCCCTAGCCTGGGAACCTCCATATGCCGTGGTATGGCCCTAGATAAGGCAAAAAGACAAAAAAAAAAAGAAAATGATTCTTCTCTCGGAAATCAGAAAGTTTGGTTAGTTGTTCATTTGTTTAACACATGATTTTTTGTTTTAATTTATGATGTGAAAAGCAAGAACATTTGTATCAAAAATTTAAAAAAATAAAGCATTTGGCTCTGAAATAAGGAGGCTCCAATGCTCTTATTTCATTCCCTTTAGTCAAACTGATAATCCCCAATTTATTATGAAATATTCCTTCCAGCTAGTTTATTTCTAATTGGGCTCCTTTGTGTGTTTAGTTCCTGGAGGGTTAGAGAAATTGTCTGATCTCCTCACTAGCTACTTTTACTTCATCTCCAGTTTCCCACACCGATCTTCCTTTTTCTTTCTTGCTGTAATACTTCTTCGTTAGTTCCGCATTCTCAGCCTCATTATACACTCTTCTGGTATTTCTGTATATAATGCCAATCAACTCTGACACATTTTTGCTTTATTTTTTTTCCAATTATTATGCTCTAAAAAGAAAAAAAAGTAAAGATGTCCGCATCTTACTGTCTTCTAGGTAATAGGTTATTTTAATGTTTTCTTCCTTCTTCTTCAATTTTTCTTCCTTCCTTCTTTCCTCTCCCTCTCTCCCTCCCTCCCTCTCTCCCTCCCTCTTTCTTCCTTCCTTCCTTCCTTCCTTTCTTTCTTTCTTTCTTTCTTTCTTTCTTTCTTCCTTTCTTTCTTTCTTTCTTTCTTTCTTTCTTTCTTTCTTTCTTTCTTTCTTTCACTTTCTCCCCTTCCTTCCTACCTACACCTACCTTCCTTCCATCCATCCCTTATGCTTTCTTTCATTTATCATAAAAATAGTATGATTGTATTTTACAAAATCAATATTCCACTTAATTTCTTAGCTGGCACATCAAGATATACAAAATGAATTTGTTTTTGATTTCCCTTTTAAGCCACATTAACCCAAAATCTTACCTCACTCTTTCCCAAAGCTAATACAATTGAACCGTTACTATTTCACCTCTGTTGCCAAAAGACTTAAAAATAAAGTGTCCTATAGTAAAGGTGAGCTTCTTAGTTTAGATGTATAGCAACAATTGCTAATAAGATAAATACTCCTTTTATCTTTACATTTATGCATGTGATACAAGGGACATTTGGTTCTAATTTATGTTTTATAAAATCAAATAACATGAAAACAGAAACTTCAATAAAATTAGAATAAACATAAATCAGGTTTTTTAAATATAAAATTTACCTGTCTATGGTCCACCAACTTTTTCTTTTCTTTTTTTTTTTTTGTTACATCTCACATAGTGGCTCTTACTATAATGAAACTCTCCTCAATGATTTTATTTATAAAACAATAACTACAGAGTTACATGAAATTTCAAGGTTCAGTGACTGTCATGTAATCAAATCATCTAAGATTGAATCATCCAGGGTTAAATAAAAAACCTGCCTTCAAATATATGTTACTTGAGGTTTCTCTGATTTCAGTCACACAATCAGCTAGCTGACCTCAAAGATGGGACGACAGATGAAGAATAAGAAAAAATTTGACACAGTGACTCTGCAACAACTTAACCGTGTCAGCAAAACACTACATGTGTTTTTACAGTTTAGAATGGACCCTCCCAACCAAGAGCATCTGAAATCACCAAGTCAATATCTTGCAACATCTTGTAAGGAAAAAAAAAAAAAAAATGACCACCATATTTGTTTCACAATTAAAAACTAAAAATTAAAAAAACACCAAAAAAAATCCCTGTTTATATCTAAAGAATATAGTTGTCAACAGAGGTTTTTTTTAAAAGGTGTTTTAAATACAATTCTCCTGATATGCATATGTCTTGCTATGCTACATGCTACATTTACTCTTTAATCAAGGAGCTCAATACCTTACACATACAGACTGTAAATTTTTGTTGAATGAATGTATCAATGATTGATTTCTGCTGTTTAGTTGCAGTCAGGGCCAAGAAAGAGTTGATATTTCCTCCAGTAACAAATTTGTCCGATTTCAGTCTCACGCTTTAGCCCTTTTTCTACGAAGGGCCGAAGTTCTCTAGCCCTTTAGCCCTTCAAAGAGAAGCCTTTAGCTAAAGCCCTTCAGCCCTCCATAGAGAACTCTCTGGATACAAGAGTTGAAATACACAGTGGAGTAAGGGCTAAAGGCCTTCTCTATGAAGGGCTAAAGCCCTTTAGCCCTTTCTCCACTCTATTTCAAATCTTGTATCCAGCACACTGTCCTTGGTTTGGTTACATTAGGCTCCAGAAAACCCCCAAAGACAGTGTTCATTAATCCGTGTATAGTGTCCCTTTCCTTACACTTTCCATATGTGAACAGGAGTTTGGCACTTGCCATAAGTCTCTACGTGGATTACATTATGAGCCACCATAACTGCTTACACACAACACCCCCTGAGCAGAGCTCAGGGTGAACATCAGGAGTGAGGCACTCTGTGCTCTGGGAAAACTGGAAGAACAGGTCTTCAGATAGTCAGATATTTTTAGCAGAAGATTTTGTGTGCCCAATTCTTGTATCTCCTCACATCTAGAAAAACACTAAAATCCTTCATGGTGATGTCTGCTCCTTGTGACCAGTAGTAACCTTCAGGAGATCAGTAAAAAAATTTTGGAAAATGTGTGTAAGCAGTGTAAGATGTGTGTGGCTGCATGCACCTCCTCCTCACCCTATCATATCCTGATATTCCCCCTTTTCCTCTTTGGGTGGTATTTCAACCCTGTCTATAGTTAAGGATAAAACAAAGAATGTCACAGTCACTGTGAATGCAGTCACCTCCAAGAGTGAGAACTGGTGAGTCCTGCAGGCTGTGACAACTCAAGATGCTGGCTCTGATAGTGGAGGTGCATATCAAAGTAATGATTTCAGTAAGCTCAGGTCTCTTTTGTTCCTGCTCCCTGCTCTTTGTTGCAAACACCTATATATCCTAGCTCCTTCCTCACGCCTAGGACCAGTTTCTCAGGGCTACCTGTGATGCTGTCTCTTGGGCTTAAGTCCTAATTGTGCCCCAAATAAAACAATTCTCAACTTTCAGGTTGGGTGTATTTTTAAGTCGACACATATCATAACTTCATAAATCTTTAAGAGGGGATCTGTTTTCTCCTTCACTACATGATTCTTAAACTGGAATTAATTGGTCCTATGCACCTGGCTAGCACTTGGCTCGAATTCCTGTTGTACTTAGCCACAGTATACTACATATAATGGACAATTAAAAATATTTTCAACACAGTAGGCAAATGTCAATTAAAGTTAAGAAGTAAATTTGCAAACAAATATTATTAATGTACTCTATGACTCACACAATGAATTATGAAAAGAAAATTCTTCAAACCTGAAAAAAAGTTTAAATATTATCACATAGGGTAATACTTATAAAATAAAATCTGTAACGCTTTAGTATTTGCTTCTATTCTTTTATAAACATTAGAGTTATTTCTATATGATTCCCAATACATATAAATATTTACTAAGCCAATATATTTAAGAGTAGCATATTTCTTCTTTCCCAGAAAGTCAAAGGCAGAAGAAAAAAAAAAAAAAAAGCCATACTAGGAGTAGGAGTTAGTCCATATGGGGACTGACTGACTGAGACTGACATCAAGGAAATCAAATTCTGTAACTTTGTAACCTCCCAAACCACATGGAAAACCAGAACCAGGAATCCATTTAGTTAGTCAACTAGTCTCTCTTTAAATGTCAAAGGGGAAGTCTCCACACAGTAAATGACCCCAGGACACCTCAAACCCCCAAAACTTTTAAGCACTTTATACCTAGATGCTAATTTAATTTGCATTCAAAAGTATTATTTTAAATAATGAAACCGTTATTTCAAATATAAAAAAATATAAGTGCATATTCTACACAATGAAAATAAGATTCTGCTTGATAATAGATTTAATTTTATATTGGTTAAAGCAATCTCCTTTATTCCTTACAGAAGTAGTAGCTAAAACAACACATCTTTACTCTATACATCTTTATATATCCTGAAAAAGATAATTTCATTCAAAAGGCATTAAAATTAAGTTTGGAATTCCTACTCATCCTAAAAGTTGCTATTAAAATAAAAGAATCATTGTGATTCACTGGCCTCAAATTTTTACCACTTAAGAAATGCAGCATGGAGAAAAGTAAGAGATCTTATACATTTGTTCCATAAATAAGAGGCTTAAATATTGCCCCATAATGAGATTATATCCTTAAATTATATTATGATCTTTTAAAAAGTCCATACTAGCAGCTTAAAATACAGTCTCAATGCTGTGATAATTTATTTCATCCTGGCACAATACAGTTATGAAAATGGTGATACCAATTTGGAATGGACAACTTTTTGTTTATAGTAATCCCAAACCTGCTCAGTTCAGATATCAACATACAACACTGAGAAATGTTTTTGTTGACCAGAGAATCCACCTTTGTGGTTACAGTGAATTTATATATACATAATACATACACACACATTCGTACTCTCTCTCTCTACATGTAAATGCATATAGTCTCTCATCATAAAGTTTAATTTTCAGACAATGGCCTTCATTTCAAATTCCTGAGGGTAAAGATTCACTGTAACAGCCAGGTACTGAAAACCAAGTTAGGGTCCACTGGATTTGAATTCCAGTTCACACATTTATTAGCTGTTTGACCTTGAACTTATTACATACTCTGAATCATTTTGAGACAGAATACTAACTCAACTCAGGCAGTCAGTGTAGGAACATGGGCTTCGATGCATTCTTTGATATGGCTATTGATTAATATTTGTGGCTTAAGGGCTCCAGGGAGTAACCTCCCCACAGGTCTTGTTTACTACAGAGAGTATACCTACACCTAGATGGCCATTAATCCCTAACACCCTGTGACTCAGTTTATGGGAAGAAAAGGGTATGAGACTTATGGGACATCTCCACCCTTAAAACCCCTATTGAACAAGGACTGATGCAGGTAACTAGACAAGGCCAATGTGGAAAAGCCCATATCTTCCTGGACCCCACGTTGTTATCCCCCTACCTTTACGGGATAAAAACCCCTGTAAGACAATAGGGGGTGGGCTCTTCTCCCCTCTCCCAGCATCCCTGGGAGCTATTTTCTTTCCTTTAATAAAGACTTTGCTTTTTCGCTGCCTGTGTGTTCACAGAGTTCATTCTTCAATTGCGTGAACAAGAACCCAGATTCCAGTAACATCTTTCCAGCATCATCTTTTGGGGGCTCATCGTGGCTCTGATCCAACATACTAGCACTCACAAGGTAAGCAAGAGCAACCTTGCACTTTCTACTTTATTTAGTTTCATTTGCCTCTGAAAGGAGAGTGAGTGTGTGAATGAGTGTTCGAACCTCAGATGTGTCCTGGACATGAAGGGAGTGCAGAGTCCCAATCCGAGTTTCCATTTAAGCTCCTGAGTGACCTCATGTGGCTAAAAGGCAGCCCTTCTGAGTTCGATCAGGCCAGGAGTCTGGTTGGGGGTTTATACCATCCTGCCATACGCCAAGAGGCACCAAATGTAGTAATGTCATTGCTGCATTATTCTCATCAAGTGATGCCTAATCTCCTTAGGAGTCCTTTAAAGCCTCGGCTAATCTGACCCTCCGTCCTTTGCTGCAGGGCAAAGGAAACAGATCTCTAGACGGTAAGACCACCCTGAGTTATCACCATGCCTGTGAGGGAGCAGGAGTTCACAATTAGTATACATCCAACTTAGGCCAAGTGTTTAGTCTCGGAGCCCGGGCACGGCCAGTTTTGGTTTTTGCTATTTACTTTCACCCCAGTTGGAGAAACTAACAACGGGTTATCCAACTCATCCATTAACTGTGGCTTAGGAACTTTCTTAATATCAATAGAGGGCATGTCAGATCTAGCATCTTAGGATCTGAAAGCTCAGGACAGGGCCTGTATACCTGGGTTTTCTTCACCTCTGTCTAGAGACAGGTGATGGGCAGGGATGAGGGGAGAAGAGGCTACACTGGCAAAGAATGGTTAATTCCAGTCAGCCTAAGGTCGGATGGGACATCTGAGAACTAATGTCTAGCTGCTTCATACAAGAGAGGCGATGTCCTCTCATAACCGAGAAAGGACAATTGGCGCTGGACACTGTTTTTTTCTCTTTTTCAGATGGAAGCCACATCCTCGAGCCTGGTGCAAGGCTCAACAGCAACTCCTCTGACAGGTGCTTTAAAAGAACTGGCAAAAGTTTGACCCTCAGACTCTGAGAAAGAAATGTTTAATTTTCTTTTGCACAAAAGCCTGGACACTATATAACCTGTCAGAAGGGAAGCGATGGCCATCTGAAGGCTACCTAGTTATAACTATTCTCCAATTAGACGTGTTTTGTAGATGAGAAGGGAAATGGTCAGAGGTGCCTTATGGTCAGATCTTCTTTACTATGAAGGAAGACACTAAACTGAGTAAGGCTTGTGGACTGTCCAGGGTATGATGCCAACTCCCTCAGGACCGAGATTTCCACCATGTCCTGGCCCAATTGGACATGGCTGATTAACTTCATTAACTTCAGGAAACCCCCTGAAGTTAATCAGCCTTCTCCAATACTGCCAAGGCTCCTCCTCTTTCCTCTCCAGTGCCTGTTATATCCCTCTTTACTTCCTTTGCAAGAAGTAGCCAGTGCAGAATGGGGACCAATACGGGTCCATGTGATTTTTCACTTCAGGACTTAAGGCATATAAAAACAGATTTGGGAAAATTTGCTGATGACCCAGATCGATATATTGAGTCTGGGTCTCACGTAGTCCTTTGAGTTAGCCTGGAAGGACGTCATGTTATTACTAAACCAGACATTGACTGTAGGTGACGATAAGTGGAAAAAAAAAAGGTCTTAGGAAATGCTCAAAGCTGGGGAGATGAGTGGTATGCTCTAAATGCCAGAGATAGAAGAGGAACAAACAAGATTCCCCACAGGGTGTCAGGCAGTTCCTATGAGCGATCCTAATTGGTCTGCAGATGAGAGGGATAAAGACAACTGACACAGAAATCATTTTATTACTTGTATAGCTGAAGGACTAAAAGCTGCATGAGTAAAGCCCGTTAACTAGTACAAACTACCAGGTGTTTGTCAAGGGGAACAAGAGAGGCCATCGGCTTTCTTAGAAAGTCTCACAGAGGCATTGAAAAAGCATACACCAATGGACGCAGAATCAATGGAGGGCCAAATAATTCTTAAAGACAAATTCATAACTCAATTGGTGCAAGATATATGGAGAAAGCTCCAAAAATTGGCTTTTGGACCTGATCAGGACCTGGAGCATCTCCTTAAAGTAGCAACTCAAGTATATTACAATTGAGACCAGGAAGAATGAAAGGAGAACAAGAGGAGAGACAGAGAAAAGGCTGAGGCTCTAGTTATGGCACTACAGGAAGTCAACCTGGGAGCTTCCAAAATGAGAGTCTAGGGCAGAGAGACCTAAGCCTGGAGCCTGTTTCCTCTGTGAAAAAGAAGGAGACTTTAAATGGGAATGCCCCAAGGCTCAGACCCCACCACCTAGGCCGTGTCCCATATGTCAGGGAGATCACTTGAAGACGGACTGCTTCCGAAGAAGAAGGTCGCCAGAGTCAACCCCTCAAGCCCAGGATCGAGACTGATGGGACCCAGGGCTTTCCATATTGGCTACTGTCCTCATCACCACCGAGGAGCCCCAGGTGACTCTAAATTAGGAGGACTTCCTGCTGGATATGGGAGCCACCCTTTCTGTCCTCCTCTCCAACCTTGGGCCCTCCTCAAATAAATCTGCCATTACTCGTGGTATTTCTGGCAAGCCGGTTATAAAATTCTTTACACAACCTTTGAAATGTGACTGGGAGTCCATTTTTTTCTCTCATGCTTTTCTGATTTTTCCAGAGAGCCCGACTCCTCTTTTAGGAAGAGATATTTTGTCAAAGATTAAAGCCTCAATTCACTTGACTAATCAGGGAGCCTAATTAAGGTTTATGCTTGCCTTTGATGGAAGGAGATACTGACCCAGCAGTCTGGGCCATAGGAGGAAAGATAGGAAGAGCAAAAAATGCTCAACCGGTGGAAATAACTTTTTGTTTTTTTTTAGCTTTTGTCTTTTTAGGGCCACACCCGCAGCATATGGAGGTTCCCAGTCTAGGGGTCTAATCAGAGCTGTTGCTGCTGGCCTATGCCACAGCCACAGAAATGCCAGATCCAAGCTGTGTCTGCAACCTATACCACAGCTCACGGCAACGCCAGACTGTTAACCCACTGAGCGAAGCCAGGGATCGAACTTACAACCTCATGGTTCCCAGTTGGATTCGTTTCCACTGTGCCACGACGGGTACTCTGTGGTGGAAATAACTCTTAAAGATCAAACTTTATTTCCTTGCCAAAAGCAGTACCCTCTGGGAGTTCCCATTGTGCCTCAGTGGTTAACAAACCCAACTAGTGTTCATGAGGACATGGGTTCGATCCCTGGTCTCTCTCAGTGGGTTAAGGATCCATCATTGCCATGAGCTGTGGTATAGGTTGCAGACGACCCTTGGATCTGGTGTTGCTGTGGCTGTGGTGTAGGCCGGCAGTAGTAACTCCATTTCTACCCCTAGCCTGGGAATGTCCATGTGCCTGGTGTGGCCCTAAAAGGCAAAAAAAAAAAAGAGCAGCATCCTCTGAAACCTGAGACACAAAATTATAAGAAACATAAAGAAACAGCGATTATTAATCGAATGTAACAGTCCTTATAACATCACTAAATTGGGAGTGCAAAAGCCTAATGGGGACTGGTGCCTAGTGCAAAAGCCTAATGGGGACTGGTGCCTAGTGCAAGACCTTTGTCTAATAAACGAGACAGTGGTCCCACTACATTTAGAGGTGCCCAACTCCTACACTCTCCTCTCACAAATTCCAGAAATAGCAGCATGGTTTACTGTATAAGATTTTAAAAGACGCCTTTTCCTGTGTTCCCTTGAGTAAGACTTCACATATATAAATTCTCAAAATATGGAAGGGAATTAACTGGACAGAATTAATTTTGGGTTCATGTAAACTGGAAAATATTCAGTACTAAATTAAAATCTTGTATTAGAATTGAAGTTTGTTTATCTAATTAATACAGACATGTCGGTACAGTTATCAACATTAAATATAATATCTTATTGTACCTAGGTTTAATAGAGGTCAAATGAGACACCAAGACATCTGCTACTAAACAGAGAAACTAAAGGTGTTTAGGACTATTAATCAATGTTTGGTGCCACCCTGAGATCTTCACTATAAAAAAAACACACATTTTTAGAAGTTATAAAAGACAGTCTGGGATTGCTTTAGAAAAGTAGGATGTGTGTGCTTTCAGTAAAAAGTGGAATAAAGAATAGAATTGCAGAGTTCCCGTTGTGGAACAACGGTTAACGAATCCAACTAGGAACCATGAGGTTGCAGGTTCGATCCCTGGCCTTGCTCAGTGGGTTAATGATCCGGCATTGCCATGAACCGTGGTGTAGGTCACAGATGCGGCTCGGATCCCACGTTGCTGTGGCTGGCGACTACAGCTCCAATTAGATGCCTAGCCTGGGAACCTACACATGCCGCAGGTGTGGCCCTAAAACAGCAAAATAAATAAATAAATAAATAAAATAAAATAAAATAATGGAATTGAATTTTATTAAGGGAAAAGAAAGACTGTCTTTAGCTTGTTGCTCTGGATAGAAAAATAAGGGGCAGACTAATAAGGATACAGAAAATGAGGCAAGGTGTGTAGAAAGTGGATACTGAGGAAAAAATTTTATACATGGTGGGCACTAAGTTAGAATAAATTTAATTGAGTAAATTAATTTTAAAAGTAAGGCGGTGCCATAAATCATATTCCTCACAAGGACATATGGTAACTTTCAATTATACGCTGACCAAGGAAACAACATACAAATATTTCATTATCGGCCAAAGAAACCAGAAAAATCATACAGGTTACCTGTGCATTATAAAATCTAAATTTTGTGTCTATGTTCCTAATTGTACACAGAATGTATCTGATTCCCTGCTAGATCTCTGGCAGCAGATTCTGAACCAGCTCCAGTTTTTGTAGCTCACCTCCTCCTCCTGGTGGAAACACTTCCTCACCATGGTCTTCGCTGTAATTTTGATCCTTTTATTTGTACCCTGTATAATTAATTGTATTTCTCACTTCATTACATCCCCATTAAAAGCTACCAACCTTCAAATGGTGATAGGAGGGGTACCCAGTGGAATGTATTGAAGTCCACTGACCGTACCATGAGTGGAGATCTAACTGCTTACCCCTAACGATGCTCCTTTTCAGCAGGAAGCAGTCAGAGCATTCATCGCCCCTTTTCCCCACAGTTAGTCTCCAATTCTAGAAGGGGGGATTGAGGTAGAATACTAAATCAGGCAGTCAGTGTAGGAGCATGGGCTTCGATGCATTCTTTGATATGACTATTGATTAATATTTGTGGTTTAAGGCCTCCAGGGAGTAACATCCCCAGAGGCCTTGTTTACTATAGGGAGCGTACCTATGCCTAGATGGACATTAATCCCTAACCCCCTGTGACTCAGTTTATGGGAGGAACAGAGCATGAGACATGGGACATTTCCACCCCTAAAGCGCCTATTGGACAAGAACTGATACAGGTAACTGGACAAGCCCAATGGGAGAAAACCACATCTTTCTGGACCCTGTGTTGGGACCCCCCTCCCATCTTCAAGGGATAAAACCCCTATGGGACAATAGAGAGCACAGGGGTTGGGAGGGGGCTCTTCTCCCCCATCCCAGCAGCCCTGAGAGCTATTTGCTTTCCTTTAATAAAGACTTTGCTTGCTTGCTGCCTGTGTGTCTGCAGAGTTCATTCTTTGTGTGAACAAGAACCCGGATTCTTATAACATCTTTCCGGCATTAATTCTACTACATAATAATGCCTACTTTGTAGGACTGCCATAAGAAATGAAACCACTTTCTTCTTAGTAAAAGTACAGAATATAGTACATAGAACACTACAGAATAACAGTAAATATTACTATATCTGATTTTATTGTACTAACTAAACAATATACTTTCTTTACTGGTTTTTATTTCCCTCCATTGTTTTCCCCCTTTTCATAATGTTCCACCTTTCCTCAATCTAAGCCCCTTCCCTAACAAACCAAATAATGTGACTAAAAATATTTTTATTTGTTTTACATATGACAGTTTATTTTATATATAAAATTAGGAACCTTAAAAGTCAATGAATTGAACATTTTATACTTCACGGGAAAATGTATAATCTTGAATTTTCCAGTGATATAAAAAATTTTTGTAGACTTGAAGTTTACTGGGATTTACTGTGCATAGAAAAAAATTTATGTTCACAATTTTAGGCTAGGTATTTCTAGAAGCAACAATAATCCTAGCCTTGCTAACTTTTTATTGGGGGGGGCAGGATTTGCCGTCTGTCATCATTCCTCAGTACTCCTCTAGCCTACTACTTTCTTGAATAGCCCCCAACCCCTCCTGTTTATTTATCTTTTCACTTACTCATTCTATCAACAAACACTTTCAAAGAGCCTTTTAGGTGCCAATTATAGCACTAAACAGATAAGAAATAATAGGCATAAACTTGAAATCAGTTGATGGAGCAAACAGTCTCATAAAGAGAAAACCAACTGTTCAGTTTTATTGCAAAGTTGTTAAGGGATATAATGAACTAATTAAGTTATGCTACAGGGACTGCTAGGGGACACCTAACTTAGGGCTTGCGAGGTTCAAGTGAGAATTCTCTAAAGAAACGATGTTTAAGTTGAGAGCTGTAGAAGTAGAAAGAAGCCAAGAAACCAGGTCTATTTTTCTTCTACCTTCTAATTCCTTCCCTGCATGTACTGATTTTCTGATCTTGGCTAAGAGAGCTTTTCTGTGCCTAAGGGTCAGCCATTATCCTGGGTGACTTCATGCAAAAGGCCCAAGCAACACCCAGATTTCAATCTCACCATGCCCCCAACGCTAATGGCCTATGCCTACTTCCTCTATCAAAACAGATCGACAAACTTTCTTTTTCAGACAAAAACATATTTCCCAGTATTTATCATATTGAACTCTCCGGATATTTAACTATATCGTATTTTATCATCTTTCTCTGTCCAAAAAAAATTTTTTTGATTTTTCTTATACCCTTCTGTCCTCACTCAGAATCGCCCCCCACTTGATCTTTTATTTTTTAACCTAGCCCTTAAATGGTGCTAATCTTCAGAAATCTTTTTCTTTTTCAACCTATACACTCTCCAGGAAATGGCTTCCATATATAATGATCTGCATGTTGGTAATTCCCGTATATTTATTTCTAGCTCAGAATTCTCCTTGAATTAATTAATTTATTTATTTATTTTTGTTTAAGCTGCTTGGGCATTTTTCTTGAATATATCACCTGTGTCTAAGCCTATGATCTTCCTTTCTACTCAAACATTATTACTATTTTTTTGACTTTTTGTCTTTTTGTAGGGCTGTGCTTGTGACATATGGAGGTTCCCAGGCTAGGGATGGAATCGGAGCTGCAGCTGCCGGCCTATACCACAGGCACAGCGACACCAGATCTGAGCTGCATCTGCAACCTACACCACAGCTCATGGTAATGCTCTATTATTAACCCACTGAACAAGGGCAGGAATTGAACCCACAACCTCATGGTTCCTAGTCAGATTCATTTCTGCTGTGCCACGACAGGAACTCCCTTAATCAAACATTATTAAAGCTTGTTTTACATATTCAATTGTTCTCTGTCTTTGAGTAGTGTCACTATGGCTTTGTATTTCAGTTTGGAACACTAGATAATAATCCTTACTTTTCCTTTTACTTCACTACCTACACAAAATAAATCATCATGTTGCCCTAGATCCCACCTGTTCAACATATCTAGAGGCCACCTACTTCTCACTGTTTGGGTGACACAACTTCATGTTAGTATTACATCATCCTATCTGTGATAAATTGATTTTTATTCTCATTTACTTGTCTGTTATATAAGGTAATTATAGTTCCCATTATATTAACCTCAGCCTTGGCTATTTGGCTAGCTTTAATTAATGAAATGAGAATTGATACATGTGGCTTCGGATTAGAAACAAGTCATCACCTGACTCAGCCACTGATTCACCTTTTTATTGTAAAAAGCAAAAACATATAAAGCAAAAGGATGTGAATGAAGCAAAAAGCCAAGAAGCCACACTCAGACTGAGTAACAGAACTAGATCAGGCACCTCAGAAACCCCATCACAGTCACAGTCCCCTTCTCCCTTCCTCCCAAAAATCATTACCACAATGAATTTTATATTTTACATTTTAAGTAACAAATTCCTTGTGTTTCTTTTTTTAATGCCTTCTATTTTTACATATAGCTGATTTACAGTGTTCTGTCAATTTTCTACTGCACAGCAAAGTGACCCAGTCACATATACATACATATATATATATATACACACACACACATTCTTTTTCTCACATTATCCTCCATCATGCTCCATCATAAGTGACTAGATATCATTCCCAATGCTATACAGCAGGACCTTCTGTTTCTTAATGTCTTTGTCATCCAGATTTTCATATCAAGACAGTCTAATTTAATTTTGCATGACTTTTTATTATATGTGTATTTTAATCACCTTTATATCTACAGATTCCCACTCAATTTCTTTTCCTCACAATTTTTTTATTGTTATTGTTGAAGGACATGCACCAATTGACATCTAGAGTTTCTGGCTATAAATTTTGTTTACTATATGTTTTGCACACTTCGACATATTTCTTTGTCCTTCAAGTTGGCAACTGTATCCAGGGGCTCGATCAAACTCAGGTTGGATCACTTTGGTGCAATTATGGATGACATGCTCTTGCATCAGGAGCCATCTCCCTCTTATTCATATTCTTTCTCTTTTTCTCTCTCCCTCCTTTCTGTCTCTCTTGGCATAGCTAGCAGTCCTTGATTTTCTCAATGACTGTGAGTTTAAAAATGGGGATATTCTAATTTTCTCATTTTGTTTTTATACATTACCTGAAATAATTTTCCCAGGTGATACCCCCCTTTTTCTTTTGGCCACACCTGTAATATGTGGAAGTTCCTAGGCCAGGGATTGAGCCCACAATGCAGTTGCCGCAATGCTGTATCCTTAACCCACTGCACCACAAAGGAATCTCCAGTACTTCCTTTTTTATACTATTTGTTTCCTAGTGGTTTTATTCATATAGGAAAAAGAAGTAAATACTCAATTTGTGCCTTTTGTCAAGTTTTCAAAAGTAATCAGTGGGTTCTCTGCCATCCTCTGAAGATAGCCAATTCAAGAGCACTTTTTATATATTATAAACCCACACATGTAAACTCAGTTAATAGATTTGTACCCACTGCAATTTTTATCCTTATTGGAGCTTAGTTTACCTGATCTTTGGCTAGTGGGAACCTCTTAAAATTGGCTCCTAAATTTGACATGACCTTAGCAATTTTTGGTAGATATGCTGCTATCTGGTAAGAAAGATGTGTCAGCTCATTTCTTACATTTCCTGCCCAAGACCTGGAATAAGCCACATCTCTAAAAACTACTGGTTCCTTCTAAATGGAAAACAGTATTTCAAGACAACAATGTTTATTGTCACTAGATGGATCATTGTTTTTAGATCCTCTCAGTGGATAAAGCTACGAAATCTTTATACATACACACACTATAAAATATCTCAAAAGTTAATGCTTGTATTTCCAGTTTAAATTCAGGAACATGGAGTTTTAATTAACCCCTGCTATATGATATCTGTATCTCCTTTCTTCTACACTGAGAATTCAGTTTCTCAAGAATATACAATATGACAGAATCAGAACAGATCATAATTTGTCTCTACCTATCTCTGGTAAAGGCTATTATCAACAATAAACAATATTCATATTAAGGTATTATTACATTACTATTCTGCTTTGCACCAAATACTCTGACTATTGATAATGATATAAAAGTAATTAAATTATGTTTCAGCACTAAAAGAATTTTAAGTTTTTTGATTTTTGTTTTTTTTTAGTTTTGAATTATTTTTTAAACTCAGCTTGTACTAATTTTATATACTGCCAATAATCTGCTTCAAATTTCATAGAGTTTTCACAATAGTTAAACTGTTAAGCAATGGCTTTAAATTGTAAATTTCTTTTTGTACCTATACTGCTGCTTGTACATTACTGCAGATTTGTTAACAAAAATTATGTTAATGAGGAATCTCTCTTGTAGACACTGTAACTATAGAGTTCTCATTTTTTAAACCTCCCCATATCCTAATACAGAATTTTGCAATAACTTTATTTTCCACAGAATGCCAATCACTTGGAAAACTGCTTTCTTTTTGTGTGTGATACAGCATTTCTTACGTGGACTTCCTTACCATAGTTGAGACAGTAGAAATCTTATGTGAAAAATCAAATGAGAAAACAAAATTCAGAATAAAAGAAAATACAAACATGTGTTTGTTGTCTTTATAGATTTTAGGTTTTTAGTTAGGGATTGTGTGTTTTACATATAGCAGATTATATCTGGTAATCAATGCCATTAATAATGAACTGACTGCTGGACCATGTCTTTTTGATGCCTCCATACAGGAGAAAGAAAGCTAATGCAGAATTCAGGCGGATAGGACATGTACCAATGATAACTGAATGATGCTAATATTCTACATAATAGTAATTAGTTGGAGAAACCTCCTATATAACTTTTGTGGTTCTAATATGGTTAGAAAAGCACAATGGAACTTTTTTAAAAGTAGATATTAAAGATAGTTTGGTTTATTTTTATTGATTTGTTAAATTTTTATTCAATTTATTTTAACTAAAATCAAAACAAGCAAACAAACAAAACCCAAGAAACAGTTCACCAGTGAAACTGTGGTCCTGGGTTTTGCTAGAATGTTTTTGATTACCAATTCTATCTCTTTACTTATTATGCATCTGTTAAGATTTCTAGTTCTTCATCATTCAGTCTTGGTAGCTTGAATGTCTTTAGGAATTTATCTATTTCTTCTAAGTTATCCCATTTGTTGCATAAGGCCTCAGCCCGTGTGCCTCAATCACGCGGGCAGGCAAATTGTGTTCAGAAGTTGGGCAAGGTTGGTGGCTAGACTGCAAGATCAGGCAGGCCACTGACTGTGCTTAGCTATTAAGCAAAGTCTCTGGCACAGCATTTTGGGTGGAAGGATCTGTATCTCACAGTGGATGAGGCTAAAAACTGTGCTCCAGGGTAGGCCAAGGTTGCTGTCCTAGCTCCCTAGTTGGGTGGGGCTGCAAGTTGTTTTGAGATTGAATGGTCTCACTGGCTGGGCTCCCTCCTGGGAGAAGACACAGTGTTCAGCAGTTGGCCAAGGCTACAGGCTGGGCTCTACTGTGGGGCAGGGTTGGGTGGTACACTAGGCTGAGTTCTGGGGCTGTCCAAGGTCACTGCTCAGGCTCCTTCTTTATTTGAAGCTAGAGGACACCCATGGTATTTGGGCAGGGTTATTGGCTTGGGTTCCTGCCTAAATTTGACCACAGGATGGGATCAGCAGCTGCTTGTCTTCTCTGACCTGGAAAAATGGGAGGCTATACTCAGTTTGTTGGGCAAGGCATCAATTTTTTTTTCCCTGCCTGGACAGGGTCATAGAACAGGCTCCATGTACATTGAGTATGTTGAGCTTGTACTCAATTAAGCCTCTTGGCCAGACTGGGTCACAGATTCTGATCTGCAGAGGGGCAGAGACCATGGCTGGGAACTCTGAACAGTTGAAGCTGCAAGGAGGAATATGGCCAAGATATGAGTGCTGATTCCTGTAAGCTCATTCTACTTCTCTGCTTCTATATGATCTCCAGTGATCAAGGTCTGCAGACTCCCCCACTAACTCTGTGGGACAAGATATAGGTGGATATTCCAGGAATGTCCTTCTAAGGGAGTTAGTATCCACCTTGTGCTTTCTTTTCCCCAATGGAGAAATCATAGGTCCAAGGGGCACTGGTGGTGCAGTGCTATCTCTTCCTAGGGGAGGGGCACTGCACTCAAGTGTAGCTGCTCCTCTGACCTTTCCAGTGTGATTCTTCTCAGTCTCTGTGGTCCAGAAGGATGCTTCAGTCTCACCTCTGGGATTTGGGGTTTTCACAGTGGTGACTTCTCTCTAAATAGTTGCTAATTTGTCTTCTTTTGTGGGAGACTGAAGGCAGGAATGATCTAGGTCACCATTTTAATAACATCACTCTTGAGCAAGAGTATCTTAGTATGTATATTATTGTGGTGTTCATTTCATATCATGTTTGTCTCCTGCGTTTTTTCCGAACTAACCCTATTGATACCTTGATTTTGGACTTCTAGTTTCCAGAACTGTGAGAAAAATAGTTTCTGTTGTTTAAACCACCTTGCCTGTGGTATCCTGATACAACATTTAGGCAGACTGATACACAGGGACATGCCTAATGCAGCCCATGTAGACCGTATTAGAGTACATGGACATTGAAGAACACAGGGTGATTCTCTTTTGCTGGGATCACTCACTCTAAGGACAAAATCTTGGAGCCTCTAGGGACCACTATACCTCATACTGTGTTATCAAAAGCCTGCTAACAGATACATCAAAATGAGTGATGTCAAAATAGTTTGCAGAGGACAAAGAGAGTATAGACAAAGAGGCAGGGTCAGAGACAGAGAGCTGATGTCCTGCCTGAAATTCTGAATCCAATAATATCAGTAGCTAGTGATACCACCTGATTTCTTAGTGATGTGAAATAATAAATTCCTTTTCCTTTCCTTTCTGCCTTCCTTTTCTTGTCTTGTTTTGTTTTGTGTCATTAAGCTGATTTTAGTTGGATTCCTGTCTCCCACAATCAAAAAAAGTCACCTGGTAAGTAGTTATTCTGTTTCCACCTGGTCTCCCTTACATATGCTCAGTAAGAACAGAGTGAGGGCAGAAAATGAGCTGAATTAGCTCACAAGAACAAGAGCAGTAGACAGCTCTATAGGAAAGATGGGACGAGTGGAATTCTTAACACATACTTACATAATGTTAGGAACTCCTGAAGTAAACTGGGACATTGGTGAGGAAATAAAAGCAAGAATTCTACTAGAATCAGAGTTGGTATCTATAAAAGAACATTTCTGGTAGTTCTCCAAATTTTGAAAATATAGATCAGAATTATTTAAACTTGAAGCCCACTTTTTTTTTTTTTGTCTTTTTGCCTTTTCTAGGGCCACATTCTGGGCACACAGAGGTTCCCAGGCTAGGGGTCTAATCAGAGCTGTAGTGATCAGCCTGTGCCACAGCTATAGCAACATGGGATCTGAGCCACATCTGTGACCTACACCACAGCTCATGGCAACACCGGATCCTTAATCCACTGAGCAAGGCCAGGGATCAAACCCGCAACTTCACAGATCCTAGTCGGATTCGTTAACCACTGAGCCACTACGGGAACTCCAAGCCCACTTTTTTGAGCACTGTTATCATTAAAGAGAAAAAGCTTCTCTTTCAGCACCTTTTATACAATTAAAAAATACCATTTTATTCACCCTTCATTAAGGTTACTAAATAATTGCTTAATTTGCATATTCATACAATGTCCATCTCATTATAGATATTCAATGCATCCTTAGTAATAGCGCTGATATCCAAAAAACGAGGGAAAATCATGATTTACAAGTGGTAAAACAAACTTTCAAAGACCTATAGTAATTTCCTTTTAATTCTCTAGGCCAAAGCACACATTTTGAAGCAATCAATATGTTTTTTAAACCTCTACAATAAACAAGCAATCATAAAATTCACAGGCAAATTACTACTACTAGCTAACATTTAATGTTTGCTCACTATATATCCTTTGTGGTTTAAAAGGCTTCAATATTTTAACCCATTCAATTCTTGCAACACTCCTAATTCAACAGTATCTTTAGTAATAGGGAGAGAGACTGAATTACAGAATGTCTAGAATTCTGCACAATATCACACAGCTGACAAAACTAGAATTTTATTCACAGCACCCTGAAGATAAATCCTTTTACCCATTATGCAATGATGTCTCAAAAAAATCATCTAGTGTATTTGCTTTATTTTACAGTTGAAGAAACGAAGGTCAGGTGAGAATAAATGACTAACAAAGTTCTCATGTCCAGGTGATGCTGAAACTATGACAAAAATCTCCTAATACCCATTTTTCCAGTTCTGAACTTTTCCTACTGCGTCTATAATGAAGTTTCCCAAACCAAAATATGTGGTGATTTCAATCATACAGGCATCTAAAAATGTCTTACAATTTTAAAGTGGCTTTGTAATACTCATCTGGGCTAGACTAAACTACATATTCAAAACTCCTATCTTGTATGTTCCTGGTTAGAATGGATTACAAAGAGATTCTTCTGAGACTTTGTGAAAGGAAGTGAGATAGTAAGCATTTTTTAGTTCACATTGTCACTGATCTGTTTACTAACCTCATTTGTGTGAATCTATAGCTGGGTCTGTACCTGTTCTACACTTCCTTTGATCCTCCTTCAGCTTCTCAGACTACTGGTCCAGGTATGTGTGCTTAGCCACATCACACACACACACACATACACACACACACACACACCCCAAACAAACAAAAAAAAACCCCTCCAGTTCCTGTAGAGTACTTATGCCAAGAATTTCAGAGGTAACAAGAACTGTCACAGATTTTTATCTTGTTCTCATGAGGCTCTAGCTTATTCTTAATTTCTTTACTATTATCTTCTATTCCCAACTATCTTCCCAGCCACTCCTGTCATTATTCATGACAGATTGGCCATGATGATAAGGACTGAAGTTTCTCATAGGGTCAACAACATGAGTTTCCACTTTCCCAGGTCAACCTCACTATCGTCACTGCTGTTTTGCCAACGGCAAACACCAGCACTATAACCCCATCATGGCACTGTTTCCTGAAAAATCAGTCAGCTAACTGGTGCCAGGCTGATTATACTGGACTTCTTCCAACATGTAGGCATGGTACTATGCCTTTATTGGCATAGACAATGATCTGGATATGGATTTGCCCCCTCTGCTTGCAGTGTATTTCCCAAACTATTATCCATAGATTTATAGGATATCTTATCTATACTAGTCTTATCATGTTCCCTGTCAGGCTGAAGGGCTTTCAAGGATGCTGCACAATCCTCCAGAATAAAGTGTATGCATAAAATCAGAATCTGGTAGGTAGTATTGTTTGTCTGCTAACCAGGAATCAAGGGACAGAAATAATAGTGGCTCCTCACAAAATTACCCATTGTATTCCACTACCAAAATGTTTTCCTTCTGTCCATGCAACTTTAGGTTCTGCTAGTCTAGAGGTCTCAGTTCCAAAGAAAGAATACTTCCACATAAACAAAGTTCCCCAAACCAAAAATATATGGAGAGTTCAATCTCAAAGGAATTAAAAATTCTCACAATTTTAAAGTAGTTTGATTACAGAGTGTTCAGCTTGGATAGTCAAAACTACATTTTCCAGAAATCCCTTTCTTCTATGTTTCTTCTAGGATGGACTATGAAAAAAATTCTTATATGAGATTTAGAGAAAAAAAGTGAAAATCAACCATTTCATAGCTCACACTTGTTGCCAAACTGCAGACTGACCTCAGGAAAAACAAAATTTCCATTAAACTACAAATCGAGCCTACCACCTGGCCACTTTGGGATTGCTGACATAATCTAAGTCAACAGCCAAAGAAGACAGTTATTGGACTGACTGGGATTATTGATTGTGACCATCAAGGAGAATTTGGGTTGCCACTACACAATGAGGGTAATAGGAACATATCTATAATGCAGAGGATTCTCTAGATGTTTTTTTATACTATGTTCTGTGATTAAAGTAGATGGAAAACTAAAACAGCTCAATTCAGGCAGGCCTGATAAAGGCCCAGAATCTTCAGGAAGAAAGATTTGTGTCACAGTTATGAAACTAATAACAGCTGAGGGGCTAGCTGAGGAAAAAAGAGAGTAGGAAATGAGTAAAAGAAGAAGTAGCTATAAATGTCAGGTTTATGGCCAGTTGTAGAAAGGAGGATTTTGACTGTTAAGAGTATTTATCCACTACTTTGACATGACTGTATATTGATACAAAATGTTTCTTTTCTTCCTCTCTCTCTCTCTCTTTATCTCCTTACAAAATATAAAATGTATTAACAGTAGTTAAATTTATATGCCAGTATTTAAATTACAAGATAGCCAACTTGAAATATGAATTAGCAGAATAATGAAAATTGTCCAAAGACAAAAGGACTTTCATTCTCTTAGGATGAAAAAGGAACTTATTTTAAGCTATACTCAGGATAGTTCTGTCATGTTAGGTGGGGGCTTGACTTTGTCACTGTCTTTATTTGGAAGTGAGGTATGATTTCAGATGTTTGTAGGTACCAAACTGTTAAGAAGAGGATATTACTGGCTCTAAAATATAATCTAGTTAACTACGCTAAACTACACTTCCCAGAATACCTTTCCCATATACTGTCAGCCCTCTATTCCCAGGTTCCACATGGCATCCACAAATTCAACCAATGACAGACCAAATATATTCATAGAGAAAAAAAATTCCAGAAAAGTTCAAAAAAGCAAAACTTGAATTTGCTATGTACTGGCAACTATTTATCTAGCATTTACATTGTATAAAAGATTATAAGTAATTCAGAGACTATTTAAAGTATATAGGAGTATGTGAGTAAACCTACTCACAATGCAAATACTACATCCTTTTATACACACATGCAAATTTTGGTTGAATGCGCTCTTGGGCCATGTCCTGTGCTTATTAGTTCCATGGTAAAGAACACCACCTTTTGCAGGGCTCCAATTTCACCAAGGTCAGAGGCAACAAGAAATGGTTTGTGTTTTAGCTTCTCCTCCTTGAGCTCTAGCCTGTGCTTGTGGGTTTCAGGGTGTTTTGGATCTCCCCCATTCTGTATCCATCTTCCCTCTCAATTATCTTCCCTGTGGATTTCAAGCTCCAGCATTACAAGCAAAGACCACAGCCTTGCAGAAACTACTCTATCAATTCCCACAGCTGCATATGGTCAAATCCTTGTAATGAATATTACATATATCTATATGTATGTATCTACCGATCAGTCTATATATCCATCCATCCATCCATCTCCTGTGGCTCTCCCTCTCGGACTGAACTCTGACTAATAAAAATAGACTATAAATAAATCACAATTAAATTGCCTTCATGATAATTTTTTTGTAAAATTGGTAATATTAAAGAAAAGCATATATTACTTGGGCAAAATGATTGCATTTGCTTCTCCACATGCAATGCCTCATTTTATCAATATCAATCTATTTACCTGAAGAGTATGATTAAATTTATTAGTGACATGAGCTAACTTAAGCCAGTTTGGTAAAAACATCTAAATATGCAATGATACAAAAATCTATCTATAAAAATATTGTTCCTATTTAAATAGCATATATTTCATAATAGTATCTCTTTTATGTGCTCCACACAATTATATGAAATTATTATTAATAAGATCATTTTACAGATTGAGGAAACTGAGGCTTAGAATTGTTCAGTGTCTTCCAAATCTTAGAAAAGTACAATCTTCTTGAGGAAACTGAGGCTTAGAATTGTTCAGTGTCTTCCAAATCTTAGAAAAGTACAATCTTCCAAGACTAAACCAAGATGAAATAGAAAATATGAATATACCAATCACAAGTTCTGAAATTGAAACTGTGATTAAAAAATGTCCAAGAAACAAAAGTCCAGGACCAGATGGCTTCACAGGCGAATTCTATCAAACGTTTAGAGAAGAGCTAACACTTATCCTTCTGAAACTATTCCAAAAATTGCAGGAGAATGGACACTCCCAAACTCATTCTATGAGGCAACCATCACCCTGATACCAAAACCAGACAAAGATACCACAAAAAAAGAAAATTACAGGCCAATTTCACTGATGAACATAGATGCAAAAATCCTCAACAAAATACTAGCCAACCGAATCCAACAAAACACTAAAAGGATTGTACATCATGATCAAGTGGGATTTATCCCAGGGATGCAAGGATTCTTCAATATCTACAAATCAATCAGGGTTAACAAACTGAAGAATAAAAACCATATGATCCTCTCCATAGATGCAGAAAAAACCTTTGACAAAATCCAACACCCATTTCTGATAAAAACCCTTCAGAAAGTGGGCACAGGGGGAACCTTCCTCACCATAATAAATGCCATCTATAACAAACCCAGAGCTAACATCATTCTCAAAGGTGAAAAGCTGAAAGAATTCCCACTGAGATCAGGAACAAGACAAGGATGTCCATTCTCATCATTACTATTCAACATAGTCTTGGAAGGCCTAGCCACAACAATCAGAGAAGTAAAAGAAATAAAAGGAATCCAAATTGGAAAAGAAGAAGTAAAACTATCACTTTTTGCAGATGACATGATACTATACCTAGAGAATCCTAAAAACTCTACCAGAAAACTGTTAGAGCTCATCAATGTATTTGGCCAAGTTGCAGAATACAAAATTAATACAGAAAAATCAACTGCATTTCTATACACTAACAATGAAAGATCAGAAAGAGAAATTAGGGAAGCAATTTCGTTTACCATCACATCAAAAAGAATCAAATACTTAGGAATAAACCTGCCTAAAGAGACAAAAGACCTGTACTCTGAAAACTATAAGACACTGATGAAAGAAATCAAGGATGACATGAGCAGATGGGAAGACATAGCATGCTCTTGGATTGGAAGAGTCAGTATTATCAAAATGACCATACTACCCAAGGCAATCGACACATTCAATGCAATCCCTATCAAATTACCAAGGACATTTTTCAAAGAACTAGAACAAAATATGTTAAAGTTTGTTTGGAGGCACAAAAGACCCAGAATAGCCAAAGACATCCTGAAAAATAAAAATGGAGCTGGAGGAATCACGCTTCCTGACTTCAGACTCTACTACAAAGCTACAGTCATCAAAACCATATGGTACTGGCACAAATACAGAAATATAGATCAGTGAAACAGGATAGAAAGCCCAGAATTAAACCCACACACCTATAGTCAACTAATCTATGACAAAGGAGGTAAGAATATACATTGGAGAAAAGACAGCCTCTTCAATAAGTGGTGCTGGGAAAACTGGAGAGCCACCTGTAAAAAAATGAAACTAGAACACTTCCTAACACTATGCGCAAAAATAAGCTCAAAATGGATTAAAGACCTAGATATAAGACCAGATACTATAAAACTCTTGCAGGAAAATATAGGCCACACACTCTTCGACATAAGTGACAGCAACATCTTCTTAGATCCACCTCTTAGAGTAATGACAATAAAAAGAGAAATAAACAAATGGGACTTAATTAAACTTCAAAGTTTCTTCACAGCAAAGGAAACCCTAAGCAAAACGAAAAGACAACCCACAGAATGGGAGAAAATATTTGCAGATGAATCAACTGACAAGAGATTAATCTCCAAAATTTACAAACACCTCCTACAGCTCAATTCCAAAAAAACAAACAACCCCATCAAAAAATGGGCAAAGGATCTAAGCAGACAATTCTCCAAAGAAGACATACAGATGGCCAAAAAAACATGTGAAAAGATGTTCAACATCGCTCCTCATTAGAGAAATGCAAATCAAAACCACGATGAGGTACCACCTTACACCAGCCAGAATGGCCACCATCAAAAAGTCTATAAACAATGTGTTGGAGAGGGTGTGGAGAAAAAGGAACCCTATTACACTGTTGGTGGGAATGCGAACTGGTGCAATCGCTGTGGAAAACAGTATGAAGATTCCTTAGAAAACTAAAAATAGAATTACCATTTGATCCAACAATCCCACTCCTGGGCATCTATCGAGAGAAATCCATGACTCGAAAAGACACATGTACTCCAGTGTTTATTGCAGCACTCTATACAATAGCCAAGTCATGGAAACAACCTAAATGCCCATCAACAGAGGAATGGATAGGGAAGATGTTGTACACATACACAATGGAATATTACTCAGCCATTAAAAGAAATGAAATAACAGCATTTATAGCAACATGGATGGGCATAGAAATCATCATGTGAAGTAAAACCAGTCAGACAATGAGACACCAACATCAAATGCTACCACTTCCATGTGGAATCTTAAAAAAGAGACACAACGAACTTCTTTGCAGAACAGATACTGACTCATAGATTTTGGAAAACTTACAGTTTCCAAATGGGGGATGCACTGAGGGTTTGGGACGGAAACACTGTAAAATTTGGTTGTGATGATTTTTGTACACATATAATTGTAATAAAATTCATTAAGTAATTAAAAAAAAGGATTATTTTACAGATTGAGGAAACTAAGCTTAGAATTGTTCAGTTTCCTCCAAGTCACATAACAAGTAAATGACAGTATACTTTGAATACAAGATAGTTAATTCTATATCCTGATCACTTATGTTCAAAATGCTGCCTTGCTATTCAGAATAAATTAATTGAATATATTTACTAATATTAAATTTATAAATTAATGAGTTTTAAGATGCAAATATAACATTGCACACAGCCTCACGTTTATAGGTCTTCAATATGTGTGTCTGGCAAGTCGTAGTTGTTGATGTTATGATTATCATCATTAATATTTTAATCTGACAGCTCTTGGCATGATTGTCTCATAATTAGCTTTATGCATCTTGTCATGTCTATTCAGTAATACTGTAAACCCAGCACATTGGTGGGCAGCAAATTTGCAGCAGATCGGTTCTTTGGATTTAGACTGGCTGGGCTGAGCCACTTGTCAATCATGCGTTCTCCATAAAATTAATTTTTATTACCTGTAATTCCCTCACCTGTAACCTTGGCATGACAGTAATAGTTACCTTCCAGTGCTGTTGCTTGAGTTTTATCTTAAAGCAATGAAAACCACTAAGGTATTTTGAGAAGGACAATTTCTATTTAACTTTTTAAAAGGTTGTTCTTACTTCTGTATAAAGAATAGAGATCTGAAGTGAAAGTGGAGATGAGAAAAGTAATTAGCAGGCTGTAGCATGTACAGGGGAGGCATGATAGTGTCTTTGACTGGGATAGTGTACTAGTAGAAGTATGATTTTAGTTGAAGAATTCAAAGAATGTGGTTGTACATGGAGAGTATGAAAAAATAAATTAAGAAATATTCCCAGGTTTCAGGATTAAGCAATGGGGTTGATGGAGTTGGTACACACTGACAAAGTAAAGACTAGATAGAAAGGAGCATATTTTGGCAGTGGTGATAGTGCTGCTGAGAGAATTAATCAAAAGCAAACATTCTCAGTTCTCGTCTATTGCTCCCTGGAGCATGAATTTCATTTCTCTGCTTTATTTTTATGAATATATATATATATACATACATATACACATATATATATATATATATATGTCTGAAAGTCTAGCAGAATACCTCAGTGAATAAATAGAGTATTACGTGAGGGTGAGGGCATTTTAATAAATGCTCATTTAAAAACAAAACTTTTTTTATTGGATATCTATCTTTAAATACTTTTATAGACATTGCTCTCTAATTTATTACTAATATTTTTAAAGAGCTAAATGGTATATTTCTGTAACAACCCTTCGTTCTATTGTTTTACTTTTTCCCCCATTAAAGAGACCAATGACACTTTACTATATAAAGGAATGATTCGTACTCTTTGCTTTAAATTCCACTATTTTCAGCCTTCAGTTAGATTGCTTCCAAAATACTATTTAAGGTAACTTTTTTTCCTCTCTTGGGTAATTTCTCACCACTACAGGCACCCCTGCAAAATTTGCTGGATGTCCTAAAACATGCAAGTGCTTGATTACTCCTGTCCTTACAAATAAAATGACTCTCTCTGCCTACCAAAAAAATCAAACTTCCTTCATGTATTTCAGAACAGCAAAAAGTATGGTACAAAAAGACTACGTAGGAATCAATGGGAAAACAGACTTAAAATGAAATCCATAGAAATTTTATTTTTATATATTCTCAGAGGCAAAATTTGGGACATATACATTACTTGAGAAATACATCAAGAAAGAGGTCATGAAGACTAAAATACTATACTGTCTTTGGAGTTCCCACTATGGCACAGCATGTTAAAGATCTGGTGTTGCCATAGCTGTGGCATCTGGAAACTTCTATATGCTATGGATGCAATGAAAATAAAAATTTAAAAAGTACTGTTTTAAAAAATTTTTGTTTATTTAGCACTTAGCACATGGTCGATCACACCATTTAGCTCTTTGAATAGCTAAAATTTATGATTTTCTTGATGAGACTGTGATTATCCAGGTGACCGGGACAATGATATTTAATTTTCCATATATTATTCCTTGAAAAAAACACACTCAAAAAGCATTTATTGACAGAATGAAGTGTAGATTAAGACCTGATCATATTAGAAGTTTAATATATTTAATGTATAAATGCCGCTGATATGTCAGTAGCATGAAACAGCCTATAATTGTCAGGACAATGTTGTTATTTGCCATTTGCTAAATGGAACACCAGCTTGGCTTAGAGGGTCTTGTACTATTTTCTGCAGGGTGATAGAACGCTTGAGGTTTGTCAGCCAGCATGGATAAATTTGTCATTGGGTATAACCCTTTCTGGGTCAGGTCATTCAGGTGTAGGTTAAAAAGAAAAATGACTGTAATGCTGGTGAGAGGTATACACATTTGGCAACCCTCATGCTGAACTCAGTGTACTGAAAGCAGAGGCTGCAGGCAATAGCCTTGAGTCCAGGCTTCTAGGGAACCCTTTACCCTATTGCTCCATGATCCTGACCTAACATCCATCTTAAGAGGTGAAGAAAGAGTTTGTGTCCCTGGCTCTTTCAGACTTGGAATTATAGCCCAACTCCCAGTCAGGCTGTCAATTACTACCAATTTACAGGGCTAAGGGAATAAACTTTATGGCCTCTTAGAAGTAGTGAAAGAAAAGAAAGAAAACTAGCGGGGTGAAAATGAGCTTAGCAGATGCTATCAATATACATATTTTGCTTTGCCATTGGTTAATTAGAAAAAGCTCTGCCCTGTAAAAATCTGCTCTCACGCTGACAGCTAAAGGAGAAATATTAAAGGCCATTTAGTTTCACATGCCAGTTTGTGGATAAATAGTAACTTTCCCCAAAATGAAGCTTCTAAACCAGGGGATCTCAAGCTTTAGAGTATGTTAGAATCATCTGGAGGGCATGTTAAAGCACCTTCAAAGTTTGTAGCTCAGGGCCTCTAGGATGACATTCAACAATTTGCATTTTAAATAAGTTTCCAAGTGAAGATGATACTACTGATCAGGGAACTACAATTTAAGAACAATTTGCTTTAAAAGGTACTGTAAAATTTAGTTTTAAGATCATTTTGTTTATCAGTTGATATAAATACTGCACGTTACTCTAACCTTAAAAAAACAAACACATAAATTAAAAATGTATGAAAAAGACACTGAATCCAGTATGTGGAAGGTGCACTACAGGAACTGAATCTGTAAGGCGGGATTGCCTTTTCATTGTCCACACATATTCAAGAAGAAAATGAGGAGGAATAAGATGATAGTCATGCTTGACATTAAAGAAAAGCTTATCCGTGCCTAATGTAATGGAGAATTTGTTTAAGAACAATTCACAGGCATGATGGTCTGACCCTTCAGTGAGCCAAGTTCATGAAGTCCTTAGCTGTTGGCTGAATACGTGCAAATAAGGTACAGTAGGTGATAATACAGGCAAACATCATATAAAATGGTGACATGCCTTCTACTGTTCTCAGAGTTAAAGGGCAAGAGTGTTGGGCCTAGCCTTTCTGTAACTTTCTTTTTGATTCTTTCCTACCTAACTTCCTCTTGGAGAAGCTAACCCAGTTGTATATCTTCAGTTTATTTTGACAGGTAGTCTAAATTTGAGAAATGATATGTTTAAGGGTTGAAGAAGATACTATACTTGACACCAGTAGTTCTCAACTAGGGAAATGTTGACCCCTAGAGGACATTTGGCAATGTCTGAAAACATGGGAGGATTTTTTTTTTTTAATTTTTATTAAAGTATAGTTGATGTACACTGTTCCTCCAATTTCGGCTGTACAGCAAAGTGACTCAGTCATATACACATATGCATTCTTTTTTTTTTTCATGCTATCTTCCATCATGTTCTAACCCAAGAGACTGGACATAGTTCCCTGGTTGTACAGTAGGACCGCATTGCTTATCCATTCCAAATGTAATAGTTTGCATCGGAAACATCTTTGATTGTCATAACCAGGAAGGTGTTGCTGATATATAGTGGAAGAGGCCAAGGACGCTGCTAAATATTCTACACTGTACAAGATAGCCTCCCACAACAAAGAATTATCTAGCCCAAAATGTCAATGATGCCAAGGTTGAAAAACCCTGGTTTATACCCAGGAAATAAAAGAGCTGAAAAGAATCCATCTTGTCACATGCATTGCCTTGAATGGGAGGGAAATATAATTAGACGATAGCATGGAATTACAGAAACTTTGCAGATTATTTGTTCACATCTTCCTCCACCCTCCTGGTTACAGACCTGGCACCTTGCAAGTTTATGCGTGAATATACTAGAATGTCAGAATATTAGAATTTCCATCTAAGTACAGCAGAAATTGACAGAACAATGTAAATAAAGTATAAAAAAAATTCCCATCTAAACGTAGGGTATAATTTACCTCTTTGTTTTATTCATTTTAATAAGCACTCATTGTTATCAAATATAAAAGACTCCAACTGACTCCTATTATTATCTCCTGATGGCCACCCTTCTAATAAGGCTACTAGGACTGACAGCCAAAAATCCAATAAAACAATCTTTCCAAGTCTTACTCAAGCACTTCAAGTGGATTTTTCTTTTGTGATAAACTTGACATATTAAAAATTATAAACACAGATTGCTCAAATGAAAGCATTTTGAACAGACTTCTCAGCCAAGGGTTTTTTTTTTTTTTTTCATGCTTCAGTGATAGTGATTCTTTTTATCAGTCGAAGTAAATCAATATTTATGTCATCCAAGAAATCTGACTAATGCTAGGAATTACTGAATAGGCAATTACATTTCAAATGCAAAATTTAACAAAATAGTGGCATAAAGCAGGAAGCAAATGAAGTAGCAATACAGTAGAACCAAGTGCATTTCAAAGAGCCCACTGATTTGAAGCTTTCCCACAATCCATTTTCAAACCTTCTTTTGATATTCATAAATTCAAATTAAATAATAGAATTGATGAAAGAAATAAAAGATGTCTTAAAGGTATCATCTCTCAACATAATATTCTTGGGTAGTTTATGACTACAAACAGAGTGGCAGCTTTACCACTTTCAGTGAGCTGCAGGGAACGAGGCTGAAAAGTGTGTTCATGAGGAAATATGTCAAGTTCATTAAATGCTTAACATATCATAAGTAAAGACTTTTTTTTAATAAAAGCATACATCTTTCTCCTCTACTCTGAGTTCTAACATGCATTTATTAATCTAAAATATCTCCTTTCCTACTGTAGAACTGGAAAAATAATATAATTCAATAAAATCATTCTTCTTTGAATTTACTTACTTGGTGATTATAATTGTCAAATTAATTTGACAAATTATTCCTATAACATTCATCATAGAGCCTAGAATCCATAAGTTGCAGAAAACCACTGCTAATTCATACAACTCTATATATGATTTTGCTTTTTAATAAGTTTGAATATATCTGTGCATGTGAATATATGGTTCTATACACTGATTTTTCAAAAACCACAAGTCACTTTTTATTATGGAAGATAACATGCAATATATTACACTTCATGTATGCATCTATTTCGCTGATAATAGTTTTTGAATGTTTTCTCTCTTTCTTTGCTAATTGGTCTTCCAGGCACTTAAAATGACCAGCTCCATGATTTACCTATGGCTTTCCCAGTTTTAGCAATAAAGTTCCATGTAAGTTTCAAAGGAGAAACTTACATAGAAAGTTATAAAACCTTTCACTCTATCTAGTCATACTGTCAAGAGCTGCAATTCAATAGGTAGAAAAATAGAGAAAAACATCATATGTACGTAAGTTTACAAAGCAAAAATAATTCCAAATACATTGATCCAAATAATTCTGAAGCTGAGTTCTATGAAATCTTTGGACACAACTCTCCTTAAATCTTTGGTTCTAAACATCCAGAAAGTGACACAGGAATTACAGCTGACTCAAAGTCATGGATTCTGAGCTTGCAGTCTCAGATTATTTATTCTGTTCAAAATCCTCTGTACTTATTTATGCTTTCTCTGGCCTGCAAATCGTCAGTTTTCAGTGAGGAAATTGTCACAATTAGGTTTTTGTATTCTACCCAGAGAGTCTATGTCCTGCTGATTCCAGGTTTACTATCTTCCTAAATCTTAACCTTTCTCCTACTTGACATCTCAAATCACCATGAATTCTCAGAAAAACAGAGAGGCATGATAAACGGCAGAATTGGTAATGGAACAGTGGAGCTAATTAGAGTCAGATGAGTTCTTTGTCATTTATAAAGACAGGAGAGACTGACATTAAAATATGGTTCATTAAAAGTGAATTTTAGTCTGGCCATTTACAGTGCCAAAACATCTGGAGACCATTCTAATTTATACTGCAGTGCCTTCAAAAATATTTGAACTCCTAACTAAACACAAGGGAACTGGTAAGCAGAAGGCTTTGGGTTTTGAACTGAAGTGACGTATCTATTTATTTTTCACAACACTGCCATACATCAGCCTAAGTACCCTTCAACACAAATTCAGTTATGCTTTTTAAAAGTGCTGTTTTCTCCTCATCCTTCAATTTTTAGCTTACCATTTTTTTTCTTTTTGGCAGAATACATGTTGACAAATGATTCAAGGAAGTAAGTGGTTAAGTAGGCTAAACTAATGTCCCCCATAAACCCCCACATACAGGTTGCGACAAAGGATCAGAACTAAGTAAGGAGACATGGTGGAAAAGTGCAAATTAATCCAGTAAAATAATTAGCTCCCAAAAAACTGTCCCTTCTGGTCCTTGCAAAGCTAACCTATCTTAGGAGCTACCACAAACAACATTCATGCTTTCCTCTGCAATGTTTGAGCTGAGGCTGTTTATTTATATAGTGCTTTATAACAACATTAGCCTTCACATTTTTTTTTTCATTCCTTCTAATACCTTCTTAGATAATTAAGTGTCAGCTCTTTAAAAAGCAGAAGAATCTCACAGTCACTTTGGAAAGTATGTCAATCAAGTTACTTACCAATTTATTTAAAAAAAAATCACTTAGGCAAGGACCCAAAGCTCTTCTACTTCCAATTCCTATTGACTAGTAATATATAACATTTTATTACCATAATATCTCTTTTTTACAAGGAAAAAACAAAAAACAAAAACATTACAACCATATCTTGCTAATAATTTCTGTATCCAATTTCAAATTTTATCTTAATGGCAAAGAGTTTTCAAGGTCTTACCAGTCAAGATAAATCAAGTCTTTCTGTTTTCTCTCTATATTCAAACCTCTATTGACTAGACTAACTTCTATACATCTTGGATAAGAGCTTATACCTCCATTCCAATTCCAAATACTTTACACATTTTTCAAAGTCAGAGACTTTGTGATTTCAGTGTGTTTTCCAAACACCAAGCCCAGTGTCTTACCTAGGACAGGTGCTCAGCAAATCTATGAAATCAGGCACAGTACCCAGAGTTAGTTAATGATGATACTTGTTTTACATTTGATATACAGTGTCATTTATCTTGCACTTGAAAAGGAGTTTTAGTTGTGTATGTCTATTCTTCCTCCTGATATTTTGTTTAGAAAAATATTGAAATCAAGCTATGGTCAAGTTTACTGACTCACCGTGCATTCATTAATTTAGCAAATACCTATTATTAAGCATGAATTAATATAATAAGCACTCTATGCCTTACTTGTACTATGACTTACAAACACAACAGTGAGTAGAACCCAGACTTCAATTCAGATCTCTCTGAAGCACAGTCCCTTAATCTCTATCCCCTTTTGCCTCCCCAAACTTTGGGCTGAATACAGAATGTTAAACTACACACTGAGTCAAATCAGTTTGTATATTTTGTTAGTGACAACTCAAAGTTAAATTCATATTTTTCTTATTTCTCCTTTTCCTCTCCTTCAAATTCTCCCTTTTATAATTCTTTTCTAATCCTAAGGATGACATAAAATCTGTTCATAAAATATTCATAAATACAGCAGTCATTATTACATTTTATTTGTATCTATATTCAGAGCTGATATTCATCTGGTAGATGCTGATAGTTAACAGAGTGTTTATATCTGCTGTCAATGCTTATTGTCCAGTGTGTATGCCAAACCATTTTCTGTAGCACCCTATATCTCAGACAGAGTTCATGATCAGGGCGTCTAAGGGGAACCTGGACTATTCTAATTTCCTACTACTGGTGTGGCAGTCAAGGGGTCAGTTGCCAACCACTGAGGCAGACAGGACAGGAATGACTAAATCATGTAAACATTATTAACTTTTACTTCCATTGAACTTTCTTTTCTTCTAGTAAACTTATCTAGTTTTCTTCTAGGGAACTGCCCCTTCCACATTGGGTAAAATCTGGGTTGGAAGATGACCAGCTGTTATTTCCCTTGTGCCCTGCCAATGGTGGGCACGCTGCTCAAACATAACAAATCTAGTTGTCACTAGTAGAAATTTGAATCTTGAACAAAGAAGCAGACTTTTTTTTTTTAATCAATAAATAAATTTGTCCGACTGGCAACACTCTGACCATACTATGTGTTAGTTTCTCTCACATACGTTCTCAAGTGTAGCTGATTTTGTGCTTTCTGAGGGTCGTTTCCCTTACTCCACAGCCCCAGGCATCTATCAATGGTGTCAGTGCTATCTGTCGAATTGTGTCCCTCAACGTACCAATGAATGTGACCTTATTTGGAAATAGGATCTTTGCAGATATAACTGAATTAAGACAACATTAGGGTAGATCCTAAGCTAACAAGACTAGTGTCCTTACGAGAAGAGACACAGAGACACACACACAGGGAATAAGCCACACGATGATAGAGGCAGAAATTGGAGTGATGTGCCTCCGAGCAAAGAACTGCTGTAACACAGAAGCTAAGAGAAGGGCTCAGAATAGATTCTTCCCTAGAGCCTTCAAGAGAGAGCATGCCAACACCTAGATTTCAAATGTCTAGTCTCTAGAAATACGAGACAATACATTTCTGTTGTTTCAAGCAAGTCTGTTTGCTGTATCTTATTATCTGAGCCCTTAGGATACGAAAATATAGACGGTTACTCCAAAATTTTCAAGAAAAAACAAAAGACCTTAAAAATTACCCTAGAGAACAGTTAATACTTGCTGCAACTTAATTCTATTCAAGTATCATTTGGATGAGTGTATATACAAGGATGCTGCGTCTCTCTTCCATCTGGTCATAGTCATCCTATTCTAAGTTACCCTACATCAATCTGAAAAAGCCATGTGACCCAGCTCTGGCCAATGGCTCACCGGGGGAATCTGCTAAGGGTCTTCTGGAAACAGATTTTCCTTCTAAGGAAAGAGACTGGCATGTAAGAAAAGTTATATTTTTATCCACCTGCTTACCTTCTGCTACAGAAACTGTCTTGTGGAGTATTGCAGATGCCTTTTAACCATGAGGTAAGACATCACCAACACACTGAGTATCTGTCTGAAGTGGACTGATCTTGGGTATTTGTCTAAGGCTCTGCACAAATCCTGGAATCCATAGGCTCTGGACTTAGGTGAGATTAAAAAACAAACAAACAAACAAAAAACATTACATTGACCCATTTTCTGTTATGTACTCTCCAGTCAACAGCATCTTAACTGCACAATATAACATACTGGGAATTCCCCGAGTACTTCAATCCAGTAAGTCAGCTGAATAACAAGAGTGACATCAGTGATCAATGTTCAAAGGCAATCTACAGTAAGTGCAAGGACTATCTGTGTTTGTTGTCTGGCGTTAACAGTATATGATATGGATGTCACCACAATAACAAAGTAATTAAGGGTTACAGACTGAATCAGTTGTGCTGGAATCCTTAAAATATCCTGAAAATTGGATTCCCCTTTTGTCTTCTAATATTGTCAAGGACCCTGGGCCACAGATTGGGTTATTTTTAGCTTGTATTTGGGGGAGAATAAGAGAGAGAAAAATCTGGGAAAGGCAAATAAAAAGTGACAAAACTACATGAACAGCCCCAATATAATGCAGACTTGGGATAGATTGAGTTTAAAATTTTTCATTTCTTAACTCTGGATATGGAGGCCTGAATTATAGTAGAGCTTTCCACTAAAATTTTTGTTTTGGAAAGCAGGTCTCTTGTGCAGATTTAAAGACACAGAATTTAGTTTGGGAAGAGGTATTATAAAATGTCTTTGTGAGTCAGAGAGCCCTTATCCTTTCAAGTAAACCGAGCTAAGTGTTGGTTAGAATGAATGTATCTATTTCTACCTACTTGTGCTAGTTGCATGCTTGCATTCTTTCTCACAATTGTCTCCACTTAACACACCTAGATACCACATCCGGGTTCACAACAGGAAATGGGCAGAGGGATAGAGGGGCAGCTATGTCTGTACTGATTTACCAGTAAGACCATTCTACTTCCCCCCAAAGAATTCCTTTTAGGCTCACTAACTTCAAGTGACCCTCAAGACCACTTTTACTTGCAAAGTGGAATGTCAAAGCAAGGGACAGGACTCTGTGGCTGAGTAATATCAATCGTCATCTACTATCCGCCATAAATCAAAATAAGGTATTCCAAACAAGGTAGAAAGAACAAATTAAACTGCGGGTCTGAAAACAGTGGTGTTTGCCATATTAAGTACATTAATAAAAGGGTCTAGATAGTTTCTTATGTGAACATTTTGGGTAATGTGCACTTTCTTTGCCACAATTTTACATACAGTCAGAAAAGACTTAACATGACCTGCAGAGCACAGATGAGTTCAAACAGAATAAATGATTGATTAATGTGTTTTAATGGCAAAGTTAGTGCTTATTTTCATGTCAGCATTAAAAAATGTAAAGACTTTTTACATTTTTTAGACTACTAGACTACTAGAGTGAGGTAAACTTTTTTTTTAATTTACTGAAAGTTAAGTTTAATATTTTAGAAAATTATTATATGGAACTCTGGAATTTCATATTGATATTAATAAGATTTCATAGTGTAAATAAATAATATACATAAATTTGGGGTTTCATAGATGCCGAGCTCTTTTGTGGTCATGTTTTATTTTTACCACAGACAATTTTTCATATTGCCCTAATACCACAGGAATACTTCCCACAGAGAAAATGTGCTTAAGTCATTACACTGAATGTATAGTAAGTACTATATGTTATGTTATAGTTCATTATATGATTTATCTGATCAAGTAGGAAACAAGGAAGAATTATGTCCTCTTTATACAATGTTTACTTTAAATTCTATAAAGTGTAATGTATTTTACTCCCTTGGACTCTGTTTTGTTCCTCTTATTCTCAATCATAGTAAATATTTGCACTTATAGACTGCCTGTAGCTTCCAAGTGTTGCAGAATGAATAGATAAAAGAGTGAAATGATAGAAGAACAAAATTTAATATCAATCTTCATGTGAATGCAATATATGAGAGATTCTGATTTATATTTCTTTTATGTGAAGTAAGTATTTCATTTCTTGCTTTTCATAATTTCCAGGAACTCCTCTTTACCAAGGCAGAGTCGTGGGACTCACCAAGCAACCGTGTGGGTCTGAAACAATCTGAGGCCCAGCTGTGACTGCGGATTGCCAAATACATATAAAATGAAGGAAAACTTTTTGAAGACCATTTCTGGTGTGTGTTCTTGAATTCAGCCTGTGAAGGTTTTATGAAAAATTAGAGATGATGACTCAGCTTGTTGTCTCCATGCTTTGCAGGCAAAATTCATCTTTTTGAAAAATAATAGGCTAAAAATGCCAGATATAATTATCACTTATAAATCAAACCTATGAAGTCCTCTTTATTCATGGCTATAAAATTAGAAATATTTATTTGTGCTCTTCACTTCCTTCAAACTATCAGAACACCTCTTGACTTTGTGAGCAAGGAAGATGAAGGTCGTGAAGTTATTATTTGGATCCATGTATAGAAATTCTTATGAGGCTAGATGAAGGAAAGTGATCTGACTGTGAATAAACAAGTATTATTACTTCTGAAAGCCCCAAGTAAAAGCCGTGTTTTCAATAATGGTTCATTGAGGTGGGGAGGGTAAAGAGTTTACCTCAAGCCCATTTTTGAAGTGACCAATTCCCATAAAACTATAAAAAATGTGTTACATTCAGTTCAGGATAATGGTTTATAGCTGTTTATTTCCAGGGGCATCAGCAGAGGTAAAGATAGGAGGCAGGAGGAGATGTGAGCGCAAATGCAGGACAAAAAGATGGTAAGACAGATTCAGCAGCAGGGAAAGGTGAGTTGGCTGGGTGTTAGTTCTCAAAACTTATGAGGAAAAGTTGTGTTTATGAAAAAGTTCATCCCTTCTTAGAAAATGGATGTTCAGAAATGAGGAAGTAACTCAAATTTGTCATTGCATAAATTCAGTATTTGTCAAGGTGATTTTCACTAAATTGGCTTTTGGCAAATTAATGTCAGCTAAATTTGATAGTGAGAAAAACCACAGGATTAAGCCTTTCCTTGGAAATATATGGGAAGTATTCCTTACAGTGGTGTGAACTCAATCAGACCAACTGCTGGCTGTGAAGCAAATGAGAGGGTGGGAGGCCAAGCTGAATTGGGTGGGAATGGAGGGGTCTTTGATCTTGAGGCTTCCACAGGTAGATAATTATTGTGAATAAAAGAAAAAGGCAGAGAACATACTAAATGCCTGATAATAAATCAAGGTTAAATAATATATCAAATACAGATTCAGGCAATTACATGATAATGAATATTTACCAACATGGAAATATATATTATATAATAGACTGTGAGAGCAGAAACTTTATCAGTTATGCTTACTATTAACCTAACACAGTACTTTGTATATAGGAAGAGAGATCACTAAAGATAACATAAAACATCACATTTTCTGTAAAAAAATTTTAAAAGAAAGTTTCTTAAGGTTCTTCTGTTTTTTGTTTTTTTTTTAATGGGCTCACCCACGGCATATGGAAGTTTCTGAGCCAGGGGTTGAAGCCCAGAACCACAGCTATGACCTACCTGCAGCTCAGTGCTGGTTCCTTTAACCCACTGTGCCAGGCTGGGGATCAAACCTGCACCTTCATAGCTACCGGAGCTGTTGCAGTCAGATACTTAACCTGTTGTGCCATATTATGAATTCCAAAAGGTTCCTACAGGGCTAAGTATTTTTTTCAATTATATATCTATAAGTTGCACTTCATATCAATGAACATGTTTTAATTTTTAGAGGAAAAATTAAATCAGATTGATGGAATTCCATTGTTTCGAAATAGTTTTCAAAGTTTTTACTGTCTTTTGGTATCCTTGAATTCAGATTGTATATATAACCCTTTTTTGTCATTTGGCTAATATATACAATTGGACATAAAGACTAATCGTGATGTGCCCCTCCCCCACTTTCAAAAACAAAACAAAACTGCTCCATGTATTCATCCTGTAAATGATACTTCAGAAGCAGTATGTTGTATAAAACATTCTCCATTGATCTATCAAAGGCATGCATGTCAAGAAAATCTCAGTGACATTTTGCTTTTATGCCTATTTATTACTATGCAATAGACATGAAGGAAGGCCATCAAAGTGGGTTTTGTACATAAGGTAAATGGCGATTATCAAAAAGTAAACAATACAGAAGCTTTGCTCAAAGAATCCTTTTGGAGAGGAGATAGGAATATAAAAGCTAAGAGTGTTTGAAAATATTTCTTATAAAAGTAATATTCACTCGGGAGTCATCACTGACATGTGGCTTTTTGGCATAGAGGTTTATTCACAGAGGTTTGTTAACAGTTCAGAATGGTTTGTTACACTCATTATTTACCCAAATTCACACTTAGCTTCTATATGTGTCTGCAGATTTTCTATGTAAAAGTTGGTATAGCAGAAATCTTAATTTGGAATGCTTTCCCTAGTTCCAAAGCATTAAGATATTCTCCTAAATGATGTTATTGAAATAAAATCTCTTTCTTACCCCATTCCACTGTAATCTACTTCTTCCTTCAAGGGAAAAATATGTATATGTTGTCACCCATTTGCGTAAGAATCAATTCTGGCTCAGTTGTACAGGATTTTTTTCTTTTCCTAACAAAGATTACGCTCTTGGGGTAAAAACTATAAGCAGAAAAAGAAATAGACATCTTCATTAGAAACAGGACTTCTGGGTATGGTCTGGAGGTAGGAGACGGAGAAAAATGGAGCTGATGATGTTCTACATCATAATGCAAAGACCTCTGTCTACTACCGATAGGAAATTAAACTTGAAGTGACAAAGTACACCTCCCATTATTCTCCTAAAAAGTTATTTTAGGCCAATAAAAATGAACTATGGGAAATGACCTTAGGATCTAGTGGCTTTATAAATGCCTGTGTGGGAGTTCCTGTTGAGGTGCTGTGAGTTGATCATCTGGCTTGTCTCTGTGGCAGTGACTGTTTGATCCCTGGCCTGGAACACTGAGTTAAGGATCTGGTTTTGTTTGAGCTGTGGCTTCCACAGGCCGTGGGTATAGCTTAAAAAGAAAAAAAAGATAAAATACCTGTGTGGGTGGAAGAACTAACTCCAGGGCAATAGCAATGCTTGAAGAAGTGAAGATTTGCATTCTGAGGGACTGAATCAAAATCCTACAGTATTCTCCCCATTATCTCTTCCTTTGGTTTGTTTTATTTTCTTCATGGTATTCATCATTATAGAAAAAACACTAATTACTGATTCATTGCTTACTGTTAAATATTTGTCCCCACACCTGAACTAAAATGTAAGTTTTATGAGAATGCGAATTCCATCTACACTGCTTGTGGATATATCCCCTTCACTCAAAGGATGCTTAGAATAAAACAGTCGCCTAATAAATATCTGTCATTTGAATGTATGAAGAGGTAATATTATGAGGAATTAAGGAACAGGACAATTAGGAGGAACTGAGGTCATCACCATCATTCACATCTTAGAAATACTATAGTGCTGGACAATAAGAGTGTGACAACCAGGGGAAAGAGCAGAGTATTCTGGTAAGATGAGAGAAGTTGGGAGGAGAAAGTGGTACGACTAAACAGCTCTGGTTTTGGCAGACTCAGATACAGATGTTGGAAACCATTCTAGAGGAAGAAGGCATATGATGCAGAGAAAATCAATTCTTGATTTACTTTTGAGAAGAGATGAGCTGCTCAACTTACCATAAGTTCTCATAGGACCTAACTTTTAATTTCTGAGTTCTAAAGAAAGGTTATCCAATCCATATTTCCTGAACTGTGTCTAAGCTATGTTTTCATTGCATGGCAATTGTAGCTTGCAAAGTACATCTGTATAATCCTAAGAATTTCTTGGCTTGCAGTCTGGAAAATGTCAGTAGCTTATATCTCATGGGAAATGTTGTAAACATTTTAATTAGATACCATTCTGCTTCTCTCTTATTTTCTGGAGAAACATAGCTCTCTTTACCTTCTACCTCCTGAGAGAATTCTACAGATAGGATATAAAAAGCATAGGTCATTCCAACATTGCTCTGTCTATGTATGTGAATGTAGTCTGGGTATATGTAAAACGTATGTGATAAAAAATATTTGTGTGTGTGTGCGTGTATACAGCATGTGTATGTGAACAGCATACATTGTGTGTGTGTATGTGTGTGTGTGTGTATGTATAAAAACATCTCTCCTAATTCAGGATTAAATTTCTGATGAAATAAGTTGTTGAAAGACCATAACGATTTGTTAACAGGTAGAAACTCAGGTTGTCTTCAATTTTTAAATTTCGGGTGATAAAAAGATCCAGGAGGCAGTGAGCATTTTTCATTAAGTGGGTGTTCTGAATATTAACTGGTCATTAGAGAACAGAAGACCAAAAGAAGTATAAGGGATCACATGTTCATTACATATAGTCAGAGAGATAACAAAATGACCTGGACTGAAAAAAGACCACTTTAAGTGGTAAAATAAACATCTTGAAAGATGTTATTCTAGATAGAATACCTCAGACATTGGGAAATATAGTGTACCATACTGCACTCTGAGTGCAAAAGGAATTAAAGAAATAAGCACTTTTTTATAAAGTTTGTATTATTATGAATATACAATGAAATATAAACACGTTGGGCTTGTAATGCAACGACCTCTAATCAAGCCACCAAAAGCATTCCTGAAATGTTTTAAGGAAAATAAAAAATCAGTTTCACATACAGTATCATGGTATTCCTGGGACACTATTTGTGAGGATATATTTGAATGTTTTATGACTACTCTTAAAAGAGTTTCCTGTTGCTGGTTTTGTTTTTGTTTTTGTTTTTTTTGTTTTTTTTTTTTTTGGCTTTTTGGGGCTTCAACCATGGCATATGTAAGTTCCCAGGCTAGCAGTCAAATGGGAGCTTCAGCTGCCAGCCTACACCACAGCCACCGCAATGCCAGATCCAAGCCACATCTGCAACCTACACTACAGCTTGCGGCAACGCCAGATATTTAACTTGCTGGGCGAGGGCAGGGATCAAACCCACATCCTCATGGATACTAGTTGGGTTCTTAACCTGCTGAGCCATAATGGGAACTCCTAAAATCTTTTTTTCTGTATGCAACAGATAGTTGTTTAAAACATCAACAAATACCTTAAATTCACACAATTCTTTTTCCATATAGCTGCACAAGTAATTTGAAATATAAATCAGATTATAACTATGTCTTAATTAAAATTCTCCAGGAGTTCCCACCGTGGTACAGTGGATTAATGATCCAGCATTGTTTCTGTGGGATCGACCCCCGGCCCGCTGCAGTGAGTTAAGGATCCAGTGTACCACAGACGTGGTACAGGTCACAGATGCAGCTTGGATTCAGTCCCTGGCCCAGAAACTCCCATATGCCATGGGTTTGGCCAGAAAAAAAAAAAAAAAAAGATTTTTCTCCAGGGATTACTCATTGTTACTGGAATAAAATCCAAGCACCTGACCACTTATGACATTGTTCCAGTCTATAGTCTCCAACTGTACCCCCTCCTCCAATTTCTATCACTCATTCTTCCCTGAATACCATTTTAAATTCTGTTTTTTAATGAGCCAAAACAGAACGATTCCAGTTACAGGAGTGCTTCCCACTGAACGCAAGTATGCACCTTGAAAGAAATACAGACACCTGAGGACTGAGAAAAATAAATGGTAGCAAGTAGATTCAGAAATGGGAGCAGAATTTAAAGTGCCACTAAACTGGTAGTGAATTTACCATTTCCTTTCCTTCCTGTATTGCCTGGCCTGGTCTCAACTGTAAGGGAGCACAAAACTGCATACTAAAGATAGAAAGACCTTTAGGAGTTCTAAAGAACTGTAAAGAGGACTCCAGAAATGCGGAGAACCTTGGTGAACTTCTTTTAGTTATTTTCTTTCTCTTTTCCATTGTCTCATGCGCTCTCTAGCCCCTGAGGAATTCTCTAGCTGAAGCTCCAGGCTTCATAGTTGAGCAGACACCTAAACACCAAGGGAGGGAACCATTCTGAACAGAGAAGCCATGATCCTGAGAACATGCAGATGAATCTGACTCCAAACCCAGAATCCATAGTTAGAAGTGAATGGAAAAGCAGGTGAAATAAAGCCCAAGCTCTCTGACTAGAGGATCTAGAAAGGAGGTTACTAGCAGGGATAGAGGAAACTAGCAGGGATTTGCAGACAGGAAGGAGCTCAAGAGAGAAAGCCCGATCCCATAAAAGGATATATGAATGCCTCTGCTCATCTCTGAACTAGGCATGTGGATATGTGACCCTAAATAAGATCTCATAAGCTCTAAAGCTAACTATAATACAGACCAACATTCATGCCCAGAATGGGTGCTAGAAAATAAACACACAAGTGATCCAAATAGTACTGCAGACACTTTAAAAACTGCACTGACATTGAAACCACATCCAAAGAAATAGATCAAAGCTTTTAGCTTAAACCTGAAGGAAGAAAACCAATCACCTTCTTATGATTTAAATAAAAATCAGTCTCATAACACAATATTCAAAATGTCCAGTATACAATCCAAAATTACTTGACATATGGAGAATGAAGGACATTTTAACATTTAAAAAAATAATCAACAGATACCAAAATAAAGATAATAGAGTTGTTGTACTTATTAAAGACATTAAAACAGCTATTATAATCATGCTTTAACAGGCAAGTACAAACGTTCGTGTATAAACAGAAAAACTGAAAGTCTTACCAAAGAGAATACATAAAGATAAAGAAAGTGGATTTTCTTTTTTTTTTTTGCATTTTAGGGCCGTACCCATGGTATATGGAGGTTTTCAGGCTAGGGGTCCAACTGGAGCTACAGCTGCCAGCCTATGCCACAACTACAGCAATGCTGGATCTGAACCACGTCTGCAACACACAACAAAGCTCATGACAATGCTGGATCTTTAACCCACTGAGCAAGGCCAGGGATCCAATCGGCAACCTCACGGTTTCTAGTTGGATTCGTTTCTGCTGCGCCATGACGGGAACCCCAAAAGTGGAATTTTTTGATTGAATAATACAATAATCAAAACAGAAATTCACTAAATGACCTAAACAGGAAAGTAGAGATGACACAGTAAAGAGGCAGATAACTTCAAGATGTATCATGAGAAATTAAGCATTTGGGAAAAGAGATTTGAACAAAAAAAGAAAAAGAGCCTCAGTATCCTGTGGAACAATATCAAAATTCTAACATTGGTGTCATATGAGTTACATAAAGAGAAAAAAAAAGTGTATGTGATACAGAAAAAAGATGTTTAAAGAAAAATAACTGAAAACTTCTATAATTTGGTGAAAGACACAAACTTACAGATACAAGAGGGGGCTCAGGAAATTACAAGCAGGATAAACTCTAAAAACCCACCTATAGACACATCACAATCAAACTTCTGAAATTAAAGACAAATACAAAAATCTTGACTGCAGCTAAGGACCCATTACATATGAAGATACTAATTCAAAGAACTAAATATTTGATATCAGTCAGAAGGAAATGAACTAACATTTTTAAAGTGCTGCAGAATAATTCTATATTAGACTTCTAATTCCAGTTAAAATATTCTTTTTTTTTTGTCATTTTGTCTTTTAGGGTCGCACCTGCTGCATATGGAGGTTCCTAGGCTAGGGGTCCATTTGGAGCTGTAGCCGCCAACCTACGCCAGAGCCACAGCAACGTGGGATCTGAACTGTGTCTGTGGCCTACACCACAGTTCACCACAATGCCATACATTTAACCCACTGAGCGAGGCCAGGGATCAAACCTGCGTCCTCATGGATGCTAGTCGGCTTTGTTAACTGCTGAGCCAGGACGGGAACTCCTAAAACATTCTTTAGAAATGCAGGTGAAATAAAATATTGTCAGATAAAACAAAACAAGGAGGATTATCATTAGTAACCTATATCATAAAGAATACAGGAAGTAAGAAACCTATAACATAAATAATACAAGGAGAATAGCAGAAGTGGTAAACATGTGGATACATATAACAGAATATTCTTTTCTTTAGTTTAAAATATGATTGATGATTGAAAGTAAACATTATGATATTTTCTAATGGATTATTCAATACATGTAGTTTTAATATATAAGAACTACAAGAAGGAAAATAAAAAGATCTATATTGTGGTACGGTTTCTGCTTGCCATTTGAAGAAGTAGAATATTAAGTATTTGTAGAGTGAAAAAAAAATAAGTCTGTGTGTCATAATCCCAATAGAGGAACTACTAAAAAATTACAGAAATATCATTAAGAATTCAGTAGATAAAATACAATGCTGATATATTTAAATAATTCAAAAGGAGGAATGAAAACTAGAGGGAAAAATCAGGAAACAAATAGTAAAATGGCAGACCTAAATCCAAACATATTGATCATTTTATTAAACATAGTAATTTAAACTCACCAATTAAAAGACAAGTTTGTCAGGATGGATTTAAAAACATCTATTTATCCAGGACAGCCCTGTTTTATATATAATTATATAATTGGCTTAAGGTAAGCAGACTGCAAAACTAATACTATGAAACCATGAATCAAAGAAAGCTGGATTAACTATATATTGAAGGAAGAGTATCAGGGAAAAGATGGACAGTGCAGAATGATAATTCTTATTTCAAGGCCTTTAAACTTCATCAATTATCTGCAACACTGTTAAGCATGTGGCTGCCTCACCAAATACCATCTCTTAGAAGTCCTCTCCTCTCTAACTGTAACCAAGCAGCACCCTATGAAGCCTTGGCAGAATAGACCACCATTCATGTCTTCTGCCTGCCTTTTATCTGTGGCAAAGCATTAGTCCAAGAATACATTTAAGTAGAGAAGTGAGAAATTGCAGAAAGAAAGGAAAACAGTCAAGCAAGACAAAATAATAATATTTTACCCATTAAACAAAGTCAAAGACCTTACTTCTTCCTCAATGACTATAGATAATATTCTGAGCCACATCCTTTGAACTGTTCCAGTTTGATACCGAAACCCTCACCAGGTGGAAGAAGTTAATTGTATGCGGCCCGAAAGCACATAGACACCAGACGGGTTGGAACCAGAGAGTTGTTGATATTGACTTCCAATTACCTCATCACTAATCAATCAGAAGAATGTTACTGAGCTGATCACGCAACCCACAAGTCCCCTCTTTCTCCCTGTCTTTATAAACATTTCCCTGAAAGCCTGTAGGGAGCTCAGGTCTTTTAAGCACTAGCTTCCCTGGACTTCTTGCTTGGTGCCCTGTAATACATGCTGCTCTTTGCTTCACCACAAACTGGCGCCAGTAGATTTACTCTGTGAGGAGCAAATTAAGCTTGGTAACGTAACCAGGCCTCCCTAGCCATCCTATCATATTCATATGACCCTTTTTATTTCCTTCAAAGCACTCTTCATTAGGTGAGATATTTAATTTTATTTTTGCTTCTGTATTTTTTTCTTTCATCCATGAGGACACAGGTTAGATGCCTGGTCGTGCTCAGTGCGTTAAAGATCCAGCATTGCTATGAGCCGTGGCGTATGTCGAAGATGTGGCTCAGATCACACATTGCTGTGGCTGTAGTGTAGGCCAGAAGCTACAGCCCTGATTCCACCCCTAGCCTGGGAGCCTCCACGTGGCGCATGTGTGGCCCTAAAAAGACATTAAAAAAAAAAGAAAAAGAAAGAAAGAAAAAAGAAACTGAATTGGCTAGACCTTCATCTTGGACTTCAAGCCTTGAGAACTGTGAAAAAAATAATTTCTGTTAAGTTACCCAGTCTGTGGTGTTCTGGTAGAAGAGCACAAGCTGATTAATATACCAGTATAACACAGTAATTATAAATCTCACATATAAATCATTGATAGACTACTAATTGGAAAAGAGAATGTAAAACTCATATATAGACACACTTTTGTGACACTGAAGAATATCAAAGACAGAATAACTATAAAAACTCTCATACAGAAAGCTAAGACAACCTAATTGGCCTAAGAATTATCAATATAGCATGATATAGAAAATAAAGAAATAAACATTTTTAAAGTATTAGAGGAAAGCACTTTACAGATTCAATACATTTAACAAATCAATAGAAGAAAATGTAAGTGGGAATTGGTGTATAGGACAACCACGAGGAGACCAGACACAGAGTTTATAACTTCTAAATCAACAGCTGAAGAACCTAGGTAACAGAAGAAAAGAAAAAAAAAAAATCAAAGTATAATCTACTGAAATACAGAATAAGATAGAAAAGTAAATTATAGTTATAAATCATAATTATATTAGTACTACAATTTATCTAGGAGAAAAGGAAATAAATTTACAAACAGCTAAAGTTTAAATAATGCAGAGTCAAATAAGTGCTCTGAATTCAATCAAGCTAAGACAATGGGACATGACCACATGTAAAATTTAAGTGTGGTATTTTCTGTCATGTAGAAGTATAATGCTAACACAACCAAGTTTTTTTTTCTTCTTCTTTTTAACCAAAGAATCAGTGAGACTAAGCAATTTTATAAAATACAACCAGCAATTATCTTAAAGTAATACTATTCTGGCACTTTCTAGAAAACACTGCTCAGATACCACAAGGCTATTCATACTAGAACTCTATATGGGTTATATTCTTTTTTAAAGATATATATTCATATGTCTCAAGCCTATTAAACTTCTTCATGTCAAAAACTAAAATACACCCCTATTTCATTCATTAATTTGAGAAATATTTAATATTCTAAGCACTCTTCTAAATGCTAGAAGTACAATGGTGAACAGGACAGGCAAGTGCCCTCAACTGATAGAACCTAATAAGGTGAGAAATATGGAATTTGATGTCAATCACTATCTATAATAACAAAAGGTTATTATTAGTCTGCTTATCAGAAAACACACTTGTACAAACCAAACTAAAATAAACCAAAACTTCTTTTGTCAGCATAAGGTTAAGATAATGGTGCATTAGCAACATACTGCAATTCTGTTTTTTTTTAAATGGTATCCCTTCCTATCTCTAAGTACTTTCATGAAAATAGAACCATTTTCATATGAGTCAATCAGAAATTATTGAGAATCAATCAACCATCTCTTAAAAGCTATATATGCTGGAGATTTAGTTATAAATGTACAAATATAAATACAAACATAAATATAACCTCTGCCTTTAAGGATCTCATAATGTTGGTAAAGGATCACTTATTTATGGATTATAAGTCAGAGAATAAACATTAATGACTGTTTTCAATTGGCAAATTAGAATAGGTCTATTTTCAAACAGTGTATTTTTGAAATTTGTGTCTACTAAGTACTTGTTAATGCTCACCTGAAGAAGCTAACTTTTTTGGAGAATATCTGAAAGATGTGTTGTCCTTCATTTCTCCAAAATAAAAAAGCAAAAATTCCTTGGTGTATATCATCAAATGAATCTTATGTCTCAATCAAATCATTCCGGGGACCTATACACATAGCACTGCTTTACTAAACTAAGTTTAGTTTGATGCTGCCAACCTTGAATTATAAACAGATTAATGGCATGTACTCATTGTTTAAGAACATTTTCCTAAAAATGCTGAGAAGAAAAAAAATATTTAGGAAATATTCTGAATGTCTTGATAAATAAGGGGTGTATGTGTGTAGTTGTGTGTGTCAATTTTAATGATCCTATAAATTTAATAAGTGATTATATTACAGCATATTTCCTTCTCACACTCTAACAGACAGTTTATGGCAAAATTTGCAGTCCATTATTAAATGAAATATTTTTCTTTGCTACATGTAATTTGTATGCTAAAGTCAAACACATCTCTGCCTTACTTGGGCCAATTTTTTTCTTCAATGTTTTCATTAATTTTAAACTTATTTCATGTTTAAAATTACTGTATTAATACAGTATTAATATTTGTATGTCGACTTAAATCTAACACAGGAGGTGGTGTGTAAATAATTAAATAAAATATTAACATATCAAACATTAATTAATAATGGATACTATAAATTTTTAGTAAATTTTGGATTGCTCAAATATTTAGAAGTAAAAGTGAAACTATAAAAATACAAGAAACTTTTAGCATATTTAAATAGTTTCAGAGCAGAGAGATCCTTTCTATTTTGTCTCAAAACCTAAGCAATTAAAAGCAAATTAAGGAGTTCCCGTCGTGGCTCAGTGGTTAACGAATCCAACTAAGAACCACAAGGTTGCGGGTTCGATCCCTGGCCTTGCTCAGTGGGTTAAGGATTCGGCGTTGCCGTGAGCTGTGGTGTAGGTCACAGATGCGGCTCGGATCCCGCGTTGCTGTGGCTGTGGCTGTGGCCGGCGGCTACAGCTCCTGTTAGACCCCTAGCCTGGGAACCTCCATATGCCGCGAGTGCGGCTCTACATAAAGGCAAAAAGACAAAAAAAAAAAAAAAGCAAATTAAGAAATTTACTCATAGAAGAATAAGAAAAATACTACATGAGATAAAAAAACACACTATGCAACTTAAAACAAAATAATGATTTAACATATAAAATAAACCTTGAAACCCATAGGTTAAAAGCTAACAGTCCAGTAGGGAAGTGAGCAAAGGATATGAATGAACAAAAAGGATGAAAGACAAATGCTTTCTTAAGCATAAGAAAAGGTATTCAACTTCATCCCTCAGAAAAGATGGACATTTACCACCACAATGAAATATTTGCTTTTTCACCTACTACACAGATAGTTATTAAAATTCTGTTAATATGCTGAGTTAGCAAGAGAGAAAAAAAAGGATTTGCCTATTGTTGGTGAGAGTGTCAAGTGACCCAGTTTCTCTGGGGGGTGACCTGCTTTAACTATCAGAATGAGAGCTGCATAATATCTTTAAAATAGCACAACCACTTCAAATCTCTATTCTACGCATATTCTCACATGTGTGGAAACAGGGATGAATAGGTAAATATAAAGACTGAAATACTGCAACAGGGACACGTACATGGAGTAAGCCCTATTCACAAAATGGAATATTGTGCCATTGTTAAAAAGGAAACAAAACTACATGTTCTGATAGAGGTTTTAATGTGTAATATCAAATATTTTAAAAAGCAATATTATATGGGTTTGTGTTACATCTTATCTTTTGTATGGTAATGGAGAGAAGATAAGAAGAGAAGTTGTTAAAGGAAAAATCATGTCTGTGAATACATTATCTCTAAAGAAAACATGAGATGCTAGTAAGAGCAGTTACCTCTGAGGAAAACAACTGAGTGGCTGGAAACTCAGAAAAAGAGTTTTTTTTTTTTTTGGTTTGATTTTTGTTTTGTTTGTTTGTTTTTACTATATGTATCTTTTATTTTTGATTTTTGTATGATTGGCTTATACCACCCAACCATCTTCCTCCTCTCACCAAAAAAGAAAAAACAAATGTGTATTACTGGTGAGGCAGAAACCAGATGCCAGAATTATCAACCATGGCTATACAATTAGAATCACAAACAATTTTTTTAAAATAGATTTACCCACATTTTGCCCCAGATCATTAAACCACAGTACAAAATATCTGAGTTGAGGTCTGATGTAATATACACATATATATTACATACAATAATTTTATTATACACATATATAAGTAATTTTTCATTCCCTGGTGATTCTAATATGTAAGCTGATTTGAGAATCACTAGGCCAGAATAAGCAGAGGATCCTTCTCAGAGAAGATGGAATTCACCATGAACTTAAAATCTGGGTCAGGCCTAGAAAGATGAATATTAACTGACTCACGTTTATATTGAACTTATGCATTGTGAGGCATCCAGCCAGATGAAAATAAAAGCAGGTTAAGACAGTAAAAGGAGCAATAGGAGAGTTATGTATGGCTGATTTTTCTCTGAATAAAGCAATAAAAGATACTGGGAATATTTATTAACATCGTTAATTGGAGGAATATGTGACACATTAGGTGGCATGATAGTTAAGATTAATATCCCATCACTTATTTTAAATTATCACTGATATATTTCAATATGCACATGTATACACTTCTAAGTACTATTGACTGTATGCAACCATCAAAATGCCTTTTGCGAAATACTGCAGAGATTCTGGACATTTGTCAAAAATAACAAAACCTCACTGATACTTTGTTTCACACCAGAACAGATGACACTTGGCCAGGCAGTAGCTACATTTTTAAACACATTGGAAATGTAGTGTATATTCTTAAGATTTCAGATGTATACTGAGTATTTGACATGTTGCATCACTAAATATTTTTACTGAATCTTAATATGTTCCTTTAGGAAGGTTTTTATAAGTCAGTCAAATTCAAGCCTGTGGATAGATGTTAAAAGTAATTTTTTTTCTCCTTATCCTTAGGTTCATGTATGAAGTATTTTCAATTCCCCTATTTAAAAAGCTTCTGAAATCTGCCTGTGGCTATGCCCTAGAACACCCAGACAAAATTTTAGGCCAGAAATTCTATGAATCTGTTTACCATAATTCTCGTCTATTGGCAAAAAGTAGTATTTAAATCATTCCACTGTATGACTAACTTATGCCTCAGTGATAAATTTTACTTTCTGAAAAAGTCAAGTTATTTAACTTTATTATATATTCTAAAGAGAAAGTATTTTCCAAAATGCTCTGAGTAGAACTTAGAGGTATTATTGTCACATTTGGTCTTTCAAAATATTCATCCATGACACTTGCAGGCAAAATGGTTATCACATGGGAGAATAAAGCAGAATGATGAGCTTTTGAAGTAATGCTTACTGTGTCAAGCTGTGTGGAATTCATCTTGCGAAGGGAAAAGATGATCTTAAAGGTCAGAGCAGTTTCTAGGTGCCTTGAAGTACAGAGGGTACAAGTGGACAGACGTAAACTTCAAGGACACTCTGAAACTTTACATTTAATATTGTAGAATATTGATGACAACTGCTGAAAATGGGACAGTGCTGGAGACAGAAACTGTGTTATACCAGAGAAGCTTTTCAGTTAAATAGGTGAAGACATGGGCTTTCAAGGTTTAAGAGCTTGTATTGGTTCAGACTCATCCACAGAAGTTGGCATATGGGGTAGCCATTAATATTAGTTGAATGAAGTACTGAGTTAAGGCATCTGTCCATAATGGATGAAGTCTGCCCTAAGATGATCTGGAAGGTATGATAAGAGCAATGCATAAGCCCCCTTCTGGGGGCTCTCTCAGAAGGACCATTGTCAGAACTGGGACGAAGCAAAAACTTCCCCTGAAAAAGTATTGCTTGTAAACATTTCTTCTCTGCTGAAGTAACAAGAGCAAATATCACTTAGCAACTTCATTAAGTCTCTTGATTGTAAAAAGCCTCTAACTTTTATAAGTCATTGCTTACTATTTTGAAGTACTGTAGTTTATTTCATTTCAAAATTTTATTCTTCTTTGAATAGCCAACATTTAAACAAATGTGTTTAATCGCCAACATTTAAACAAAAGGTCTACCCTAATTGTCAAGAACAGTTAGGATTACATTCTGCTTCTACATTTCCCCCCACTTCCCCCAACCCCGGCACACACATATTTTTGGCAGGGTGAATCAAACTCTACTAATATAAACTACCAGAAAATAGAGGGTGTCACTATACTGCACTATAACCCTTTGGAAATGTAGCTCTTTTACGTATCTTAGTTTAAGATAAATTTGCCATAAGATGACTCATTTTTCACAAAGGTATTTACACCACGAATCTTCTGATTTGTTGGTTTCATTCATCTGAAACAAAGATACGAAAACAAACCTCCTCTGGTCCCATATTTCAACACCAAGAACTATCTAGTTATACATGAGGGCAGGCATTACTCCTCTTTTGTGGTCACCATCCCAATCATAATCCATTCATCCATACTATTTCAAATGTAGGTTCTTTGAAACCACCTGATAATACCAATTCAAGCAGTTTTTTGAAATACTTATTGTTGTTATTGCAGTTACATGTTACATCAATTATGCATTTGTATTGATAAAATAATAAAATGGTAAGTTTTCTGTATTTGCCATCTTCCTTGGGAATTCATTCAGGAATGGGCGAGCATGAAAACAGATACCACTAGATGTCACTATAAACAGACCATTTTCTCGGATGCAGCTTTGTTTTCTTCCACTTCCAGGTTTCCTGGACTGTTTGGGGGAAATTCTTTTGGGCAGTATTGATTTTATTTAAGCCTTGTTTCTTTAGTCAAAAGTTGCTAACTGCTAAATTTACATCCTTTCTTGTGTCCTTTTGCAAATCTGCAAAACCATCTTCTTTAAAGAAAAATCACAATACAGGGATTTCAAAATTGTCACCATCTTATTAATTAGGTGGTGGTGTCATGCTGAGTCAATCAGTTTATTATTTCTTAAGAAAGATCTTGTAGTGAGTTTGTGTCTCATTAGAGAACTGGAGGAGCAGACAGATTAATGCACATATGCTACAACATTAATTAGAGATTCAGGTTTTTCACAGGGTAGATAAGTTGATTGTGACAATGGCAGAAGCAAGTAATTGAGTCTCTTTTAGAAAACATCTGAGGGGCCTGAGTGGAGAATGCCTAGTATGATTTGCCCAAGTAAAATATAGAACGGGCTTAAGAATTACAGGGTTATCACGTTAGAAGGACTTTAAAAGGTTTTCTAGTTTGTGTAAGCTTCTTGTCTCTTCTTCCATCTGAAACAAAAATTTCTTCAATGAAACCCCTGAGCAATGGACTTTAAGAGCATATAATTTGTGGCTCAGTGGGAGTTTTAACAATTACATTACAATTTTGTATTTCTTTGTGAAAATCTACTCAGTGCATTTTGGCTAAGAAAGGAATATGAAGCCAAACTATAACTATGCAACAGATTCTATGCCACATGATTCTTAAAAATTATGTCACCTTCAATCAATTTACACAAACCAATACTTAATTAGGAATATCAGCAATCAACTGCTAAAATGCCCCTAATAATAGACTGGTGGAGTCAGAATAACAAGAGAGACTGAGTAGTCAAACTTCCTTGTTAGCTGACATTTAAAAATTCACATTTTAAAAATGACATTTAGCAGACGAGATGATGATGCAAATGAAATCTATATTTAGGGAGGGGTGAAAACAGCATCTAATTTGTAGTGATTATATAGTCTGTTCTACCTGTGGAAATTCTTATGAAGTTTGTCTAGTGTTCTTTAAAAATATTTCTTTCTTTCTCTCTTTCTCTTCTGTCCTCTCCTCCTCTTTGCTCCTCTGTCTCTCTCTGCAACAAGAAGGCAAGGACATGGAGAAATACCTGTAGCCATTCAAATAAACACAGCAGCTCAGCTAACGGTGGATAGCCTGTCACAGCTGCCAGTCACATAATGAACAGCCTTACACATTGGACCCAGATGGGCCTTCAAATGTCCCAAACTCAAACTCCATTTGACTGAAAAGACTCAAAGCTAGAACCACTCAGACAGGCCTGCTCAATTTGCAAAATCATGAGGGATAATAATACATTGTTGTTTTAAGACAGTAAATATCAGGGTGATTTGTAGATAACTGGAATGGGAGGCAATTTGTTTTTGAAGGAAAAGGGGGTAAATTTTCATAAATCTATGAGCAGACAAGGTGAAAGAAGAATTCTGTTATTCTGGCTTAATTTTGTGGTAAGCAATGTATCCTTCAAATTTTTAGGAGGAATTTTTCTTTAAATTAAATCTGAGCTCTGACACTTTTCTTTCTCACTTGTAATTGCTATCAACTTTAATTCATTGCCATTTTCCAAAATTGGTGTGCTTTTCTATTATTTCAATTCTGAATAACATTAGATAGACCTATAGCTAATGCAACATTTCAGCATACATACAACATTTAAAAATAAACATTATGTACTGTTGTATGAATGTGTATGTAGAAGGAGCAAAAGAACTGCAATTTGCCAAATAATGTGTTGTAGCACAGTACCCTCCCCCATCTATGAGACGCTGATTTTATATATTTTTAAAATAGAGATTCTCAGACTTGTACAAGCATCAAAATTACCTGAGCTCTATTAATACGCAAATCCTGATCTACAAAGATTGGCCTTGACCCTGATATTCTCCATTTCTAACAAGCCTTCTGAAAGAGGAAACAAAATAAGTGGCAGGATTCTAGGATGTGTTATTTTCTATGTTTTTTATCTCCATTCTCCACAGCTCTTCATTCTCTAACCCCACAGCACATAAAACTTGGGCAGGGAAGGTTACTTATATGTACTTTGGGAAAAATATTACGGAAAGAAGTAACAATTTTCTTCTAAAGCATTTGTTCCTCCTCTGCCCACAGGCACCTGTTTCTATTTACTCAAGTACCTTCAATCTTAACATAAAATCTTTTTATGCTAAGATTTACTCTTATCACAATAAGAACCGTTTAAAAGTTGTGAACCTGAACCAGAGAGTGGCATTCATTTTGCAGATAAACTGGCCCCAGCAGGGTTTATAGCCTCTGATGAGTGTCGAGGTTTGGGGGTGTCAGGTGTTACTTGCATGAGCTGGTTGTTGTTGCATCTATTTGCATATTGAATTTTTCTCCCAAATATATCTCATATTTTCACATTCTTCTAATCCTTTCCATTAGCTCCCTGGACCAATCTATTATCATTACTCTTCTCCATTCCATAAAGTAGCATCTTTACTACTCAGCCTACATCTGCCGTAACTGGTGGAAGTCCCTTCTTTATATTGAATTTTGGCTTCCAGCTCTCTTAAAAATACAGACAAGTTTTCTTGATGTGTCTTCCAAGACTCTGAATAATCAGATATCAGGTCCTCATCTCTTTCTATGCTTATTTTCATTCTCTGGCTCCATATTTTTAATCACTCACAACTAATACACTCCCCCAGCCACTGAGTCTTTCGAATGTCATTTTTTCTGCCCAGACCTTACCTCCTCCCAATCGCCCTTCTTCATTTAACAAACTGCTGTGATTTTCACCTATCTCAGCTCAAAACTCACTCAAGGGAAAACCATTTGTATATTAGTGTGGTTTCTTTATTATAATCTCCATCCCCTCACTCTTCTTTCCAGCAATAACAATGCTACAATTTTATACTTATGCATGTAATTCTTTTTTTAATAAAGTGAAGATTCCAGAGATTGTGTCTTATTTTACACACTACACTACCCCCAGCTCTTTGCATAGTGGCTGGATTAAAAATAGTGGCTCAATAAATACTTTTTGAAGGAATAAAGCATTCTAAGCTATCCATCCAAAGCACCACTGTCATCACATCTGTGTTTTTATGAACCATCCTTCTCTCGTTTGACCTGTAATCTTTTACGCTTTATCTCCCATTTTACAAAGAAAGATAGGGGAAAAAAAGCATCAGCCTTTGTATATAATGATACCTCCTTGGTATGTGATCTTGAAGAAAATTCACCACTTTTCTAATTTTATTTTATTTTATTTATTTATTTTTACTTTTTAGGGCTATGTCCACTACATATGGAGGTTCCCAGGCTAGAGGTCTAACTGGAGCTACAGCTGCTGGCCTATACCACAGCCACAGCAACGCAGGATCCGAGCCGTGTATGTGACCTACACCACAGCTCATGGCAATACCTGATCCTTAACCACTGAGTGAAGCCAGGGATCAAACCCGCAACCTTATGGTTCCTAGTCTGATTGGTTTCTGCTGTGCCACAACGGGACCTCTGACTTTTCTAATTTTAACGTCTTTCCAAAATGCCATGTTGGGTTTCACTGGCTGGTTCTGTCTTTGTGCAGCTGCACCATCCTCTCCTACTCCCACTCCCACTTTTCCAGATTCAGGTCTCTAGCTCTTTCCTAAGTCCTTCCTTACTCTTCTACAGTTCCAGTTCCAACATTTATAGCCCTTCTTATAAGAAGAGGCTGATGCCTTTGCTCCTGGTACTGCAAATAATCAGACCAATTTCAGCATTTCTTGGAACTTAACATTAGTTGTTTCAAATGGAAAACAGAGAAAAGAGATTTCTATCTCCAGGTTGGAAGTTTTTCTGCTTTGTTTTGGAACAGGAAATAAATGGACAATAACCAACATTACTGAGACACTGGGAAACAAAATGTCAAAAAGCCTAAATTCTCCATCCAGCCTAATGATGCCCTGTTTCTTTCCTCATTTCTAAGCTATAGACTTGAAACATCTGGCCAGCATGATGCTCCTGGCCTACGGCTTTTCTTTTCCTGGGCCTCTCTAGCCAGGGAAAGACAGAGAAATATTCCTGATCAAGCATTTATAGTTCATGTGAATTTCACCTCAAGCTAAGAAGTGGAGCCTGCATTAACTAGCTGAATTCAGGTGTAGCTGAGTACATGGTGGGCTACTTTTATTTATTTATTTTTTTATGGCTAACAGTCTTTTCAAGTTAACACAGCTCGCAACAGGACTGAATCTGGCCTTCACAAACCCTATGCACCTGGCTGTACATCTCATTCTAATTTTGCACATTTCTGATCTGCTACTCATCTGACAACACTGTAGGCATCATATATTTAAGAACAGCACTTGCGGCTAGAAAAGCAATCGCATTCAAGGTCAAGTTGAATTGTGAAAAGAATATTGTGTGAAGGAGCTAAGTTGATATTGTCACAACGCCTGCCAAAAGTGTTCCTGTTTTGAGAAAAAAAATTATTTAGGTCACTCTTTTTGAGCTCTAAATCTACAAATTTTCAAAAAGTAAAAATAACAATATGCAACTCATCAAAAGTGCACTTTTGATAAGAGACTTCCATTTAGATGAAAACAGAATGGAATGCTCACCCTCTGAACTTCTCTCTCTCATCCTCTCTTTCTCTCTCTAGTTGAGTAGTGATAACCCGAACAATATAGAATAGAAAGTCAACGAATAAAAAGTATTTTTAAAAATCAAGGACTATAAACTCGATTTGCTTTACTCTATTTCTTGTCTCTGAATTCCTGATGTCAGCAATGGAAGTACATAAAAATGCACATAAGTATTCTTTTATTTTTTTTTTGTCTTTTTGCCTTTATGTAGAGCCGCACCTGCAGCATATGGAAGTTCCCAGGCTAGGGGTCTAACAGGAGCTGTAGCTGCCAGCCTCCGTCACAGCCAGAGCAACGCGGGATCCGAGCCGCGTCTGCAATCTACACCACAGCTTACGGCAACGCTGGATCCTTAACCAACTGAGCAAGGCCAGGGATCGAACCCGCAACCTCATGGTTCCTAGTTGGATTCGTAAACCACTGAGCCACGAAGAGAACTCCAAGTATTCTTTTAAAGATAACATATTAATATTATATGATGATATAATCTAAAGATAGAACTCAAAATGGACAAAAGCAGATTCTTTCTTTCCTTCCTTTTTTTAAGATAATTAACAGTGGGTTCTACTACCCAAAATATAAACCTCAAACATGAATTTTAGGTGCCTTTTGTAAAGGAGAACATCTTGCGTTGAGTTGAACAAAATGATGACATTGAGATAATACATATGAACACTTAGAAAAAAATGCATAATAAAAATAAATATTCAGAAGGAATATCTTACTGTAGTCAACCTAAACTAAGAGTAATTAGGTCTTAGAGTCATACTTGAATCTTGCAAGGTTCTCAGGTGTGATAAAAAAAAAAGATGGTGAATTAAACAAATGAAAAATATTGAAAGGAAAGGAGACTGTTTCAATGAAAGAAGCCAAAATGAAGATAGCTGAAAAGAAAAGTAGATGGCTGCTGCTAGAGCTATCCTGATGTATTCAGTGATGCCTAATCTAGAGGCTTGAGTTTCAATGGTCATTCAAGGAAAAAAGACAGAGGCCCTGGTCTAGGTGGGGCTGTGCTGTGGTCTTCAACAAGAACAACAGTAATAAAACAAAAACTGCTAGCCAAGGAAGGTGCTAAGGGGAATTTTCTGCCCTGATGCTGGCTTTGGGTGGAAAAAAAAAGGATTACCCTTTAAATTCTCTATTAAGACTTTACTCACAAGTTTTGCTGTTACAATTCTTCTACTTGGATTATTTTTTTCCTGAATTGGTAGCTTTTTCTTATCTAGAGAATGTACTATCTATAAATGAACTACATGATTCACACATGTCCCACCAAACATGAGATCATATTATTAGTAGTAGTAGTAGCATCTTTTGTCGTTTTAGGGCCACACCCATGGCATATGGAGGGTCCCAGGCTAGGGGTGAATCGGAGGTGTAGCTGCCAGCCTACACCACAGCCACAGCAATGCAGGATCCTTAACCCACTAAGCAAGGCCAGGAACTGAACCCACATCCTCATGGATACTAGTCGGGTGTGTTAACCGCTAAGCCATGACAGGAATTCTGCATACGGAATCATTAAACAGGGAGAAACAGGAATAGGAGGAGCTAATAAAAGTCAGCCACAAGGTCAAATGGATGAGTCTGAACTCAGAAACTACACTATCACAGCACTATACTAATTGGAGAGGGAGAGTGAATTGTGAACAGATGGCCAGTTTTACAGACTGAGAACCAATAGATACACATCACATATGTGGACATTTTAACACAGTAATATTGAATTCCTTTGCCTGTCTTGACGTGATCAAAATGGATGCAGTAAAAGCTAAAATCATTGTCATCTTTTATTTTTTTTAAACCGTGACATATGTACAACAGATAAACCTGACTTTTATTTCTTCTCCTTACCTATCCCTGACTATAATCATATAAAACAGTGAATTACTAACTCAAGCTGACATGCGTAATAATAAAAAGACTGAGTATTTCTGCTGTAACTTTGTTATGCAGTAGCGATTACTTATTCAAGTTTTCATCCACAATAAAAAAAAAAAAAGAAAAAATATTCAGAGTTTCTGTTGTGGCTTGGTGGGTTAAGGACCCCATACTGTCTTTGTGAGGATGTGGGTTTGATCCCTGGCCTAGGTCAGTGGGTTAAGGATCCAGCGTTGCCACAAGCTGTGGCACAAGACACAGATGTTGCTTGGACCTGGTATTGCCCTGACTCTGGCATAGGCCTCAGCTGTAACTCCAATTTAGCCTATAGCCTGGGAACTTCCCTATGCCTCAGGTGCGCCCATAAAAAGAAAAAACGAAAAAAAAAAAGTTCAACCAGTGTATTTGGCCTTGTCCTGTGAAATATTTTCATCTTCATTGTGGATACAGATAAAGGAGGTATGCTTATCATAGTTTCAGGTGACCTCAGTCTGGAAGGGAAGTTAATACAATAGTTGACAGAATCAAGATTCTGAAAAGGCTCAAAAAGCAGGAATTATGGTGAAAAATCAACAGAATAAAATCTTATAGAAATAAATCTAAATCTTATGATTATGTTTAAAAAGCAGAGACAAATATATCACAAGAAAGTACAGTCAGAGAAGTCCAGCCTAATATCAGTTTTCTATTTAAACTGGACCATTTTATTTGACTTAATGATTCAACAATTTTAATGATAAAGTTCCTGGTCCATAAATTATTAGAAGATGGCATGAAAGGCAGAAGTAGTTTTCCCCTGATCTTTCTAATCTTCATTCACCTTCTTTCTTCTTAATTGTCTTCTGAGTTCTCTTTGTAAAACCTCTCCACCCTCAACCATTACTATCAGACATATGGTTTAAATACAGTTGAAACCATCCTCAGTTCCAGGCTATGCCAATTAGGATGTCCTGTTACCTTGACAGTAACTAGTTCATAGATTAATACTCTAAACAGGCTGATTGATGTGGCATGACTCTAAACAGGCTGATTGATGTGGCATGACTCTAAACAGGCTGATTGATGTGGCATGACTATCTCTTTGTTGAGGTTTTCTTTAAAGGAAAACTTTTCACTTTCTCTTTTGTAACGTTCGATTATCAGAAGAGATGACTTCTTTTTCATACAAGATATAAAGAGAATGTGAAACCTGGACTCTACCATGAGAGGAGAAGCACAGACAAGCAGGGCTGATGGTGCACAGTGCAGAGTGTGGTGGAGAAGCCTACACAAGTGTAGTCAGAGAAGAGAGAGGCCAGATCTCAGCTGGCACTTGAGCTGCTGACTCAAAGCTCATGTGAAATCATTCTCAATTTTTCACTCCTTCGCTATATAAATCAATTAATTATCTTTAGTTTTAAGCCACAGTGTGTTAAATTTTCCATCATGTACAACCCAAAAGACAGAGACAATGTTTTAATCATTTGTCTACTTACCAGGGGCAAGGACACGGTAGGTACTCAATAGATTTTTGTTGATTAATTAACTTGACCTAGTGAAAAAATCCAATATAAGCTTAAGTTAGATGTATATAACTATACAGAAATAAATACTCTCACTGCACCACCATGATAATTACACAGTATGAATTATGAAATTATATAGGTTATACATTTTGGGCAATATGGCAGATAGAAAATGGATGAATTATCTCATTGAAAATAACTAAAATGACTGTATAGTTATTCTTAAATTAATAAAGTGAATCAATGACAAGATTCATTGGCAAGAATGTAAGGTACACCTAAGTGAGGGACTGAATGACAATAGGAAGCTAGAAGAGTAACCAGTTATTTTGCCTTGAGGTGTTTAACAAACTAATCAAACAGAAAACAAACTAGTTGAATAGAAAGTCAATTATGTATGCAATTTAGGACACATAAACTTTATGGACAAAACTAGAAATGAATGAGGTAGGTACACTCATTAGAAATAACCAACCATCAATCCTGGATGATCCCTTCACAAATGGATATATGCTCAACGTAAACATGCAATGTAAAAGAATACTTTTTGAAGTATTGATTGTTGGTAAATAAAAAATAAAATTTAATAATGGTTGTAAATTACTAACCCTGATTAAATTATGTATTGATTGTTTGAGGCATTATAAATGTGCAATAATGTGAAGATAATTCCAGTTTTCTTTCTTCCTTTATAATTCTTTTACTATGTATTTTACTTCATACACTATTGTCTGGCTAGGACCCTAAGTAAAATGCTGAGTGTAAGTGCTGAGAGCAAGAATTCATTTTTTTTCTTATGTTTAAGGAAATGCTTACTGCACTAAAATAGTAGAGCAGAGTTATAGCTAGGGAAGTAAAAAAGGACAAAACATAATCATGAAAATATACTGAATTAATTCAAAGAAGTCCGAAAGGAGAAAGAAAGGAACAAAGAACCAATGGGACTAATAGAAAAAAAGTAGTGTGATTATACAACTAAAACTAAATATGTCAATGATTACATTTAAAAAATAATCTAAATGTCATCGCTTAAAATGCAGAGATTATCAGACTCCAAAAAATTCCCCTTCATGCTACCTACAAGTAACAGATTTTAAATATAAAAACACAAATACATTAAAAGGAAAAGAACAGAAAATGATATATCATGCTAATATTAATCAAAAAGCTGGAGGAGTTCCTGCTATGGTGCAGGGAATTAAGGGTCTGACTGCAGCAGCTCGGGTCATTGCAGAGGTGCTAGTTCAATCTGCTGCCTGGTGCAGTGGGTTAAAGGATCCAGTGTTGCCACAGTTACATCAACAGTCTTTGTCCTAGGAACTGCCATATGCTGCAGGTGCAGCCATAAATAAACATAAACAAATTAAAAAAAAAAACCTTAAGGATAAATGTATACTAAGAATGAGAGATTTCAGTATCCCATCCCATCTCAATAATTAATACAAAGGTAGAGAGAAACATCAGTAAGGCTGCAGAAGATCTAAATAACAGGGTCAACCAACTCCTTTTTTTTTTTTCTTTTTTAAGGCTGCACCTGCGGCATGTGGAAGTTCCCAGGCTAGGGGGCTAATTGGAGCTGCAGCCGCTGGCCTGCACCACAGCCACAGCAACGGGGGATCTGAGCCGTTTCTGCAACCTACACCACAGCTCAGGGCAATGCCGGATCCTTAACCCACTGAGCGAGGCCAGGGATGGAACCCCCAACCTCATGGTTCCTAGTCAGATCCTTTTCCGCTGAGCCACAACGGGAACTCCAACCAACTTTTTATAATTGACATTATAGAACTCTGTCCAACAAAGGCAGAACACATATTCTTCTGACATACACACTGAATATTTACCAAAGTAAACCATATCTGGGGTCATAAAATAGGTCTCATTAAATTTAAAATTATTTAAGGTTCACAATGTTTGTTTTCTGACTATGCTAACATTAAATTAGAATTAAAAATAGAAATATCTCTGGAAAAAAGTCCAAAAACTTGGAAGCTAATTAATAATACTTAAAATAACCCATGAGTCAAAAAAAAAAAAAAATCAAAAGGAAAAGTAGTATTTTGAGCTGAATGAAAATGAGAATATAACTTACTAAAACGTCAGAAGTTGACAGAGCTACATTCAGGGGAAAATTTATAGTGTTAAACACCTATATTAGAAAAAAAGAGGAGTTCCCGTCGTGGC
>PVHT020000165.1:7886332-7964285 GCA_004024745.2 Catagonus wagneri
TGGGTTAACGATCCGGCGTTGCCGTGAGCTGTGGTGTAGGTTGCAGACGCGGCTCGGATCCTGCGTTGCTGTGGCTGCGGCGCAGGCCAGTGGCCACAGCTCCTGTTAGACCCCTAGCCTGGGAACCTCCACATGCCGCGGGTGCGGCCATAAACCCGCGGCCATAAAATGACAAAAGGCAAAAAAAAAAAAAAAAAAAAAGAAATTGGCAAAGCAATGATCACAGCATCCACCATAAGAAACCAAGAATAAAATAAGAGAAAATGAAACCCGACTTAGAAAGAAACAAGCAATTAAAGATAAGAATGGACACTAATTATATAAAATATTGAGAAACTATATTTAAAAACCAAAGAAACCAAAGCTGGTTATTTGAGAAGATTAATAAAATTATCCACCTTTTCCCCAGACCAATCAGGTAAAAAAAGGTAAGATGACAACACAAATAACCAATGTCAGGAATGAGAGAAGTGGGGATACTACAGATTTTACAAAAAAAAAATATAGACAACGAGAAGTATTATCAAAAATGTTATGCCACTAAACTCTATGCTTATATGAAAAGGAAAAAGGCTTTGAAAGACACAAATTATCAAAATCCACTCAAAAAGAAACATAAAACCCAAATAATCCTACATCTATTAAATAAATTCAAGTTGCAGTTAATAACTTTTTCCACAAAGATAACACTAAGTCTCAATGTCTTCAGAGGTGATTTCCATGAAACATTTAAGAGAGAATAGATCCATTTTTACACAAACCTTCCTTAAATATTGTAGGGAACGGAATTCATCCCAACTCTTTTAAGGCTGCAGTACCTCAAAACAAAATATTATATAAAGTAAATTACGCATCAATGTCTCTCAAACATAAATGCAAAAAAATTTAACATGATTTCAGCAAATCTATTAATACATAAACAGGAATAAATATCATGACCAAATGGGGTTTATCCCAGGAATGCAAGGCTGGTTTAAACATTCAAAATGTTATGGAAATCACCATGTTAACAACCTGAAAAAAGAAAAACATATGACCATTTTAATAAATACAGAAAAAACCTTTTGGAAATCTGTTGTCTGTTGCTGATAAAAATTCTCAACAAACCAGGAATAGGAGGGAATCTTTTTTCAACCTGATAAAGGTCATCTACAGAAAACCTACAGCTGACATCATACTTAATGCTGAAAGGCAATGTTTTTCCTGTCAGGTCAGGAATAAGGTAAAGATAGGCACTAAACTGCTTCTGTTTAACATTCAACCTGTACTAGAGGTTCTGGCCAGATAAATCAGGTAAGGGGAAAAAAAAATGCAAACTGAATGCTAATTTATCAGTGATGATAATTAAAAACAAACACACAACCAACAACTAAAAAAACCTCCAACAACACCCATGTTGTTTTAGAGTTTTACAGCCTATAGCACAATTACATAAATGATTATACTGAAATATATTTGAATTCATTATGAATTCTCTAGAGCCTTCTCTAGAAGGTACAGAATATGACTTAGTTAACCTATGATAATTTCCCCTAAAAGAGAACATTTAGGAAACTCATTCAAAAAAGCATTTCTTCAAACTGCATTTATAATCCTAATGGTAGTCTTAATTAGATTCTTGAATTTGGTCAAGTTTCTTAAACACTGTGCTGGTGAATGCCATTTTAGATTATTTTTTTTTAAGAATTCAATGAGAAAAAAACAGACCTAAACTGCCTAACTAGGGGTCTGATATTGCATAAGAGCTCAAGAAGTGAGAAACATAAGCCTGAAGGCAGTAGAGTCTAGTAAGATCCAAATGGGGATGATGTGCACGAATGGTATTTGAAAAGAGGCTGAAGCAATAGTTTTGCCAAAGGATTAAACAGGGCCTGAATTCAGGAAGGAGGGATGGCTATGCGAAACAAATATTTAAATGCCAAAGAATAGATACAGGATCATTCAACATTATTTTTCTCCATCTCTTGAGGTAATTAATAAACACAACTCTAAATGATTTTCAAGAGATTAAAAAAAGAGTCTGTTTCCTAAATTTAGGAAACAAAGATAAAATTTCTGACATTTCCCGTCATGGTGCAGTGGAAACGAATCCGACTAGGAACCATGAGGTTGCGGGTTTGATCCCTGGCCTCGCTCAAGGGGTTAAGGATCTGGCATTGCCATGAGATGTGGTGTACGTTGAAGATGCAGCTCAGATCTGGCGTTGCTGTGGCTGTGCCACAGGCCAGTAGCTATAGCTCTGATTTGACCCCTAGCCTGCAAATCTCTATATGCTGCAGGTGTGGCCCTAAAAAGCAAAAAAAAAAAAAAAAAAAAACACATTCTGACATTTTAAAACTGTAATAAGCTTTCCTGTTACAAACTCCTTTCCCTATTTTATTTCTTTCCATTTTTCTAAGTTCTGGGGACAATGGTATTTAAAGAGCTCGAAGAACTAGGTATCTTTGAGTGATAGAAAAGATGAAATGATAAAATAAACAGGTGAGTCTTTAAGTACCTAAAGAATCAGTCCTGATAGCTATATAAGAATTCTTTGATTCTGAGTCTTAAAGCATCATAAAGCCAATAATCCCAAAGGGCACTTTTTGGGTCTCAACCAATCAAAAGAAATAGGAAATAGGAAATAGTACCGAAAAAGGAACTATTAACAGTTTATTTTTGAGATAAAGACATGATTACAAGATGATAAGACCAGGTCAATAACTTAGTATTGTCATAATATAGTTTCACAGGTCCTTATCCAAAATCTGAAAATCTCTGAAAATCAAAAATTTTTATAGAACTCATTTGGTGCCAAAACCTGTCATGATATGAAGTCATTTTGCAAAAAATTCTAAATATGAAATAATTGACAACATTTATCAATTTCATTCATTGTGAATGTTCACATATTTCACAGGAGATATAGTGTTTTTGTGTGTGCGTGTCTTTTTAGGGCTGCACCCGTGACATATGGAGATTCCCAGGTTAGGCACTGAATCAGAGCTGTAGCTGCCAACCTACACCACAACCACAGCCATGCCAGATTTGAGCCACATCTGTAACCTACACCACAGCTCACAGCAATACCACATTCTTAACACATTGAGCAAGGCCAGGGATTGAACCTGTGTCCTTATGGATACTAGCAGATTTGTTTCCACAGAGCCACAACAGGAACCCCCAATATAGTGATATTTTTAATTCAGAGTGCTACTTTATATTTTGCTGTGGATATAAGGTAACATTCAATAATGTACAGAAATATATCAACTTTTATAAAAAATTATAATTTCTGAAATCCAATATTCTTCATGGTTTGTGCAGTTGTAGTATATTATTTTATGCGTTTGCCTATACAGTTTAAAATATCTGGACATAAGTTGATAAAAATAGTGTAGAACTGTTTAATGTTATCTAAAAGACATCCTTACTCTAAAAGAATGGAACAAGTCTTCTAAATCACGGCAACTAAGTACAAAGAGATAGTCTGTAGGATTTTCCTTTTTTTTTTTTATTTGTCTTTTTAGGGCCACACCCATGGCATATGGAGGTCCCCAGGCTAGGGGTCAAATCAGAGCTACAGCTGCTGATGGCCTACTCCACAGCCACAGCAACCCAGATCCGAGCCACATCTGCTACCTACAGCTCATGGCAGCACCAGATCCTTAACCACTGAGCAAGGCGGGATCGAACCCGCAACCTCATGGTCCCTAGTTGTATTCACTTCCACTGCGCCATGATGGGAACTCCTAGGATTTACTTATTTATAGTGCTCTTCAACTTCTAAAAAAAGTTCATTTACATAGAACTGACTTCTTTGCTTTTCATGTGGATATGAATTAGAATACTGTAAAATTTAATCCTATACAAGGAGCTAAAATCTTCTGTGTCTATAGGTATCAGACAGGTAACAAAAATGAGTGAAGCTGGCCAGCTAGGCCAGATGTATCCTCTGGATAGCACTGTCCAATAAGTCAAATGGCCTTTTGCAAGCCATTCATAGAAATTTAATTTTATACTAAACATAGTAAGAAAATTAAAACAAAATGAATAAAATTAATTTTAAAAATAAAATTTATATTCCTCATATCAAAATACTTTAAAATATAATCAATCAAAAGTTTGTTAAAGAAATTTTAAAAATTATTTTTCACTAAGTATTAAAAACAGTGTGTATTTCAACCGATAGCTCATATTTGATTTGGACTAGCTACATTTCAAGAATTCAACAAACAGCTGAATATGGCTAGTGGTTACCATACCGTGCAGTATAGTTATAGATATACTGTCAAGCTACTATTAAACATGTAATATTTTTTATTCTCTTAATGAAATATACCTTATTACATTTTCCTTGAACTATGAAGCCCTTCTGGCCTGAATATTGAACCCATGCCACAACATCAACCCCAGCCATAGCAGTGAACACACTGAATTCTTAACCTGCTAAACCACCAGAGAATGCCTTGTTTTACATTTTCAATCGAGATACTGTTATAAAGCTATATTTCTGTATAGCTCTATACCCAAACAATAATTCAGGTTCCTTGAGTAATGATACCTTAATAAATGTCTCGTTGGGGAGAAAATTGGGAATGGTTGGGCCTGGAAAGAATTCTGATTATATGCCCAATCTATCAGGACATTTATTTGTTGGCTCCAGCCTATTGATACTATCTTGGAAAGCAAACTGAGTGCTGCCACATTTCCCCCAATATTCAAGAGAACTAAGAAACAGGAAATCTTTGTAGAATCACCAAATTTATAAATGTTGACTGATGTTTGTAAGCAACTTTTCCACTATACGTAGAATTGGCTGTTTTCATGTCATTTGCCTGGCATTGAAGTCATGGTCCTCTAAACAATGGAGGAAGCTATTGCAAACACATAGAAGTAACACATGGAAAGGCCAAGATCCTGGCTAGGAATGTAACCCACACCACAGCAGGAACCCAGGCTGCTGCAGTGACAGTGGGCTGGATCCTTAATCTGATGCACTGCAAGGGAACTTGTAAAGGCATTTTGAAGATACGGTCAGTATTTAAAATTAGTTGTCTTTAAGTGATGAGATTACCCTCAATGTTGTGGGTGGGCCTCATTTAATCAGTTCAGACCTTAAGAGCAAAACTTGAATTTTCCTGGAAAAGAAGACATTGCCCAACTGTGCTGCATCAACTCCTGTCTGAGTTTCCAGTCTTGTGGCCCACTCCACAACTTCAGACTCAAAACTACAGTATCATCTTGCCAAACTGTTCAGCCTGCTTGTCTGACCTATAAATTTCAGACTTGCCAGCACTCTACCCACATCACAGTAGCCAATTCTTAAAAGAAATCCTTGAAAAGAAGTATCTTTGTGAATAAATAGATAGGTAGATAGATAGATATAAAGATAGGTGGATAGAGAGATAAAGATAGCTAGATATAGATATAAAATTTAAGATAAATATAGGTACAGATACTTCCTATTGGTTCTGTTTCTCTGAAGAACCCTGACTAATTCAAGATATAGATTCAATCATATGAATAAGCTCAGTTTTGCAACGTTGTATATGAAAATTATCAAGTACATACCAACTAGGTCATCCAGGCAAATAATGTTACCTTGTTATGATTTAACAGGGTATATTTGCCAGTGTGCAGGAAACAGCATTCAATATATAAGAAGATATTACTACTGTGACTTTGATAAAAGAAAATTCACAGAAGCAAATGCACCTACATAATATGTTATTAAATAGGTTATCATATTTAATGGAATTGAAACAATGCCTGCCATATAGTACTATATAAATATTCTTCATATTATTATTACAATTATCATCATAGTAATTGGGGAACACAAAGCACATTGACACTGAGATGATTAAAAAAGAGACACCTTTGTTCCTGAGTTGTGTGGCATATGTTTTAAGGCAATAAACTATCAACTCCACTAATGAAACTAATAGGTTAAGTTTTCCATGTTACTTGAATTATTTCCCCAGGAAAATTAAATTTTCTTAACAGAAAATCTAATTTTATCTTGAGTGACTTGAAAATCTTAATTAGTGACACAAAAGTCATGTTAAAATTACTTAGATCAGAAATAAACACATTATACCAAAATAAACAAATTGAAGAGTTACTGTAGTTTAGCTGACATTTCATACACAGTATCTTGATAAAATAAGATATGAATAGGCATTTCGAAAGGAAAGAATCAACATCAATCACATAAATTGATTAACTTTCATACTTAATCAATCACAGGCATGAATCTTACACAATCTACTGGTGACCTCAGTTACTTTGTTTAATCATGCACACCAATATCAGTGCAATGCTTGATTTTCCAATTAAAACAACTTTGCAATTAGATCTAATTAATGTGTTCCAGTTAAATAGGTTAAATGCAGCAGTATTCAACAAATTTAAGCCCTCTATGATTCTCATGGTGAAAAGGTTCTCTAAAGTTGTTTGGATATGTAATCCTTGTGGTGCTACAGCTTAACAAAAGAAGCAAGAAAAGGTCAACAGCTTGGCTCAGAAATAACATAGCCAGATTTGGGAGAGAGGAACAAGCATCCCAGATTTCTCAATTATCTCCTGGAACGTCACATAAGCTCTTCATGATAGCCCCATTAACAATTTGCCAATGGAAGTATTTGTTAAGGAATATTCGCCCTTTCACAAAAGAAGGCATAGGTCTTTTGGAGTTATGCAGATATATAGGTGTCTTTCGCAAATCTTATATAAAGGAAATATGCTTTGTTGGCATTCTGAACAAGTAAAAGTTTCCTTTGACCTTTGGGTAAAGTAATACACAGTACATTACCTTTCCTGTGGGGGAAATGTAGATCAAGAATAAATTTTTGTTGTTGTTTTTTATGCCTTTTATTTACATGATTCTGACTTTAAATACTACTCCCCCAACCCAACTCACATTTTTTTTTCTTAATCAAACCAGCTCTGGCTGGGAATTCCTGCTGTGGTTCAGTGTGTTAAGGATCCTGTGTTGCCACAACTGTGGCATAGGTTGCATCTGTGGCTCAGATTCAATTCCTGGCCTGGAACTTCCATATGCTTGGTGCAAAGAGGGGAAAAAAAAAAAAAAAAACCCTGCTCTGATTACTACATTGCAATGGTATAAGGAAGTCCCCCTAGAGAATTAATTCACTGTTCACAGAAAGCTATCAGTCTCAGAAATCACACCAAGTAAAATCCAACACTCAGAGGCCTCTGGAGCATGAAAGAGGATCATACAGCACTAGATCGATCCTCATGCTAGATAATATAGCAGTGCAATAAAGTTTAGTCTTTCCATTTAGACCATTCTGTTACATGTATGTTTCTCTTGCCTCTACCTTAATATAAAGTAACCCACGAAACAAGCCAGTGGTGTTGTTAAGTTATAAGCATGCAGTATTTAACTTATTTTTCTTCTGAGGAAGCTACTTTTTCAAACACAAAGTGCTGTTTTTTATCTCTTAGTTCTTTACTCCTTGCTTTTACTTCTTATGAGAATATATTGTAATTTTTTAAAAGCCTTATTTAAAAGTTATCAATGTACAACCTGGAGTTCAATAAATCTGTCTTGATCACTGGTATTTACAGATTTTGAAAGTAAAATATACTAATATATGTGTGTGTGTGTGTATATATAAACTCATAATCTCAGAAACAAAATTTTAGGTAGACTTTATGGGGTGTAAAATAAATGTTTTTAGGAACTCAGTAGTTTTTCCTTCTCTAAAGAGCCACATGGTCTACCTCTTTTAATAAATCCCTGGTGCTATTGAGTGGTTAAGAGCATGAGCTCAGCAGCCAGACTGCTGGAATATAAACTCCTATTCATATACTCCAATAAGTTATTAAACCAAGTTTTACTTCAGTTTCATCATTTCTAAAGCAGCACTGACCTCATAGCTCTGTATTCCAAATTATTAATTATTTCTTATGATGTACTCACAGAAGTGTGTGGCTAGTAGTAAGCATTCAATGAACAATGATCAATATCTTCTGCTTTTCTATTGCTTACTATTTCAAGTAACTTAAAAACACATAATTTAACTGCAGAATGCAGTAGCCTTTAAAGTATGAACCCTATGGCCAAAAAAAAAGTCTTAAAGTGTTGTCTGGAGTAATATTGTTGACTATAATTTTGAGGATGGATTTTTGAAACTTTTTTGTAGCATTATAGGGCAAAGTAAATGAATAACTATATTTCATAATTTCAGTCCTTATTGACAACCAGTTTTATGAGTCTGGGAAAAAGGAAATGGAGATAGAGCCCAAATTCAACTGGAAATAGAAGAATGGGCAGTTAACGAACCCAACTAGAATCCATGAGGACACAGGTTCAATCCCTGGCCTCACTCAGTGGGTTAAGGTTCCAGTGTTACCGTGAGCTGTGGTGTAGGCAGCAGACAAGGCTTGGATCCCATGTTGCTGTGGCTGTGGCGTAGGCTCTGATTCGACCCCTAGCCTGGGAACTTCCATATGCCACAGGTGTGGCCCTAAACACACAAACACACACACACACACACATACACACACACGAAGAAGAAGAAGAGGGGAAGGAGGTGCATATGAAAAACAAAAGTTCATGTCTTGGTAAGTACTGAAGTTGCAATGGGTATCTATGAATTCAAAATAAATGCCCCTCTGATTTAGTAAATGGAAAAAATATATTACATATCATTAAACATTTACAAGTCTTTTAATGAATATTGTGTCACAAGTTATTGTAAAAGGGGAAGGTTTAGGGGTATGATAAAAACCTTCAAAACAGTACCATTTTAGTACTTTCTCACAATAAGCCAAACGTTCTGAAAAAGAATCAGGCATTGCACCATTAAACTTAGGTGAAAAGTATTTTAATAAAATCACTCTTTTCATTTTTGAAAATATTCACAGCTTAGATGTTTAAAAAAATTGAATGGCTTAGAAACTAGATGAAACAACTTAGAAAATATGTATTATGTTCACTCCCTTTTAGATTTCTGGTAATATAACATTTCTGAGTATAAAAATTAACTTTGTTGGCACAGATGATTTAAAGAACAGTCTGGGACAGCAAGAGCATATGGGTCCAAATTCTTCCCCTCCCGCTTGATTTTGTGATGCAAATTTGCAGAGATAGGTTTTCAGAATAAGTAGTTATCCAACAGCAAGTCTCAACAGCAGGAATAGAGATATGACGTCAGGTTTTAAGGTGGAAGACAGGCGCTTAGCTCTATCCAACATTTGCTCATCACACAGAAAATAAAAGAGAATACTGGAACTGGCAAGTAAACAAGAGCCTGAAAATGGATAAGTTACCTATTGGTGTCCCTTCCCCAACTCACCAGTTAAAGTCCACCTCTTTTCTGGGGGGAAGGAATGAACAGAGAAGGATCAAAAGAAGAACAGAAGCCAATTTCCCAATAATTCCAAAAGAGTAAAAGTTTGCTGTATAAAGAGAAAAGCAAACTGGAAGTAGAATAACATGATCCTGCTCTCCACACACATTCATCAGAATGAGCTATGTAAAGAGGCCAAGGAAACATATAAGGGGACATATGACTGGAGGAGAAAAACTGCAGAACATGATATAACTTTCAGAATTAATAGAAATTAGATAAATGGGGGAATATTACTGAAAATTATCCATAAGAATTATTTCAAATAATTGATATTTACACAGAAATGCTACATACACATACATACACATAACCCACAAACAGAAGACCTTGGCATCTATCATTCTAAGTACCTCCAAATGCCTACAATGGCATGAACATACTGCTTCTATAATCTGGATGTAGTTCTCATTCTCACATTCGAGGTATAGTGTTGGACATTATCTTCCAGAAGTCAAACACCTGGGATATATTTCTCCCCTTATAAAAACAAACAATGGGAGTTCCCTGGTGGCCTAGTGGTTAAGGATACAGCATTGTCACTAATATGGCTTGTGTTCAAACACTGCATGCCACAGGCACGGCCAAAAATTAAAAACAAACAAACAATATTTTTTGATACCTTTACCCCATGCTCCTCGTGCCTCCATCTGTCAACAAGCAGTGTTTCCAAGAGAACATCCAATTCCAACCTTCACTATTACCTGCAATACACTTAGTAAATGACTTCTTCATTCCCTCCTTGCTCGCTAAAAATTGAAGAGGCAATTGATTCACTTGTTTAAACTGTGCAACTTATAAATGACTAAGTATCATGAAGAGTAATGTTCTTTCAGTTGCGCAGAAATTATAAGAAAGTGTTGGACTCACCAGAGTTATACCCATATACCATCTCACCATCAGAGCCCCAGGCTCTGAACACCCATTTCTGACGACATTCCAATATTTGATTACATTCCAGATGTCAAACCCATCAAAGTTTATTTAGCAATTGGCAAGAAAAATGGTGGAACAAGTGTGGTTAACAGTCAAACTTGGACCCATCTCTGCTAGTATCAGTGATGTGAGTACAAAACAACTTCCTTCTTTAGAAGAATATAGGACCATTTTGTTTAAAGGAGTCTGTGTTGGAATAGTTACTTTTGATTTTGTCAAAATCTTAAAAAAGAAAATAAATCCACATAAACTGGATGAATGGGTCCGTCTAGACTTGTTCTACTGGGAGGTTAGAAATTGGGACATGCTTTCCAGGGGAAACAGCAATGGCCACTGGAGAATAAATAGGAAAGACAAGTGATGGTGAGCAGTGAGTGGTCTAATTGGGGTAAAAAGTAAGATTTAAAAAGAACAAAGTTGGGACTATGTAATCGATTCAAATAATGAAGGGCCACAGACTCTAGGATGAAAATTTGAGATATTTCTCCTAACAATAAGAACCACTGAGAAACTCAAAGAAATAGTTAACTAATGAAATCTGACTTTAATAGCAAAACTTTTTTTTTTTTTTTGCTTTATCTAGGGCCGTACCTGCGGCATGTGGAGATTCCCAGGCTAGGGGTCTAATCGGAGCTGTAGCCGCCGGCCTACACCAGAGCCACAACAATGCAGGATCCAAGCCGCGTCTGCAACCTACACCACAGCTCACGGCGACACCGGATCCTTAATCCACTGAACAAAGCCAGGGATCGAACCCGCAACCTCATGGTTCCTAGTCGGATTCGCAAAACTTTGACATTAGGAAATGGAGGGATTAAAGAGTGGAAGTACAGATACTGGTTGGGAAATTATTGTCATAGATTAGGCACGAGCTAATAAATGCTTGAAATATGGCAATGGAAATTAATGTAGGCCTGACAGGCAAACCAAGAAGACATCACTGGGTTACATCCAATGGATTTGGAAGTGAGCAGATCTGAGAGCATTCCTTTGAGACAAAGACATCAACTTTTACAATGAGATAACTAATGTTAAGGTTTAGAAATTTAACTGAAGAATATAGAAAATAATGTTAATAAGGATAATGAGAGTTTTGTGGTAGTTTGAAATGTGTTGGCGATCTTAACATGTTGCCCATATCAGAGTTTTATTAGCTGCTTACGCATGGCAAAATTAAACAAACAAAACCCCAGCCTACTAAACCCAAATGTGACCTGACCTTATCCATGCCTCTTTTATATTTTTGTCCTTATTGACTCTCAGCTGCATGCATTTTCAAGAACTTAGCTCCCTAAAAATGTTCCTCACTTATTTCTTGGATTTCCCAAAGACATGTCTGCACATGATTCATAGTTCAGTGTCACAGAGCCACCAATTTATGTCCAGGGTACTCCTTGCCACTCTATTTTAATGCCTTCGTTTGAAGGCAAATCACTCCTAAATCAATGACTGCAACTGTTCATGGATATTATGAAGTAAACACCAGTGGCTGCACCAGGAGTCTTGTTTCCGTATTCTTCTGATACTGCAGCTTTCACAGAGCTGGCAGGAAGTGATGAGGACAGCTGCCTTCTCCTCAGATCTACAGCACACTTTATCATAGGGATTATGAAAGGGATCTACTTTGACCAAAAGTCTCAATAACTTTAAAAAAAATTTTTCTTTTGACTTCTGGCTCATACCCTTCTAAACATACAAGGTCAAATCTCATTCGAGTAGAGCAGAAAAAATAGGTAAAAAAATGTTTCCCAGTGTCTCTAATCCTTTTCCTTTCTCAAAACTCTGTCCCTAAACAAAACTCTTCTCAAATCATTAAATTCAAATAGAAACTTAAATCTGTGTATGTGATCTAGACTGAAGAGGGAGATGATGTTGCTCATTTGAGAGGGAAAATTGATTTTATCATGTCTAAAGTCCCTTGGCTGGAATCCTTCGGGATGGATATGTTTCAGAATTCAAAAGGTTTTTGATTCTAGAGAAAACACATGGTATATAATAAAACACCACCATTAATATATCTGTAGCAAAATGACTACTCATACAAAAATAAAGACTATGTATCACTTCCTATCAGGTCAAAACCAAGAGAGTTTTTAACACCAAATGATATTTTTAAATGTTTTTTATGGAGTTCCCTGTTGGCTTAGTGAGTTAAGGATCCAGCGTTATCACTGCTGTGGCTCATAGCACTGATACAGTGTGGGTTCAGTCCCTAGCCTGAGAACTTCCACAGGATGGTGTGGCCAAAAAAAAGGAGAAAATTTTTTTTAAATTAATATTTAGGGTTATTTGGATTTTAAAATTGCAGATAAGATATTGTGGACTATATTATGAGCCTACTCATGAGTCAAAATAGCTTGCCTACCATTGCCACTCGCTACTGTTAGGTTTTTCTCTAGTTTGCACTGTGGTGGAAAATGACCTTTAGCTAAATGCCCCAGGCTTTTTCCTTTTTTTATGGATGATTACAACAGTGTGATTATTCTTCAAGATTGAAAATATCAGAATTTATTCACTACCCTTCCCTTAGCTTTAATGCACATTTACACTTAATTTTCCCTCATGTTAAGAAAGTAAAATCTACCTTAAAAATTTCATTTGAATATTCTTATATAGTTTTTAGACTCGTATACAGCAGCTAGAGGATAATTTTTTATTATATCTATGCAGTTTATAATAGAGATGTATTGGACTTCAGAAGATTTAATAAAAATGGGCCAAGGCACAATGTCTAAAAAGAATGGACACAAAAGGTAGAGTGAAGGCTTAAAGTATCATGCAGAAAGAAAGACTGAATTCTAGCTTGTCCATCTTTGCTGGGGCCTGACTTCCTTTTTGTTAGCTCAATCTAAACACACATTTTTGTGAATATGCATTGCATTCATTTTGGATTATTTAATTTAACTTCCTTTCCAGATGAACTAACTTTATTAAACGCTTTCCATGGATGGGCAAACAGAGTTTATGCAGGCTATAAATATCTATGATTAGTTTGGTATAGTATATGGCAATCTAAGGTGTAGCAATTATGCACAGTATTTTCTCTGAAGCTTGATAAACCATTTGGGAACAAAAAAGAAAAAAAAACTGGAAAGTAATTTATGCAAACCCTATGAATGTACATTTTCAAATGTTATTTCTCTGAAATTCTGGTCAGCAGCACATAATACATACAGAATTTAAGTCCTGAGCTAAAGAGAAGATAGTAAGTTTAACTCTGTACACCTTAAAAATGGGTACAGTTTAAAAGCTATATTTACCTGTGTTAGCACTTTTGATCCTTCCAACATAGTTACTAATTTTGTGACATGTAGGCTACTTCCCAAAACTGAATGCCTGCACACATATTTATCTACAATATACATTATTCCAATATATCCAATATGTATAGTGTTTGATACACCTACACTGCTGACCTTTTATATAATCTGTAGTCTTATATTTATACCCGATGTTAGGATAATATATTGTGTGGTATACAAATATATGTATATATATATATATGTGGTATACATTCTTTGTGCAAAACAATCTAGAAATTGTAAACAGACTTAAAAACTTATCCATGCTTTTCAAGACCTCAAATATACAAATAAACAATATGGACTATATAGTAAGTGCTTCCATAAAGACCTATCTAAAATATAAAATGGTCCAGATGTGGAAGAAATGTATGCCTTGAGGAGAACTGGGGTTGGATTTGGAAGCATATGGAGCCTGAATGGGATCTTGAAGGACAAATCGGACTTTGAGGAGGGGAAGAAAGAGATGAAAACATAGAATTAATCTAGGTGGATGAATCACATAAGTTACGTAGACAAACTATTTCATGATACAACTGAACCACAGGGCACAGAGTACAAACGATTCTTACCTAGATATTCTGTCCATTTGGATTTCCTATTGCATTTCAAACAGAGTATTTTTCAACAAGATCTACGTTACCTGCCACTCCCAGCCATTCTCCCTGTTCCCATGGCCAAAACATCAATAATCATTTTGACTTCCTTTCACTGTATTTAATAATCACTAATTTGTTTGCCTACTTTTTTTAACTTTGTCTGTTTTTTAGGGCTGCATTTGTGGAATATGGAAGTTCATGGGCTAGGGGTCAATCGGAGCTGCAGCTACGGGCCCACGCTACAGCCACAGCAACACTGGATTCAAGCGTATCTGTATCCTACACTGCAGTTTGTGGCAACACTGGATCCTTAACCTACTAAGTGAGGCCAAGGATTGAACCTGCATCCTCGTGGATACTAGTCAGGTTCTTAACCCACTGAACCACAACGGGAACTCCTGTTACAAGCATTGACTAATTTCTGTGTTTGAGAAAAAGTGGTATTTTTTTTCACTTTAAATTCCTTCTTGATGATGCTTATAATTGTCAATTGTACATTTGGATGTGAACAGGTAAATAGTAGGCCTAAAATATTAGTTACAACTTACTGGTTGTAAATGATAAAAACATAACTCAAACTAGTATAGGGGAAAAGAAGGACAGTGATTTAAAATATACTAAACTAGGAGATCCCTGGTAACTCAGCAGGTTAAGGATATGATGTCACTGCTATGGCATGGGTTCAATCGCTGGCCCAAGAATTTCCATGTGTCACAGCTGTGTGTGCTGTGTGTGTGCATGTGTGTTTAGTATATATATAATCTCATATAGTATGTATATGATATACATATGTATAATCTCATGTGTGTGTGTGTGTGTGTGTGTGTATATATATATATATATAAAATCTCATATAACCCAGTGACTAGAGGTGAGGTGCAGAGTTCATTTGGATTTCAAGATTACCTGGCTTGCGTTTACTGCTCATTTTTTTTTTTTTTTTGCTTTTTTTCGGGGCATGGCTCAGGTGCGGCATATGGAAATTCCCAGGTTAGGGGTCTAATCGGACTGGGGGCTGGCCTAAGCCACAGCCACAGCAACGTGGGATCCAAGTCACATCTGTGACCTACACCACAGTTCGCTGCAATGCCAGATCCTTGACCCACTGAGTGAGGCCAGGTTTCAAACCCGCATCCTCATGGATACTAGTCAGATTTATATCCGCTGTGACCCAATGGGAACTCCCTTTCATTGCTCATTTTGTGCATACCTTGACCTCATTCTCTAACACTGTGGACTTGCATTCTCTACACAGAAGTAAATGTAGGTGCCAACAATTAACGACTTTAATGTTCCTTAGCTATTACCATCAAAGAGATCAGAGGTAGGACTCTAGCTGAGATTTTTAAAACATGATAAAAAATTAGAGATTGACACTCAGAATCCATCTCTAGAAGTATCAGTTATGAAAGAATTAAGAATAGTATAGCAGGAATCTGACAACTAGAAACTTTCTCTGTTCCCATTGAAGAAGCAGGTGTATCAGCCAGAGAGCCACATCCATTATGCTTACTACAAATTATATGTACTACACAACAAAGGACCATGCTGGCATTGTTTATACCTGCATCTCTAGAGCCTATTAATTATATAATTGTTTCTCCCAACTTGGAGGACTGTCAGAGACAGTCTAGTCATATTTCGCTAGATAATGCATCTGTATTTCTGAACTGAGGAAAGAGAAAGTGACATTTCTATAATTCAGGAAATCTACTGGTTTTAAAATTGATCCTTTAAAGACCTGTGATAAGCTGATACCCATGGTTCATTTTAGAATAGCTATGGTAAATAATGCTGGCTAACCAGTTGGCATTGAGTTTAGCAAAAGATCCTCAAAAAGTAATGCATGAAATAAACAGTGTGGTTATCATAAACTACAGAATGTGAAGATCACTTTTAGTAAGTCAGTAAGTTAGTTGTCTTTCTCTGTGTTTATTATAAGTTGACTAATCAGTTCTGCATGAATATAGGAATGTTAAGAATAATTTTGTTCCAAATTGAAGAAAACAGATAACGACCACATATAAGTAACCTTATATTCTAGTTTATCTTATGTAACCATATAACTTCATACATGCTTCAAAATAAAGTATGGAATATATATATATATATACATATATATATATTTTTTGTCTTTTTGCCTTACCTAGAGCCGCACCCACAGCATATGGAGGTACCCAGGCTAGGGGTCTAACAGGAGCTGGAGCTGCTGTCCTTCACCACAGCCAAAGCAACGCGGGATCTGAGCCGCGTCTGCAACCTTCACTACAGCTCACGGCAACGCCGGATCCTTAACCCACTGAGCAAGCCCAGGGATCAAACCCACAACCTTATGGTTCCTAGTCGGATTCGTTAACCACTGAGCCACGACGGGAACTCCTGAATATATATATATTTTTAACTAGAGCAGATAAACTTCAATTTTTAAAATTCCACTCCCAGGAAAATATATGTTATATTTGTTAAATTTCCTTCTGTGCTTAGAGTTTATGATGTGAATTTGAAAGTGACTATTAATTTGTAATTTAAAAAAATAGATTCAACTTGGAATATTTTTTCTTCCTTTTCCTGGAAAATAATTAGGTGTTGCCTTTCTTCAGCAAAGTTATCTCTATAATTGGCTCTACCTCAGCTGTTTAGGTTTACTCAGGGGAATTCAAAATAGAGATTTTTTTAACTTTAGTATATATAATTTCATTACTTTTGATAATGATAATTCTTATTGCTGTTATTTTTTTCCATAAAGACATGAACCAGTCTCTACTGAATGTATTTTTTTGTGTGTGTGCTAGGCACTATGCTTAATATTGTCATTTATCTGCTGATTATTTAATATTTGTTCATACATTTCTCCATCAACAAATATTTACTGGGCTACTACCATGTTTTAGGCACACTTTTTTTTTTTCTGTCTTTAATATCCTTACGGTGCATTGAAGAAATATTAACTATACAAATGGATAATGTATAGTGTCAAATAATGATAAAAGCTATGAAGAAAAAAAAAACAGGTTAAAAGATAGGGTGGCAAGGGATGCTCTTAGATGGCATGTTCAAGAAGAATTTTTTAGGGAGGTTCCATTTGAGCAGAGACCAGGGAGGGAGTTAAGTATATAAATACCTGGGGAAAAGAGGGTTTCAGGCATTGAGACCAGTAGTTGTGAAGACTGGAGGCAAGTTTTGGATAGCTGTGCATGGGAAAATAACATAAACTGATTTACACTGATTAGTGGTAGTTAAGAGCACCACAGATTTTAGATCAGACCAGGTTCCTGAGTTAAGGTAAGTATGCCAATACATCCTGGTAACATGTCTATGGCAAGCTACCCTGCCTCTCTGGGCCTCAGTTTCCCCATTTATAGTATAAGGGCCATATACATTTCTTTCTCACAGTTTGGAAATAAGGATTAAGTGAGGAAATACACACAGATTAGCAGTTGTGGCGCACAGTGAGTATCTAAGAAATGCTTGCTATTATTATTGTTGGGTTAATTTTCTTAACGTTGCCAAACAATTGTTTTCCTTCCTTAAGGTATAGTTTCCACCTTATGGACAGAACATCTGGAGCAATGCACAGCTGGGAAGTACACCTGTGTCTATCGTGGTGCGGGCTCTCATTTGAGAGAACTCTACACTCTCTTTAATTGCTTTCCGTCAAAGGAAGAATAAATTGAGAATGATTAAATTAAGTGAACTGAAGAAAGCCTATTACTAATGTAAATCATTATAAAAGCTTCAGTAGGCAAAGAAGTAAAAAAAAAAAAAAACTAGAGAATATAATGCAGTATATTTGGATAGTCTTCTGGTAGACAATTAAATTGCTAAAAGTGAGACAGTACCATTAATAATTGCATGTTTCGTTTAGTATATAATTATCCACTGTGGACTTGCTAGCTTTCTTGAGCTTAGAAATGAAAGTGACCCTTTTATTCTGACTGTACTCATTCTTCTGAGTATCTAAAACTGTCTGCATTTATCTCCATTCACCGTGTACACAGCGCATGAGGAAGGGAATACGTCTTTGTCTCTTTAAGAACAGAGTGTAAGATGAAACCTTTCATTCCTCCATAAGAGGATAAAGAATACTTATCTCCCTAGAGATAGATAATAAATATGCTGACTTATTACATGTCTAGTATCCCAAGTGAAAAGGATACTTCTGAACATAAAATTCTGAAAAAAAGTGATGAATTATGATAAATTATAATAGTTCTGAAACTGCCCAAACCTCTACTTAAAATATGCCACAAATTAAGAAAAAATAATTATTTTGCTAAAAGCTTAAAGTCACTACACAATAATTATTGTGTGACTACTTACCAAACACATAATTATAGCCCCTGTTTACAGTTTCATTCAGTTGCAAAGAACTTTCATGGTCACTGCTTTTTCTTATAAAATAACAGCAATACTATCTACGATTTATTGAAAGTTCTCACTATGTGCCAGGTACTTTCCAAAAATTACCTCCTTTCTCAAAATAACTCTGATGTGGATTCTGTTATTCCATAATTTACAGATCAGAAACTGAGATATCGAAATGTTAATTTGCCCAAGCTTTCACGGAGACCAAGTTATAAATCTAATTCCCAAATCTTCTCCTGAAGTATGACCCTATCCAGTTTCTCTTACAAATTTACCCTCTGGCAAGGTACCAAGGCAGGAATGATTTGTTCTTTTATTTTTTTTAAAAAAAGCAACGTTTAAAATAATAGTATCCAAGAAGTTAAGTAATTTGAACAAGATGGCACAGTCAGAGGCCACCACGACCAAAACATCTGCTGAGAAGGATGAAGAGTCCTTGACTGTACGAAAACAGCCAGGTGTTGCCCTCTCATTTAATCTCAGAGCAGAAAATAATAACAGAACATCAAATATTTTTGAATTTGGAAAATATGTTCCAACCAATTAGAGTTTCTAGTTATATAAAAATGGACTCCATTCTAACCTCAAGGCTAAATTAAGCTAGTTTGAGATAAGTTTTTTTTCTTCTAAAAACTCAACTTGCTTATCCCTTCTAATCATTTTGGTCACACCTCAAATATCACATTTTCTAATAGATATTCCCTGATTCTTACAAAAAAATAGTAGCTCTATTACTTATTTCAATCACTCCCTGTTGTATAACTATTACACTAATCCTATATATTATCTTACCGGTGCCTTACTCTTATAGGAATGTATTTTATTTATTTGTTTTCTCGCCGTTATCTTTCTCCACTACTAGAATTTAGTTAAATGACAGTGTAACCTTATCTATTTAGTTTGCTACTTGATCTGCAATGTTTAGATGACTACCTGTGCTCTGAGCAGATGCTCAGTACTTAGTGAATGAATGAATGAATGAATACATTTGGTATAATCATTGAATTCGTAAAAAAAGCTGTAATCACTATTACATGTGTTTATGTATGCACAAATGTGTACTTGGACAGACAGATACTCAAACACATATGCACACACACATGATGCCTTTTTAAATACACAGCTCTATTTTAATTCCAGATCTTTAATTAGCAATCATATCACCTACCATATTGATAACACTTGGAAAGAGGCATAATGAAAATATAAATTCAAAGTCATCTTTAACGAAGGACAATAAGCCAAGAGAAAAATAAAAATCTCTCCTCAGACTTCATTAGGAAGCATCTCAAGCCCATTAGATTCATAAGTACTTCAGGTTTGAGTTTGGTAAGGAATGTAAGAAGATTAAAAAAACATGAAATGACTGGAAAGCACTTAATGAAGTAGTCAGGTTTAAGTTTAGAGTTTAAAATAATCTTCAAGGTACCTTAGAAATCATTTAAACAAAACAACACAGATCTGGCACTGAATCAGTATATTCAAATATTTTTGTTGTTTTCCTGTTAAAATCAAAACAACCAACTATAGGTTCAAATCACAAAATAAGTGACTCAAAATATGCATGTTTTAGTGAATAACAGGCACGCCATTAACCGTAATTACAAAGCTTAGTGAACCTAACGCACATCCTCAACACAGCAAAATTTCTAGTTTTGGATGTAACCTAATTCTATCTTTACATATTACCCATTAGCAGTTCTAATAGGATTTGCACCAAATTTTGAAAAGGCTTTATGAAGCTGATTTTTTTATAGCTATCCCTGATCTTCTAGGCTTATGCTCTCTTGGTATTAATCTACAAATTGGAGATACTGATAAAAGTGTACATAAGAACTGATATATTAGTTTTGAAAAAAGCAATATAATTCTATAGATCCCATAACAAAATAATTGATCTGGAATTGGTTGCAGGGAAGGTTTTCTGAGAAAAGAACTCTAATTTGATCTTAAGTACGAGTAAAAGTGCATTGTGATAAACAGGAGAGAAGGGAAATGGAAGCAGGTAAAACAGCATGATACGGGTTCCTACGCTGCAAACAACATGGTACTTTAAGGATACTGAAAAGCCCAGATGGCCAGATCTGCAAAATTGAAGTTACAAGAAGTGCTACATAATGTAGGAGATGTAGAGGACAAAATCTTGTCACTCGTTAATATGGGTTAAGGATATTTCTGCTTTTCTTTTATAGCAATAACAGGCACTGAAAACCTTTAATGTGGTGTGTGTGTGTGTGTGTGTGTGTGTGTGTGTGTGCACACGCGCGCGCGCGCATATGTGTATGAGGAGAAAGAGGGTAATGTGTTAAGTTTGGGAAGAAGGTATCAGTGGATGAGAATCAGTTCGGTTGGGCGAATAATGATTTGCGGGTGATACCAAGAACAATAACGTAGGAAGACATGCCTTAAGACTTCATCACTTCCCTTTAAACACCCCCCACAACACCACCAATTTCCAGTTTGTACTCAGCAGTTTCTTTAACCCGAGGAATAAATTTCCTAGCATGTGTGGAACTGGTCATTTCACTGTTGTTTCTCTTAGCAGTTTGGAATGGAATCAAACCAGTTCTAAACTTAAAGAACGGAGTAGAACCTGCTGAACTTCTACCCAGCATCCCATCCACCCACACTCTCCTTTTTTTGGAAACTTACAAGTACTATCCATCTGTGTATCCTACAGCTGATTCCCTCAGGAGAATATGGAGAATCAACCACATAATATTGTGAGGTCCAGTGCAAAATGAAAATACAGGTCCCTTGTTTAAAAATTAAGAGTTTCAAGATGATACTAGCAGTGTATTAAACTAAGAGTGGTGGTCTTCTAAGTCCAGGTTTTTTTGCTGGTGCACAGACTGCATAACTATGAGGTTGGCCTTGGAAATTTGCCCCGATGCAGCCAAAATAGTGAACCTGACTGGCTCAGAAATGGTTATAAGCCCAAAATGTCATCAGTGAGACATGAGGAGGGGTGACGGGGGCACAGTTTGTTCAGAGGCTTCTGGGATTCTTCCTATTTCTTAGGAGAGAATGAAGGAAGAAATGATCTCTTTGTTTCCTTGTGTTATTCTTTCTGGATTTGATGGCTGGAAATATTGCATCCATCTTAAGTGAAGTAAATGTTTATGATGGAGGAGACCAGAAATAAAAAGAACTGGTATAGTTGATCACATTGTTGTGCCTATAAATCAACCAGCCCAGACACCCATCATGAATCAAGGCTTCCTATTACAGTGATAATACATTTTCCTTATTGTTTGTCATTTTGAGTTAGGTTTTTGTTATTAGAAGGCAAGAGCATTCCAACTGACAAAAATAATAAAGCCTCTCAAACTAAATTTGCTGAAAGAAGCATTATTTTTTCAGTTAATAATATTTGTTACATTGTTAAATATTTTAGAGTTGTACATGCTTAGAAGAAATGGGTATTACCTAGGATAACAGAAGCAGGCAGTTTATTCCTCAAAAGATAAGGAGATCACATGACAAAAAATAAAATATAATAACATTATCTGTGTTGGCACATTCTAGGAGAATAAATGTTTAATTGCAAGATTACTGCCAGGTGAGTTACACTATTCCAGATTTGTTCCTTCTAACATTAAATATGAATATGCATTTTGACACTATTTTTTTGTAAGAAGGTTTTGTAGTGAAATATATCATTCAAAGCTCTCAAAAGGCAAAGAAAACGACCACAAATTGCTATCAGATAAACAAGTGAAAGACAACAGAACAGCTACGAAAATTAATTAGAATAAAATTATGTAAAACTAAAGTCAGAGTGTTTTCCCTGAAGAATTAATTAGAGTATCTATCCCAGTCTGCAACAGCCTCTCCATTCATTTTCTCCTCAGTTTGTGTATAGTTACATATATCCTTTAAACTTAAACAAAAGAAGAAAACATCACAGGATCTATTCACTTTGCTTTTGTGAATCTATAGGATAACAAAAGCAAGACATTGTGGTTTCATTCACTGACAAAGGTATTCTTAGGAATTGAAGTGAGAGTAACCTATGATCACATCTAATTGTTCTAGGGCTTAAAAGACAATAAAGGGACAAAGTCAAGTGTGAATTTAGGTCTGACTTTGAATTCCTTTTTTTAAATTATATTTGATTTACAATGTTGTGCCAATTTCTGCTGTGCAGCAAAGTGACTCAGTCATATATATTTTCCATTATGATCTATTCTAGGAGATTGGATATAGTTCCTTGTGCTATAGAATAGGACTTTATTATCTATTCATTCTAAATGTAATAGTTTGCATCTATTAACCCCAACCCATCAGTCCACCCCAGTCCTTCTCCCTCACCCTTGGCAACCACAAGTCTGTTCTCCATGTCTGTGAGTCTGTTTCTGTTTCATAGATAGGCTCGTTTGTGCCCTATTTTAGATTCCACATATAAGACTCATTTGTGCCCTATTTCAGATTCCACATATAAGTGCTATCATATGGCATTTGTCCTCTTTCTGATATCATATTTGGTATTTGTCCTCTTTCTGATATCATATACCATAAGTGATATCATACGGTATTTGTCCTCTTTCTGGACTTATTTCATTTAGCATGATAATCTCTATTTGCGCCCACGTGACTGCAAATGGCATTATTTTGTTTGATTTGTGGTTATGTAGTATTCAATTTTATATACGTACCACATCTTCTTAACCACTCATCTCTTGATGGATATTAAGTTGTTTCCAAGTCTTGGCTATGGTGAATAGTATTGCAATGAACATAGGGGGGCAATGAACACATATTTTTTTGAATTATAATTTTGTTTGGCTATATATCCAGAAGTGAGATTGCCAGATCATATGGTAGTTCTATATTTAGTTTTCTGAGAAACCTCAATACTGTTTTCCATAGTGGTTGCATCAAATTACATTCCTACCAACAGTACAGGAGGGTTCCCTTTTCTCCACAGCCTCTCCAGTATTTGTTATTTCTAGACTTGTTAATGATGGCCATTCTGACTGGTACGAGGTGGTACCTCTTTGAAGCCTATGTTTTTAATTTCTGCAAATCAAAAGCTTTATGCACACATAAAATCACAGTTATAATAAAAGGAACTTCATGGTTCTGAGCAAACAAAAAAGAAGTAAAAGAAAACATTACACAGAAAGGTTAGCTATGTCTTAATTGAAATGGTTCTGTTCCTGAGTGAATCTTTCAAGGCTAAGTGGGAATTTTATATGTAAAAAAAATAATGATAAATAAACTTTTAGTTAATAGGGTAACATGTATAAATATTTACTACTATTAAATCTTATGATCCTGTAGGTAAGAGAATCCATTCTGGGAAGTTAATTTGACAATATTGTATAAGACCAGTTGGGGAGGCAGAAACCAGGAAATATGTTCTTACATCTTGATTTTTTCCCTACTCCAAAGTAAACCTAAAATCCTCTTGAAGCAATAAATTAAAAGGAAAAATAATAAATGAAAATGATAAATTTAAATAATATTTCAGTATAAGACAAAGGAAATACATTCCATGGAAATATATGATTACTTTCCAAATGAATAATAGAGATGAATTTTTTTAGATGTTCAAAATATGCAGAAGACACTTTGCAATGGATTGCTCAGGGCAGTTGTATATAGAGGGAAGATGTGAGCCAGCTTTCAAAGAAAGAGTATATTAAATTTATAGTCTAGGAATGGGATAGCATTCCAGGATGGTAGGAAGCATGGGTAACAGCACAGCAGAGAAGAATATAAGGCAAAACAAATGTGAGAAAAGTCGAGGCTTCAAAGAAAGAAGAAAACAAAGTAGGAAGTTGATTGATGTCAGGCCCTGGATGGCCTGGACTATTGGGCTATACTTTGAAAGTAAATATTATGGGTATAACTCTAGGAGGTTATTGACTGATATGATGAAAGCATAATTTAGAGTTGTTCACATTGCACTACCAGGCAGGATGATATAAACAGGAAGAGTCTAAAGTCAGAGAAGCCAGTCAAAAGACAAGTACATCATGACATATTAGGACATGGATGTGGTAGGAGTATGGAGAAAATAATGGTATTGTAAGGAAAGAATCAATAAAAGTTATTGAGTGATGGGATGGGAAGGCTAGAGACAATGAAGTTTCTCTGATAATTCTAATACCTTAGCTGCAGAGACAGGAATCAATCTGAAAAGTTATTTTAAGGTAGCAACAGAGCATGTAAGTAGAAATACCCAGCAAGCTGCCTTGTAATGGAAAGCTGAATGCAGATCTGAGAGGTATCCTCATGGAGAATACTGCTGTGATTATCGATGGACACTCCAAAGTAGAAAACATAAGCAAAGAACTGCAGAGACATTTGTGCTTTCTTGCTTTAAAGACATTGGCTCATTTCTCTGCCTGGAAAGTTCTCAGCTACTTTCTTATTATAAATCTTGCTTACCTATAAAATCTCAGCACAAAAGTCATACCAGCATGACTTTCTCTGACAATTTCAGAGTATTTTCTCTGTTTTGCTCCTTCAGCACCTATTTATCCATTAATCAAATACTCATTAAGTATCTCCTATGGTTTGACATAGTACTAAGTGTGGCAGAACCAATGATGAATAGAACAGGGTTCTTGCTATTACAAGTATACTTAATATTCTAGTTTGGTTAGATAGACAGCCAACCAGTTAATCAAAAAGTATGTGGTGGTTCAAGAAGATACATGCGCCCCGATGTTCATCATTCATTTGTTCATTCCAGCACTATTCCATGAAATGGAAGCAACCTAAATGCCCATCAACAGAGGAATGGATCAAGACGACGTGTACATATATACAATGGGCTATTATTCAGCCACAAAAAGAATAAAATAATGCATTTTTCAGCAACATGGATGGACTAGAGATTAGCATACTAAGTGGAGTAAATCTGACAAAGAGAAACATCTTATGATATCACTTACACATGGAATCTAAAATAAATACAAATGAGCTTATTCAAAAATCAGAAACAGACCTTGAAAAAAATTTATGGTCACCAAGGAAGAAATTTGGTAGAGTAGGATGGATTGGGTGTTTGTGACTGACATATGCACACTACAATAAATGGAATGGATGGTCAACAGGGACCCACTATATAGCACAAGCAACTCCATTAACATTCTGTAATAACCTGTATGTGAAAAGAATCTGAAAAAGATTGGGTATGCGCATATATATAACTGAATCACTTTGTTGTACAGCAGAAATTAACACAACCTTATAAATTAACTATACTTAAATAAAACTTTAAAAAATGAAAAAAGTACGTAATATTTAAGATGGTGATGAATGTGTTTAAGTGGAGGGCTATTTTAGGTTGTACGATGAGAAAAGTCCCTGCTGGCAAAATGACATTTGATAAGGGCCTCTAAAGGAAGCGAGTGAACAAACTTATTAGGAGACTATTCTAGGTTGAGTGACCAGCAATTGCAATGATTTTGAGCAGGAGTGTGTTTATAGCATGTCTGAGAATCAGCAAGAGGCTAAGATGACTGGAGTTGAATAGGTGTTATCAGGAGTAATGGTGACAGGCAAGAAAAAGTAACAGTAAAATATTAGAAATAAAAATTTTAGAGTGTGATAGGCCATGCTTAAGGATTTGAGAAGTTGTTGGAGGGTTTTGATTAGCGAAGTTAACTAATCTGAGTTGCACTGACTGCAGTTAGCAGTCCCATTAGCCTAAGTGTCACAAATGAAGTAAAGAAGGTCTAAGGTACCAGCAGAGTTCACTGAGCAATATTAAGATGTAGGTAAGAAATATGGAAACGGTAACAGGATCTTTTAAAAAGTGTGTCAAGATCGCCGAGGAGATAGAAGACTAAGAAGTAAACAGCCAGGGGAAAGAAAGAGAAAAGGGAAAGCCTTGCAACAGTTAGTTTGTGCCTTTTCTTTCTAGCAGGCTATGTGCTTTCTCTCAGCTACCCATGTCTCCTCCTCTGAGGAATATTCCTAGGTTATATGGAATCTCCTCATTCATAAAGCTGATCCCTCCCAAAGCCTCATCATAACCAATGACTGACTTATATAGGAAATAAAGAGCCAGACTTTTTGCCACTGGGAGGGAACAACTCTGCAGTGCCTGTTCTAGGGCTCTCATCTGTGCATCAGACCAAGGCTATACATTACCTTAGACCATGTTCTTGTTCACTTCTCCTTTCCTACCAAATCTGATTTCATTCCCCTACTGCTAGAAGTTTTTCCTAAGGAACATCCCTCAGTCAATCATTGTGAGGCTTTGCTTCTCAGAAACTTAAGACAAGTCTTACATTTTCTCCTATATTCATTTTCCATAGCATCTAATAAAATGCTGAATATGTCATCAGTGCGCAGTGCTGAATTAAAGAACAGACCTCAGATATCATAAAAGAGTAGAGAATGCTATCTATTAATATTGTAAAATACCACTTGATATCTGAGGGTGTGTATTTCTAATTTAAATAATTTGAGTAAAACTAACATAAAAAGATTAAATATGCACAATTATTTTCTTTGTACTTTATGTGTAAATAATTCAAAAATTTTATGTCACCCTTCTTATGTTTAAGATAACTACACACTTTTTTCTGTGATGATACAAATAAAGAATTTTTGCAAATTAACTTCAGTACCTTCTGCCTTGTCTAAAGACCCTTATTAGATGCTGATGAATATGATAAACTGTAGCATCTTGCTATTTTCTGTGGCATTTAACTCCAGTCATCTGACTACACAGAACTGTTGAGAAAATGCGTCGCTGAGATTGTGCAGTTTAAACATAATCCACATGATTTGATGAGATAAATCACAGAAGTAGTCTATGCTTAGTTGGAAGTCCATTATAATATTTGACTTCCTTGAGAAAAATACACATTAGGAATTTATCTTCTCAGAAAATCCTATTCAGAGAGGCTACACTTTTCTAGTAGATTGTATATTCCTCTCTTCCTCTTCCTGCCCTATGCATTCATCCCACTGCTTTTCACTTATTGTCATGAAAAATTTTCATGATTTTCTTAAATGTAATCTAGTGTACCTTTTCAGTGTGGCCTCACACACTTTTAGGTTTTATTTCTTTTTGTTTTGTCATTGAACTTTCCACCCAATTAACGCCAATATTATACATGTGTCTTGCCACATGCTTTATGATCATGTATCCATTCTGAATTGCCAATAAATAAAAACCTTTACTAATTAGAACATTATTATAATCATTCCAATGTAATATAACCGAAAATGATTAGCCTCATTAGTTTCATAATATTCTTTCAAGTTTACCCTTCTGGTAAGTCATTTTCAAATTGTTTCAGGTATTGAACTGGGCAATACCTGCAAAATGCAGATATATGATCATTTTATTCAGAATTAACATATTTTTAATGCAGAAATTGTATGTAATGACCATTGGCTATACAGAAGTTTCTGTGAGTTTATGAGAAATTCTCAATTCCTAAAGACCTCACTGTTATCCTAAAACGAGTCATATAATTGTGGTGCATAAGATCACATAAAGAATTAGAAAATAAATTATGAAAAAAACTTTGGTCCTTTCTGTTATCGTCCGCTGCTTATAGAATCAAAGAAATGTCATAAGCTGATACTGGTTAATCTCTATCGTCTTCTTTTGTTTCTATTCGCCATATTGAGTTTTCTTCTACTTGTTATTAAAAAAGTAACCTGTGGCCGGTGTAGAATGGAAGTGCTACAATTTATTTAATCTCATAAAATTAGATGTTTAATTTGTATATAACTTCGCTGTTATGCTACTTCCACTCACAAACATCTTTATGCGCATGGCTAACTATGCTTAAAAAATAAATAACTAGGGGTAAAATATTGCTGAGAAGATACTTTCATTGACTTATTAATCATTTGTAGTTTACTTTGCCCATTAGTATACTGGTAGTATGGTGTTTTATTTTTTATTTTTTGTCTTTTTAAGGCCACACCTATGGCATATGGAGGTTCCCAGGCTAGGGTCGAATCAGAGCTACAGCCACCTGCCTACACCAGATCTGAGCCATGTCTGCAACCTACATCACAGCTCACAGTAATGTTGGATTCTTAACTCAATGAGAGAGGCCAGGGATCAAACCTGCATCCTCAGGGATACTAGTCAGATTTATTTTCACTGAGCCACAATGGGAACTCCTTGTGTTTTATCTTGGAGTAAAAAATAAACACTTTATATTATCAAACATTTGAAATAAATGTAAAATTTATATCTCAATTATAAATTTTTCTCAATTTAAAATTTTTCTGATTATTTCTATTTTATTAGAAATCATATAAAAGTTTTATACACACATACATCATATATATGGGTATATATACACATATATATATATATATATAGCGAGAGAGAGAGAGGGAGATAAGAACTACATTTAGGTGTATATGAAGTTTCAGTTCATAGAGGTCTATGATGTGCTGAGAGTTAAATTAGCATAGGTGTGAGAAAAGAGTTGCTTTTTTTGCATTGGTGTTTTCGATTATTTTTTTTTTTTTTTGGTTTTTGACATTTATATTAAATTGTTTCCACATCATTCACTGCAAGATAATCCTTTTGTCTTAAACTACTTTTTACTTCTGGTGAAATTCGTTGACCATATATGTGTGCATCTATTTTTTCCCAACATCTATTTGTCTAAGTTTATATCAGTAGTATACCATCTTGATTACATAAAACTATATTAAGATTTAAAATGAGGTTAAGTCCTCCATTATTTTTCCTTTTCAATGTTCTCTGAGGGTTCTTTGTGTTGCCATAAATTTTTTTCGATCAGCTTGTCAATTTCTAGAAAAAAAATAACACTGGGGGTTTTATCACGAGCAAACTTAGAGGTAGAAGCAAATCAAGATGGCAGAGGAGTAAGACGTGTCTCGCTCACCTTCTCCCACAAACACATCAAAAAAACACATGCACATGTAAAACGACTCACACAGAACATCTACTGAATGCTGGCAGAAGAATTTAAACCTCCAAAAAGGGCAAGAAACTCTTGAGGAGTTCTCGTCATGGTTCAGCGGAAAGAAATCTGACTAGGAACCATGAGGTTGTGGGTTCGATCCCTGGCCTCGCTCAGTGGGTTAAGGATCCGGCGTTGCCATGAGCTGTGGTGTAGGCTGCAGACGCGGCTTAAATCCTGCATTGCTGTGACTGTGGCATAGGCCGGCGGCCACAGCTCTGATTAGACCCCTAGCCTGGGAACCTTCACATGCCGAGAGAAAAGAAATCAGGATGGGACTAGCACTCCTAAGAGGGAGATGTGAAAGAGAAAAGGAACCCACATCTTGAGAAGCCACCTAACCAAAGGGGAGATCAGCCGAGACAGAGGAACATCAAAGTCGCTGAGAAAAGCGCAGCAGCTGGACTGAGGAGGGCAAAGTAGAGTGAGAGCTGCACAGATCATCTGAACCACTGGCCTGGACACCACAGCCTGAGATGCTCGGTGGCGGCCAGGCCTGAGACTTAGGCTCTGGAAGTCAGTCCGGGGGAGAGGACTGGGATTACCTGTGAGGGGACACCCTGAGGGGCTAAGGAGTGGCATGCCAAGGGCTGGGGAGTGGAATGCCATGTCAGAGGGAAGCTGGGAGAAGGTCTGGGCCTGCAGGAGCAGCAAGGCACCATTGTTGGGGAGAGCAAGAAGAGGAGGTGAGGACCACCACAGGAATCTTCCCGTGCATGAACACAGAATCTCAGAGGGCGGGGCGGCTCTGGAGTAGGCTACAGGTGGCGAGAAGCCACTTATTCAGGCTACAGGAGACTGGGTGCTTCTTGTGCGGGGTGCGGATGGCCGGGCACCTCTTGTGTGGGCTGGGGGCAACAGGGGGCTAAGCATGGTATGGTGCCTCTTGTGTGATTTACAGGCAGCAGGGACAGACTGTGGCAGTCTTCTCGGAGGCTGGAGGAAGCTGTGGCCTACCACAACTGGGTGCCTGTGAATAGGCTCCACCTGTGGCCCCAATCACCTCAGGGGTTGGCAAAAAAATAAAAGAGGGCACTGCAACCAAGTACCCCACGTTGTTGCTCTTGCTACCCTGGGAGCACACCCACTCAGCTGCTGCCACTGTCAAATGTTCTGGGCAGTGCCCAGATGCTCGGTCACTGTCCCTACCCAGGAACTTACAACTAGGAGCAGCTGGTGCCTGTGGGGGCCAAGCAGAACGAGGAGCCTCCTGGATGGTCTACAGGTGGCAGGAGCAAATCACTGCAGTTATCACTGACTCCAGAGGTGGGTGTGGCCTGCCATCACTAGGGGTCTATGAACAGGTACCACCTGCAGCCCTCATTACCTCAAAGGAACCATAGAGGGTGGCACTGTGACCAAACACAACCTGTTGTTGCTCTCTAACCCCTGGAAGAACACCAGACCAGTTGCTGCCACTGCCGAATGCTCTGGGCAGTGCCACATGCTTGATCTCTGTCACTTCCCGGGATCCTGCAACTAGAAGCAGCCTGTATAGCACCTCCTGCATGGGCTAAGTGAGACAGGGTGCTTCTTGAATGGTCTGCAGGTGATGGGGGCAAACCACTGCAGTCATCACTGACTCCAGAGATGAGCGTGGCCCATTACCACTAGAGGTCCCTGAATAGGCACCACTTGCAGCTCCAGTCACCTCAGAGGAGGGCACTGCAATGAACACTACCTGTTGTTGGTCTCACTCCCCTGGGAACTCACACATCCTGCTGCTGACACTGCCAAATGCTCTGGGCACCTTGCCAATCTGCCTAAGTCTCATTACCACTTCTCAGGACCCTAAGAGCAGCCAGTGCCACCTTAGTGCCCTTGCTGCTGTTAAGAGCCCTGCAACCAGGCACGGACTACTGGTCCTACCTATTGCCTCCTTCTCCCCAGAAACACACTCAGCACCCTGGGGATAACAGCCTGCTCACACCAAAAAAAAAGAAACAGCAAATATTCAAACTCCCATTCCAGAAATAAATAGTAATCCCCCACAAAATACAAATGGGTGTTCTTGCACAGAAGTAGTTCCCCAAGACTACAGTTTGGCTTCCCTAAACTTACAGAAAAGGAAAAACGTAAGAAAGATGAAGAAGCTCAGGAACCATACCCAGTCAAAGGAAGAGAAGAATTCACCTGAAGTGGCAAACAATGAAACAGACCTCTGCTGTCTGATAGACATTGAGTTCAAAAGGGAGATAGTGAAATACTGAAGGAATTAAGACTGAATATCAATGAATTAGGAGTGGAGATAAAAAGTAATGCAGATTCCTTTAGAAAGGAACTAGAAAATAAAAGAAGGAATATAAAAAATTTAGAAAATTCACTTGCAGAGAAGAGTTAAAGGTCCTAAAGAGCAGAATGAATAATGCAGAGGAATGAATTAGTGACCTGGAAGATAGAATAATGGAAATGACACAATCAGGACAGCCAACAGAAAACCAAATGAAAAAACACGAAAGCAATATAAGAAATCTATGGGATAATATAAAGCAGGCCAATCTAAGCATAATAGGAATTCCAGAAGGAGAAGAAAAAGAAAAGGGGATTGAAAATATATTTGAAGAAATTATGTCTGAAAACTTTCCAAATTGAAAGGAAACTGATATCAAGATACAGGAAGCACAGAGGGCCCCAAACAAGTTGAACCCAAACAGGCTCACACCAAGACATATTATAATAATAAATGACAAAAGTTAAAGACAAAGAGAGGATTATAAAGGCAGCAAGAGAAATACAAAGCTTTAATTATAAGGGAACTCCCATAAGTTTATCAGCTGATTTCTCTACAGAAACACTACAGGTCAAAAGGGAGTGGCAAGATATATTTAAAGTTCTGAAGGGAAAAATTTTGCACCCTAGAATACTCTATCCAGCAAGAATATCATTTAAAATAGAGGGGAAACAAACAAAAGCTAAAAGAGTACAGCAATACTAATTCCACTCTAAAAGAAACACTGAAAGGGCTTCTCTAAATAAAAAAGAAGAAAAAGGATGGAGAAAACCACAACTGAAAAACAATCACTTAAATAATCCAGCATATAGATCTAAAAAAGGAAAAAAAAAACTACTGTAAAAGTGATGATAAACACAAGGAACATCAAAAGGATACACATGAAAATATTAAGAAAGGACTGCAAAACCATTGAATGTGGGGAAGGAAAGTAAGAAAATAAAGATTCATTTTTTTTTTTTTTGCCTTTTGTCATTTTATGGCCGCGGGTTTATGGCCGCACCCGCGGCATGTGGAGGTTCCTAGGATAGGGGTCTAATTGGAGCTGTGGCCACTGGCCTGCGCCGCAGCCACAGCAACACAGGATCCGAGCCGCGTCTGCAACCTACACCACAGCTCACGGCAACGCCGGATCGTTAACCCACTGAGCAAGGGCAGGGATCGAACCCGCGACCTCATGGTTCCTAGTCGGATTCGTTAACCACTGCGCCACGACGGGAACTTCCCTTTTTTTTTTTTAATAATGTGTTTGAGTGTATATGACTATCAGGCTAAAGCAAGCAGATACAGGAAGGGGTTAACATTATTAAAAAACGGGGAAACCACAAATCAAAGCCAAATATTACATTCACAAAAACTAAAAAGAAAAGTATTCAAGCATAAAATAAATGGAAATCACCCAACCAAAAAAAGAAAGGAAGAAAACAGAAACATAGAATCAACTGGAAAACAAGGTTTAAAATGGCAATAAACACATATCTATCAAAAATTACTTTAAAGGTCAATGGACTGAATGTTCCAATCAAAAGACACAGAGTGGCAGATTGGATAAAAAAGCAAAAAACAGGAGTTCCCTTCGTGGCTCAGTGGTTAGCGAATCTGACTAGGAACCATGAGGTTGTGGGATCAATCCCTGGCATCACTCAGTAGGTTAATGATCTGGTGCTGCTATGAGCTGTGGTGTAGGTCGCAAAAATGGCTCAGACCCTGTGTTGCTGTGGCTGTGGTGTCAGCCAGCAGCTACAGCTCCGTTTAGACCCCTAGCCTGGGAACCTCCATATGCCACAGGTGCAACCCTAGAAAAGACAAAAAGAAAAAAAAATAGCAAAAACCTACAATCTGCTGTCTACAAGAGACTCACATTAGGGCAAAGGACACATAGATTGAAAGTGAGGTGATGGGAAAAGATATTTCATGCCAATGGACAAGACAGAAAAGCAGGAGTTGCAATACTCATATCAGACAAAACAGACTTAAAATGAAGGCCATAAAGAAAGAAAAAGAGTGGTACTATTTAATGGTAAAATGATCCATTCGAGAAGAGGATTTTACAATCATCAATATATATGCTCCTAATATAGTAGCACCCAGCAACATACAACAAATACTAACAGACATAAAAAGAAAAAAATGATGGGAATACAGTAATAGTAGGAGACTTTAACACCCCACTCACATCAATGGTCAGATCCTCTAGAAAGAAAATCAATAACGCAACAGAGATCCTAAATGACACAATAGAAAAATTAGATTTAATGACATTCTCAGGACATTACATCCAAAAATCAGAATGTAAATTCTTCTCAAGTGCACATGAAATATGCTCAAGAATCAATCACATACTGGGGCACAAAGCTAACCTTAACAAATTCAAGAGTACAGAAATTATTTCAAGTATCTTCTCTGATGACAATGACATGACTAGAAATCAACCACAGGAAAAGAAATGAGGAAATGGAGACTAAACAACATGCTACTAAAAAGAACAATGGGTCAATGAGAAAATCAAGAAGGAAATTAAAAAACACATCGAGACAAATGACATTGAAGACACAACCACTCAAAATCTATGGGATCCAAAAAAGCAGTGCTCAGAGGGAAATTTATAGCAATACAGGCCCTCCTAAAAAAAAGCAGGAAAATCCCAAATCGACAACTTAACCCACCACCTAACAACAGCTCATATAACTTGACAGCAAAAAAAACAACACCCCAATTGAAAAATGGGCAAAAGTCCTGAATAGACATTTCTCCAAAGGATATATACAAATGGCCAACAAACCAATGAAAAAATGCTCAACATTACTGATTTTTAGAGAAGTGCAAATCAAAACTATGAGGTACCACCTCACCCCAGTCAGATTAACCATCGTTAATAAGTCCACCAATAATAAATGCTGGAGAGGGTGTGGAGAAAAGCAAACCCTTATGCACTGTTGGAGGGGATTTAAATTGGTACAACCACTATGAAATCAGTATGAAGGTACCTTAGAAAAGAATAAATAGAAGTACCATATGCCCCAGCAATCCCACTCTTAGGCATATATCCAGACAAAACTTTCCTTGTAAAAGACACATGCACCCTCATGGTCATTGCAGCACTATTCGCAATTGCCAAGATATGGAAAAAACCTAAATGTCCCTCAAAAGGTGATTGGGTTAAGATGAGGTGTTATACAGACACAGTGGAATACTACTCAGCCATAAAAAAGAACAAAAGCAAGCCATTTACAGCAACATGGATGAAACTAGAGAGTCTCATACTAAATGAAGTAAGTCAGAAAGAGAAAGACAAATACCATACGATTTCACTTATATCTGGAATCTAAATAGCGCACAAATGAACATTTCCACAGAAAAGAAATTCATGGACATAGAGAACAGACATGTGGTTGCCAAGAGGGAGGAGGAGAGAGTGGGAGGGACTGGGAATTTGGAGTTAATAGATGCAAATTATTGTCTTTGCAATGCATAAACAATGACACCTGTTGTATAGCACTGGGAAACTATGGTCACTTGTGATGGAGCATCATAATGTGAGTAAAAAGAATGTATATGTGTATATGTGATTGGGTCGCCTTGCTGTTCAGTAGAAAACTGACAGAACGCTGTACATCAGCTATAATGGAAAAAATAGAAATCACTATAAAAAAACTAGTTTGTGAACCAAAAATAAGACTAAACTTAAAAATACTGAAAAATATTGACATCTTAATAATGCTATCTTCAATCAATGATTTATCTTTTCTATTTAGTTTTTCTTTAATTCCTTTTTCAGTTTCATAGTTTTCAAAGTATAGATATTTTTGTCATCTGTATTAATACATGTAATGCTTTTTAAATTATTAATTTCCAATTGTTTGTGTCTAGTATATAGAAATTTAACCGATTTTTATATTAAATTTAATTTCTACAACTCTACTAAACTCATTTATACTGACAGTACTTTTTTGCTACATTTTGTAGGGTATATTCGCATAAATGATTAAGGCATTGTCAATAAAAAGTTTATTCTTTTCCAATTGGTGTATTTCACAGATCCTTACTGTCTTACTATCTTTATTGATCTTTATGGCATTATTTCATTGGGTGGAACATGTAATGTTGAATAGAAGTGACAAGAATAGATGAATTTTCCATGATACTTATTTTAGACAGAAAATGTTTAGTTTTCCATTATTATGCTATTAGTTGTAGGGTTTTCTTTAAAGCTTTTGTTCAGGTTGAATAATTTTCCTTCTCTTTCTTTTATGCTACTGATTTTATTAGATTACTTTTTAAATTTAGAGGAAATATTTGATTTCTTCCAAAGGCATCTACTCAGATAATCACATAGATTTTTTTTCTCATTTTTTACTCAGAATTATATTGATTTTCCAATGTTAAACCAGCTTTGTAGTCCTTTGTTATATTTTATTTGGTCATGATACATCATCATTTGTATTTTATGTTAGAATTTATTTTGTAAAATTTTTGTATCTATGATCAAAAGGGTAACTTCTCTGTAGTTTTTCTGTAATATTCTTGTATGTGTTTGCTGTCAGTGTTAACTGAGGTCTTAAGTATGATTTGGGGAAGATACGCTTTTCTTTAATTTTTTGGAAGAGTTTTGGTAGAGTGTGTTTATTTTTTTCTTTAAATATTTGGGAGACTCTACCAGTATATCCATCTAGGTCTACAAAAGCTTTTTTTTTTTTTAATTGTTTATTTATTTATTTATATACAGTCTTAAGTTTTTTAACTAAAATTTCAATACATTTATGGTTGTAGAACTATTCAGGTTATCTATTTCTTTCTTTCTTCCTTCTTCTTTTTTTCTTTTTTTTTTTTTTTTTTTTTTTTTTTTTTTTTTTTTTTTTTTTTTTTTTTTTTTTTTTTTTTTTTTTAGGGCTAGGGGTTGAATTGGAGCTGCAGCTGCTGGCCACAGCCACAGCAATGCCTGATCTGAGCCGTGTCTGCAACCTACACTGCAACTCATGGCAATGCCAGATGCTTAACCCACTGAGCAGGGCCAGGGATTGAACAGACATCTTCATGGATACTAAATGGGTTCCTAACCACTGAGCCACAAATACTCTATATACATACATATATATATATATATATGTGTGTGTGTGTGTGTGTGTGTGTGTGTGTATGTGTGTGTGCGTGTATATATAATTTACTTCTTGGGAACTTCTAAGCGATAGTTTAAAAAAAGAAAATTAATTTATATTCCCTATTGCTGCCTACTTTCCAATAACTGTGAATCTCAGAAGTATATATCTTTTGTTAGGACAAATTCAATCAAAAAATCAGAATCTCTGTAAAAACAGTGAGTCTCAAACATGGGAAAGAAAAATTATTTTTTCTACAATCTACTCAGAATTGATGGTATGGATAAAAATATCTCCTTAGGACTATTATCTTGAGAACTTAAAAATTTGAGATCTTATCTTAATTCTGTGTGGGAGGAATGCTTCTGACAAGCTTAATTTTTTTTTTCTCCAGATAACTCACCTCTCAACTTGTCAAGTCTCTGACGTGAGATTCAGTGTTAAACAAAGAGTCACATTGAAAGACTTACACAAGTAGAAAAGTTTAAAGTAAGGTAAGATATGGCTCTTATTAACGAAGAGAAAAAAAACGCTATAACCTCAGAGATGATTCTGTCTCTTTCATGAAAAATAACTTACAAATGGGCTTTTTCTAATTTGGTTGAGTCTTTGTTCAAGTCTGGATAAATATGAAAGGAGGTCAAATTAATTTTTTTTTGAATTCTTTATCTCAGTTCTTCAATTCTGCTTTTGAAGGATTTTATTATATTTTTTTCCATTCCATATTAATATAAGATGGAAGAATAAACGTTCATTGTTTAAATCAATGGAGCCAAGTGTTGACAATGACAGCCTATCATACAACAGAGAACATGGGCTACATGAGACCTACAAGACAACACCCATTAGTTGACTAAAAAGTCAGGGGTCTGGCTTTCTGAAGGTCTCTCCAGTTTCTTTGTTCCCTTTATAAAATTCACTGGAAGTTCAATAGGATAGGTATCCACCTTTAACTTATTATATCTATTGCTAGTCTGTGCTCTGAAGTTTGGCAGATGTTGTCTAAGATGAAATATACAATAATATTGTTTATAAGAAAACTATAACTGTTTATCAGTAACTGTCCTGGCATGTTTGTGAAGCAGCTTAATGCTTAATCAAATTGGTCATCAGTGGAAATAGTTACTAATAACATTAATACTATTATCAAAAATATATTAACAGTTACTAATAATATCAACAAAACCACCATTTACAGCTTCTGTAGTCAGGAATTGCTAATGCCCTCCCCTCACCCTCTTGGCATCATTCCTTTTTCAAATCTCTGAACAACTTTCTCTTCTCTCCTCTCTGCAACTCAATTCTTATAACCTGGTAAGTCCCATGCCTATTGCAAATGTTTAAAATAAAGATTTTAGAACTCTTTGGAAAATTAGCATTAATATTTTAGTGTGCAACAGAAAATACATACTTAGAAATTTTGTTTGTATTTACCTTATTTCTTCATTGTGTACCTATCTCTCCATGACAAAATATGAATGATCCATATTGAGTGTTAGATTAGTGTATCCAAGTCACTAGAGCACTACTGGGCACATACTAAAAATGAAGTAACAGTGGATGATAATGGTAATGGTAACAGCAATATATCTTCCGGCTCTTCATGGAAGCTGGATTGCAATGAATCTATGACATTTAATAATAGGATTAATGAATTGTCTTATTAAGGAATTTAATTTCAAAAAAAAAAAACCAAGTGACATATAATACATTATCTTCTGAAAATAAAACTCCTTTTAACTCCTCGATCTTCATGCAACCATGCCTTCTATATATCAAAATAAAGGACTGTGAGTCATTACACTTACTCCCACTTTGAAAAGTCTAGAAAGAACACTTTGAAAGATGAAAATATTCTGAGCTAAGCTTGTAACAATAAGTATTATTTGACCAGCCCTTCACAAATTTGATTCCTCCTTGTAGTCGAATAACTTACACAAAATACAGCCAAATCTGAGCTGTATTTTGAACTTCAGAAACTCAAATGGGCATCTCAGACAACAAAACATACTCCATACCTTCTCCCCCCAACAAAACAGGATTTCTAGAAAATCACTTTCTTGCTGAGGTCTTGTATGTCAAGTTTTTGCCAGAAGCCAATTTTTATTGCTAGGTTATAAACTTCTAAAATAGTAGCTCTATTATGAAAACACTGACACCACTTTAGCCATAGTGATGTGAATGGCACCAGTATAATACACAGAACATAGCATCAGCCATTAGCTCAAATAGCTTGATTTTGCCCCATTGTTGTCCATTGTGCCTTATGCATTTACTATTATGTCTGTGGTGCCTTTCAATACTACTTAACTACATGCTGTCCTCCAGGAAATGTCAGGCACAACCACCTCTGGTGAAACGCAGGCGTGTGCTAGTTAGCACTGGTTTGTCACTGAGATTTTAACTTGTTATGCTTTTTTTCTTTTCAAAAAACACCTCCAAGCTATGCCATAATGTGAAACAGCCAACTTAACATCATTACAGCCTATTGTTTTCAAGTAGTTCACTAAATGAGGAAGATGTCTGAGTCAACCTTCTGTTTACAGAGCAGGGGAAGAAAAATATGTTTTTCCCCCATTTTCTACTTAATCCATTCTTTAATCTTAATTGTGTTAGGGTTTTACTAGAATGTGTAGTATTGTAACACTGTTTTAAGTAATGATGTGGTGGATTACCACCTAATCAGACTGAATTATAAAATCTGGAGCCCTTGGCTGGAATCAGTGTGGGCAGAGGCATCAAGTTGTGCAAAATGAGATCCTAAGACTGACTCCCAGAATCTCCCAACAGATGAGGATGGAATACCTTTCCCTTTAAGGGTAGTAAGAAACTTTCAGGAAACAAGCTGAGAATGGATAGAAAAAAATATCATGAGATTCCTGGCTTATAGCTCTAGAGCTAAACAAAGACAAGTGCAGCTTAATAACATACAGTTTTCTTACTTTTTTTCATTCTTTAAAGTTTTATTGAAGTATAGTTGATTTATAATGTTTTGATAATTTATTCTGTACAACAAAGTGATTCAGTTATACATGTACACATATTTCAGATTTTTTTCCCACAAAGATTATTACAGAATATTGAATAGAGTTCCCTGTGCTATACAGTAGGTCCCTGTTGGCCAATCATTCCATGTAACTCATTGTGCATATGCCAGTCCCAAAGACCCCGCTCATCCCTCCCACCCACTACCTGTCCTCTTTCCATAATGTAACCATAAGTTCTTCAAAGTCTGTGAATCTGTCTCTGTTTTGGAAATAAGTTCACTTCTAACCTTTTTTTAGATCCTACATACATGTGATGTTTGTCTTTCACTGTCTGACTAACTTTATTTAGTATGATAATCTCCAGGTCCATCCAAGTTGCTACAAATAACATTATTTCATTATTTTTTTGTTGCTGAGTCATATTTCATTGTGTGTGTGTGTGTGTGTGCGCGCGCGCGCGCGTGTGTGTGTGTATATCATGCCTACTTACCCATTCCCCCCTTTATCCACTTAGTTTGCTTTCATGTCTTGGCTATGGTAAATAATGCTGAAATGAACAATGGGTTGCATATATCTTTTCAATTTATACTTTTCTCTGGACAGATGCCCAGGAGTGGGATTCCTGGATCATACGGTAGTTCTATTTCTAATTCTTTGAGGGATCTCCACACAGTTTTCTATAGTGGTTGCACCAGTTTACATTCTCACCAGCAGTGTAAGAGGGATCCCCTTTTTCCACACCCTCTCCAATATTAACTGTTTGTAGATCTTTTGATGATGGCCATTCTGGCTGGTGTAAGTTGATCCCTCATAGTAGTTTTGATTTACATTTCTCTAGTAATTACTGACTTAGAGCATTTTTCTTACTTTTTAATTTTTTGGCCATCCGTATGTCTTCTTTGGAAATATGTCTATTTAGATCTTCTGTTTATTTATTTATTTACTTTTGATATTGAGCTGCAGGAAGTGTTTGTATATTTTGGAGATTAATCTCTTGTCAGTTGCTTTGTTTGCAAATATCTTCTCCCATTCTGTGTGCTGTCTTTTCATTTTGCTTATAGTTTCTGCTGCTGTGTAAAACCTTTAAGTTTAATTAGGTCCCATTTCTTTAGTTTTGTTCTTATTTTCATTACTCTAAGAAGTGGATCTGAGAAGATATTGCTGTGGTTTATGTTATAAAGTGTTTGGCCTATATTTTCCTCTAAAAGTTTTATAGTATCCGGTTTCATATTTAGATCTTCAGTCCATTTTGAGTTTATTTTTGTGTATGGTATTAGATAGTGTTCTATTTTTCATTTTACAAATAGCTGTTCAGTTTTTCCAGCTATTACTGAAGAGACTGTCTTTTCTCCACTGTACACGCTTGCCTTCTTTGTCATAGATTAGTTGACCATATGTGTGTATGAGTTTACTTCTGAGCTTTCTATCCCATTCCATTGACCTATATTTCTGATTTTGTGCCAGTACCTATACTGTTTTGATGACTGTAGCTTTGGAGAACAGTCTGAAGCCCAGAAGACTGATTCCTCCATCTCCATTTTTCTTTCTCAGGATTGTCTTGGCTATTTGGGGCCTTGTGAAATTAGTGAAAAATCCCATTTATCATCACATCAAAATAAATAAATAAACTAAATAAATAAACAAACCTAGGAATAAATCTACCTAAAGAGATGAAAAATTCTGACACTCTGAAAACTTTATAAGTGACTGATGAAAAAAGTCAAACATGACATAAACAAATGAAAGTTATACTGTGCTCTTGGATTGGAAGAATCAATATTGTCAAAATGACTATACTGCCCAAAGCAATCTATAGATTCAATGCAACCTTATGAAATTACCAATAGTGTTTTTCACAGAACTATAAAAAAGATTAAAATTTGTATGAAAACCTGCTTTCTTTTAGTATCTACAGATCTCTGGTGGGAAATACATGTAAAAGACATCCAAATTTTTGGTGAAGACAGGAATAGATAGCACTTTGCATTAGCAATACTAATATTCCTATAGTGATTTTCTTCTAGAGTGTTGGGCTAACAGTGAAACACTGGCAGAACTTAAACCTCCAAAAAGGGCAAAAAAAAAAAAACTCCAAATAACTGGATAGAACAAAAGAAAAAAAAGAGAGAGAGAGAAAAGGAATCAGGACGGGACTAGCATTCCTGAGAAGGAGCTGTGAAAGAAAAGGAATCCACACCTTGGGAAGGCACCTAACCAATGGGGAGATCAGCCAGGATGGAGGGACCTCAATGTCACTGAGAAAAGTGTAGCATTTGGACTGAGGAGGGCAAAAAGAGTGAGAATCACACAGATCATCTGCACCACCACCCCAGACACCACAGGCTGAGATACTCGGATGGGGACTGGGTGCTAAAATTCAGGCTCTGGAGAAACACTACAGGCCAGAAGAGAGTGGCAAGATATATTCAAAGTTCTAAAAGAGAAATAATCGTAGCCTACTAAGAATACCTACACAGTAAGAATATCATTTAAAATAGAAGGCGAAATAAAGAATTTCTCCAACAAACAAAAGCTAAAAGAGTATAGCAATACTAAACCCATTTTAAAAGTAACACTAAAGGGCTTCTCTAAATAAAAAAGTGAGAAGAAAAATAGGATGGAGGAAATCACAATTTGAAAACAATCACTTAAGCCAGTATACAGATGTAAAAGGGGAAAAACATACACAAAGAAAAATAAACAACAAAAACACCTACTGTAAAAGTGACAATAAACACAAAGAACAGCAAAAGAACAAACATGAAGTGAAGGACTCTGAAATCATAGATTGCATGGAGGGAAAGTAAGAAAATCTAGACTTTTTTTTTTTAATACTGTGTTTGAGCCTATATAACTAACAGGCTAAAGCTAGCAGATACAGGAAGTGGTTAACATATTTACAAACAAGGCAACGACAAATTAAAACTGAACCTTACATTCACAAAAAACTAAAAAGAAAAGTAAACAAGCATACAATTAAATGAAATCATCCAACCAAAAATGAAAGGAAAAAAGGAGAAATATAAAATCAACTGGAAAACAAGGTTGAAAATTGCAATAGGTACATATTTATCAATAATTACCTTTGAATGCTCCAATCAAAAGACACAGAGTGGCAGACTGGATAAAAAGGGAAGAGTCTACAACATGCTGTCTATAAGAGACTCACCTTTGGAAAAAAGACATATAGATTTAAAGTGAGGAAATGGGAAAAGATATTTCATGCCAATGGACAAGACACTAAAGCAGGAGTTGCAATTACTCATATCACACAAATAGACTTTAACATGGCTGAGGCATAGGTGATATAGTGGTTAGCTCTGGAATTCCTGTGGTGGCTCAGCGGTTAATGAACCTGACTGGCATCCATGAGGATGCAGGTTTGATTCTGGGCCTCGCTCAGTGGGTTAAGGATCTGGCATTGCCATGAGCTGTGGTGTAGGTCACAGATGTGGTTCGGATCCTGTGTTGCTGTGGCCTTGGCTTAAGCTGGAAGCTACAGGTCCAACTGGACCCCAAGCCTGGGAACCTCTATACACCACGGGTGTGGCTCTAAAAACAGAAAGACCAAAAAAAAATGAAGGCCATAAAAAAAGACAAAGAAGGAAACTATTTAATGAGAAAAGGATCCATTGAAGAAGAGGATATTATAATCATCAATATATATGTCCCTAATATAGGAGCACCCAGATATATACAACAAATACTAATAGACATAAAAGGAGGAACTTATGGGAATACAACAATAGTAGGAGAATTCAACACCCCATTCACATCAATGGACAGATCCTCTAGACAAGAAATCAATAAGGCAACAGAGATCCTCAATGACACATTGGATATTTTCATGATATTACTTCCAAAAGCATTAGACTATACATTCTTCTCAATTGCACGTGGAACAGTATGAAGGACTGACCACATACTAGGGCACAAAACTAACCTCAACATATTTAAGAGTACAGAAATTATTTCAAGTATCTTCTCTGATGACAATGCCATGAAACTAAAAATCAAACACAGGAGAAGAAATAAGAAAAAACTATGTGGAAACTAAACAACATGCTACTAAAAAACAAATGGGTCAATAAGGGAATCGAAAAGGAAATTAAAAAATACTTGAGACAAATAATAATGAAAAGACAACCATTCAAAATCTATAGGATGCCACAAACGTAGTGCTTAGAGGGAAGTTGAGGGTGACACAGGCCTTCCTAAGAAAAGAGGGAAAATCTCAAATTGACAACTTAACTCACCACCTAAATGAATTAGAAAAAGAAGAACAAACAAAATCTAAAGTCAGCAGAGGAAGGAACTCATAAAGATCAGAGAGAAAATCAATATAATAGAGATTCAAAAAACAACAGAAAAAAAATCAATAAAACCAAGACCTGCTTCTTTGAAGAGGTAAACAAAATTGACAAACCTTGGGCCAGACTCACCAAGAAGAAGAGAGAAAGAACTCAAATAAACAAAATAAGAAAAGAAAAAGGAGATATCTCAATGCATACTGTAGAAATCCAAAAACCATTTGAGAATACTATAAACAATTATATGCTAACAAAATTGACAACCTACAAGAAATGGACAACTTTCTGGAGACTTACAGCATGCCAAAACTGAATCAAGAAGAAATAGATCAAGTGAACAGACGGATCACGAGAAATAAAATTGAATATATAATAAAAACTCTCCCCACAAACAAAAGTCCAGGACTAGGTGGCTTCACAGGTGAATTCTACCACACATACAAAGAGGAACTTACATCCATCCTCCTTAAACTCTTCCAAAAGGTGGAAGAAGAAGGAACACTCCCAAAGATATTCTATGATGTTACCATCACCCTAATACCAAAACCAGACAAAGACACCATGAAAAAAGAAAGCTGTAGGCCAATATCTCTGATGACTATAGCGACAAAAATTCTCAACAAAATTTTAGCCAACAGAATCCAACAACATATAAAAAAGATCATACACCATGACCAAGGGGTACTCACTACAGGTATACAAGGATGGTTCAACATATGCGAATCAATCAATGCAATACACCACAGTAACAAAAGAAAAGTCAAAAACCACATGATCATCTCAATTGATTCAGAAAAAGCATCTGAGAAAGTCAAACATCCGTTCATGATCAAAACTCTTACCAAAGTGGGTAGAGAGGGAACATAATATAATTAAAGTCATTTACGACAAACCCACAGCAAATACAATACTCAATGGAGAAAAGCTGAAAGCTACCCTCCTAAAACCTGGCACAAGACAAGGATGGCCACTCTGACCACTTTTATTCAACATGGTATTGGAAATCCTAGCCACAGCAATCAGACGAACAAAAGAAATAAGAGGCATTCACATTGGAAGAGAAGAGGTAAAACTGTCACTGTTTGCAGATAACATGATACTATATATAGAAAACCTGAAGGACTCCACACAAAAACTGTTCAAACTGATCAACAAATTCAGCAAAGTAGCATGATACAAGATTAACATTCAGAAACTGGTTGCATATCGATTGACTAACAATGAAATATTAGAAAAGGAATAAAAAAGTATAATACTTTTTTAAAATTGCACCCCAAAATGTCAAATACCTGGGAATAGACCTTACTAAGGAGGTGAAAGACTTACATGGTGAAAACTATAAAACATTAATCAAGGAAATTAAAGAAGATACAAAGAAATGGAAAGGTATTCCATGTTCCTGGGTTAAGGTACATAACATTTAGATCACCTGCAAAGTTCTTAAGAGTACATGGAGGGTGACACAGGGGTGATGTGAGAGGGGGTGGGGAAAAGGTAGAAGACCATAGAAACTGAAATTCTATCTACCATAAAGAGTATTGTGTTCTTATATTCCAGTTATTATCACTATTTTTATAATGTTATCAATTACTCTAAGGGAAAAGCTCTAATTTTAATAAGTAAAATAAATTTTATTTTCTGAGTGAGTGTCCAAAATTTTAGTTTGATCAGTATTATATTACCCTCAGATCACGTAGTTCAACCAACCTATTTCTGTTCAACTATTCTATTCCCCTACAGTATTAAACATGTGCTCTGGGACCACAAAGGAGTACCCATTCTTAGGATCTTTGACAATAAAATCTTGAATCTATTTCAAATAGACTGTGATATCGATGTGAGAAGGGTCATGTCTTACTTACTGATTTCTAGGACCAAAATCAGGATAACAGAATTTCTTTGTGATCTATATCCTGCTGAATTCAGAGCTTTGAACTATGGAAACACATATTACTTGAAGGTCTATGTATTTAATAAAATTTGATTGTAAAACAAAGTAACTCAATGTAGAATCTAGTTCATCAGCCTATGGCTATCTCTTATAGTTCATGGCGATACCATATCTGAACAGAGAGATTTCCAAGAGAGTAAAAACTCCTCAGAAACTACCTTTAGTAACTCACAATGGTAACCTGGTTTAGAGGGCAAGTCTGACACATTCCAAAACAAGACCCACTCACTGGAATTATATTGGTGTCACAGGTAGATAGTAAGAGAGCTGCCGTAACATACTTTGAGGAACTCGAGGAGAAAATCTTGAGACCAGGACCTCTTGTTCATTTCACCCTGGGAATCCCATCCATGGTGAAGGAAGGAGAAGTTGTAGACTATGACACACTGTCATGAAAATTTGAGGAAAAGCAATCCAGCTTGAGCAAGTACTAATCAATAATAACTGTGTAGAGGGGAGTGGTTGAAAAGAAACATTAAAAAATTATTTAGTATAACCATTTTGGAGGGAAAACCAAAAAAAACCAACAAAAAGCCTTCTGACTCCTTCATGATATACATGAGACATTTGGATTAAAAAGTAACTTTTAGCTGAGGCTATTTTATTTTGATTGCTCTTTCAGAGAGAGCAAAGAGATGATTACATTGAAAAGTTTAAATTATATGCAGCAGGCAGTCTGTGAGACATTCTTCTTTGTGAGTTAGGAAGGCCATACTTCTGAAGATACCCTAACATGCCAAGGAAAACCCAGAACTTACATAAATGTGTTTGTACTTTCCTCAAAGCTTAAGAAAAATGTTCAAATGAATCAATTTTTTATTTGTAGTGAGAAGATATTTTAAATTCAGACTTCTTTTCTCCTGCTGGATAAACTTCTTGGGACATCTCTTGGCAACAATTCTGCTTCTCTAAGAACAGCTAATTTCTAAAAATTTCATGTTTTTACATTACATGTGAAATAACTATCATTGAACACACTTTATTTGGGAGTATATATAATATTTGTTGATATTAATGATAATTATGAATTCTTTTTTATTATAAAGCTTATAATAAAAGAGATTGAAGATCTAGTTTTGAAGATCATATTTGAAATAATGAGATATTTTAGTATAACCTAAATCTCAAAAGCTACACTAACTCCCTGGGTATTTTTAAAACCTACTCAGAATTGATTTATGTTCTACCTGTCACTGAAGTTTTATATATAACACTCTTGATAACAGAGGGCAATTATTGGGTTAAAGTTGACACCAACACATTCTTTATCAAGAATGAAAGCCTTACCTTGACCTTTATATAATTTTTCTTAGAAATGAAGAATTAATTCTTTCCAAAATAGTCACACAATGATGTGGGTGCTGCATTAGTCTAAGGTTAAAAACTCATGACACTGTGAATGAGATGCCTATTTTCCAGTATTAATTTGCATGATTAAAAGGAAACCTTTGCCTAGCCGAAATTTGGGGGCAAATGGTCACAGTATCTATTCATAGTAACTATTCATATTGCCTTGCTTTTAAAATTTTAGTGCATTCAAATATTAGTCAAATGAGAAAATTTCAAAATCATATAATCTCTGCTTTAGAAAGGATTACTATAAAGATAATTGAGGCCAACATTTTCTCCACAGCATGGTCTTTCTAAAATCTTTCAGACCCTATTTGATTCCTCCTACAGGGATACCAATGATGGGAAAAGTCTTTGGCTTTTTTTTTTTTTTTTAAGTAGTTCCAGTTTGCAGACTATTTTTTTGTTTTTTGTTTTTTTTTTTTTTTTTTTTTAGCCAGAATGGGTTCTCTGCTATTTTTCTCTTTTGCTTTTGGAGTTACAGACGTAATCTAAAATGTCGTTTACATAAGAAAATACTTCATGTACTTAAAATCTCCTTTGTCCTGTGAATTACCTTTTCTTCTTTGTAGGCATCTTAATCATTTCAATCTTTTATAAGATTTCCTCATCTTCCTTCCTTCCTCTGGGAGAGGGAGTGAGACAAAGAAATTGATATCAATCTATAGAATAAGTTATGTCAGTACTGTGAAATTCTTTTCTGCCTCCATTAACTTGAGTTTGGATCAAGCCAGTTATGTCCTCTCTCTGAGTCTTTATTTCTTCTACTACTTTTATCACTGTAAGCAACTTATCAAAACTCTGAACCTTCATTCTATCCTCTACTACCTGTTTAAGCATGAGTAATATATTTTCCATTTCAAACCTCTATTTCCTCATCTATAAATGTAAATAATGGAGTTACAATGAAGAACCTTCAAAGGTAATTTGTGAAAGCACTGAAAAAAATAGGGAACATAGAAAGCACTTAAAAATATTGAGTGTTTCTACCCTCCTTTTGACTTAATCACACTTGTCAATATCCCTTTCTTAGCCAGAGTCTTTATTTGGAAGATGGAAGCCGAACATGGTGGGAAGAGGGTAAGAAAAAGCACGAAGTGTGTTACTGTTATGTCTACTGTTTCCCAACGAGCTGCAAAGAGATACTAAACACAGCAAACGTGTCCCTGTCATGTGGGAATTCAATGGAAGGTTGACTAAAGAGAGAACCATACCAGGAAATTGTACATACAGGGAAGAAAAGAAGGAAAACGTGTATGTCTACATTCCTTCAGTCTCCTGTCTCTCACTGGCTTTTCCATTTCCAGGTTGTTTCATTGAGCTCCCCAGAAGTTAAGAAGCAAGATCTCAGGCCTTGCAATACAGTATTTCAACTGAGTAAAGAAGTAGGAATGATTCTGCATGGGTTAGACCAATTAAGATGGTCAAAAAAATCTGAGAAATCATCAGTGAAGGTGCATTATAAATGTAATTTTTTTGAATTACCTAAAAATAGATCATGCATTAGCAAATCAAATTGTATCTGTTGTTATTTTCCTATTATTGTCACTTCTATTAAATTAGTCTAGCAAACACAGAACCGGTTTACATTGTTGATATTTTTTACATGTAAATAAGCCATTATTATCATTACTCATGAAAATCTAGGTGATTTCAGGTAGTTACTTAATCTCATTATATTTATATCTCTTAATCTGTAAAATGAAGACAACTATTGATAAATTTTCTGCCATAGACAGACTTTGTGAGCACATTTCAAAAAAGTATGTCAAAACATTTTCCGACTTGTGAAGCACAAAAACAATGCAAAGCATATGATATTTCTGTTGTGCTCTCAATAAACTAATTTTTATGGCCTTTGACTAAAGTAGACCATTGTGTCAGTGGTTCACAATGGGTTTTAAAATCCCCTTGCAGCTCATAATTTATAGTTTTGAGTCCAGGAACTTATAAAACCACTTGGGATTAATTTTTCTAAGTATATTAATTTACTTGTCTACACTGAAGCTTTATTTTTCCATGTCTTACAGACCGGTAGGAGATTTCTGAAGCTAGCTAAATACCTTTATAGTGTTACTAAGCATTTTAATCCTGGGTAGAATGAAGCAAAGAGAAAAAAAAAAAAAAAAGGAGAGAGAGAGAGAAAGAGAGACAGAGAAAAGCACAATAAATGTACTTTTGAGTAATTGGATTTATTACAACTAGAGGAATAAGCTTTGCCAAGATTAACACCCATTGTGAATCAATAATGTCAGAGTTCTGAATTCACTTAATATTTTGGTAAATTGATTTCTACAGCTTTGGCAAATTACAATTTTTTTTTTTTAGCTCCCAAAGCCAAGGAAAAATCAGGATATGAATTTTTGTTTTAAGACAAAGAAGCTTCTCTATTTTTTCAGGTGTTCAAGTAAAAGAAACAGATTTTCATCTAAATACTACAGGATTTACATGTTTTAGGTTTATTTTTAAACACAAAATATCAAGAGCCGTTTGGCAAAGCTGACATACAGATTCACACACACACACACACACACACACTAAAATCCACTTAATGAACACCGTTCAAACAGCACACCTGCTCAATTAGAAAGCAGCAGCATAAAAGGTCAGGGCAACACATTTCACTGCATTCATACGATGGGCACATTGCTTAATCGTCTCCAACGGTGTTCGTTCCAGTCTAACCATGATTTTTGCCAGGTATGAACAGGCTCTGGTTCTTGAGTAAGATTTCTCACCATGAGGCTTTTTGTACATTTTATGAAATTACCTAGATTATCAGTACTATTAAAGATTTGATCTTTATTTTATTTCGAAAATTAGGTTAATGCACTCGAAAAGGATAATTTTTCTAAGCCATTTGAAATATCAACATCATCCATGATACTGCATTTTTGCAATCAACAGTCCTTCAATTTTCAGTTTTATCTTTGCTCTCTGTGATTGAAGAGCTTTTCTTATGCCTGCATAAACGGCTAGCTGTATTTTCCTCTGGCCAATTTCATTTGAACACCTAGTTTTGGTCAGCATTCTTTAATTCAGTCTTTGGATGATACTATCTAGAAACAAATTGGTCATAGGCTGAGTTTTTTTTTTTTTCTTGCATATCAACAGAATAAAAATCAAGAAGTTAAAACTATTATGGTTGTAGAAATATTTTTTAAATAAACAAATAAAAAGAGAAACGAACAAGACTCATAGTCTTTGACTTTTCCTTGATAATAGGACAATGACAGCACTTCAACCTATGGCATTAGGGTCCTAAAGCCAAACTAGCAGTCAATAAATATCATGAACCACAACCAACCTGAATTTGATTACTCAGTGGTTAGAGAGCTGAAACCCAAAGCCTCTAAAAAGAATCCTAAGCTTGTGACATTTACAAAGCTGTTTCTAAAGACAAAACAGGTATGAAAGGTCATGACAGACTAAGGCTTTGGGGGGCAGAAGGAGGGAGCTATTCATCCACAGGAAGATTAAAGGATTGAAAGTTTCAGAGAACAAAGTTTGTAATTTTTCTGTATATAAGAGAAGGTGTTGTTTGCAATATACCTACCTGCCATGTACCTTAAATCAGAAAATAAAATGAAATGAATATGGAATGATTTCATGCACTCTGAATGCATTCTATCAGGTCTCCTTCCTTTCCTTCACACGTTCAGTGAATCACATGATGAAAGCACATGTGGAAAAAATAGTGAGACAAAGACAGAAAAAGTGAGAAAGTAGAGCCTGCACAGTTTGGATAATTTGGATAGTGTATTATAACCTGGAAACTTTTGCTGATAATCCCATCTAGTGGATATTTTGGGGCTTCCTTGTCAGCATCCATCTCCTGTCCTTCCCAGAAACTACTGATTATATTTAGAAAACCATATGAACCAAGGATGTTTTCTTGGGATGGGATTGCTAACACACATTAAACCAATATGCACAGCTGAAGCCAGTTTCATGTTTATTCTTTTTATCTATTTGTACTAAAAAAAAAAAATCCTACTGTTCTGTATAAATTCGTCTGTGTCATGTTTCTGGTTACCAGCTAAAAACAAATGAATCCTAAGATCTCTCAATGTAAATCTCTAACGATAGCTAAATTAGAATTAGGGGTAAATGTAAACTTCCCCATTTTTGTAACTGTACTATGTTAAAACATGCCATATTCTGAATTTTTTTAAGCTCTTGAAGTCATCAAAGACTGACTAGAACAAAAATACCAATTTTTAGATTATTAAAAGTCTTGACATCAATTATCACAAGCTTTAAATTAGTCTCAAGCAAAGACTAACCATCACTATATTAATTAACTGACTCAAAAACATTAGAATATTATCAATTTTTAACATTTGTTTTAATTGAAGCCAGTATTTTATTAATTAGCATCGGTCATAAAATAGTATTTTACTGATTTTCACACTTTTGAATTTTTCAAAGTATTGTCTCTGTCAATATTTTCAACACAGCTATATTTGTATTATATGTGTGTGTATATATACATATATATACACATATATGTATTTATGCATATATATACACATTTATATAAATACATACTTTATACAATAGATACAAAGCATCATTTATCCTAATAAAGCATTGCCCAACACAAGATAAACTTACAAACAAGTCTCAATTCTATTACTTTTCTAAAAAATAAATATGCATAAAATAATTACTTATTGTATGTAAGCCAATCACTTTAATTTTCTGTATTCTAAATTATTATTTACGAAAAGAGTAGAGTTGACTATATCCTCTTTACTTTCTCGCCCAGCTTCAAACTGCCTGATGTAAAGAATCTAAAATCATTGTTGTTCCAAAATTTTGTCACCGGAATGACCAACTCTGGTCAAGGCTAACAATCTAAATACTTAAAAATGTAATAATAAACCATATCCACTCTTACTTTTAGTACCTTAAGACTGCTATTTTACAATATGCATATTTTATTAAAAAGCGGCAACAAGTTAAGTTTTAAGGCTACAGATACTTGCAGTAAACATTTCTATTTTGTCAACAGAATTTAAAACTAATGAAAGAAAGGAAGTTGAAAAACTATTTTAAATAAAGAGTTACACTCTAAATAATAAAAAGCTTACTTTACTTTTGGCCCATATGCAAAAGCTGTAGTAAAGATGATTAAAAGGGAGAAAAAGGAAACAGTATTTGCATTCATTCTGGTAATAGAATATGAAATTAAAGCATGAAGGGATTAATGTTTTAAAGCTTGACTTGCAGTGATAAAGCTAAGGTATTAGAACAGACAACATAACCGTTACAGGATAGACAAGCAAAGAAAAAGCAGCAAATGCCTTAAAGATGAGCAAGTCAACCTAGAATGGAATTACAAAATGATTAATCAATACAAATGAGAAACTGTACAAGGAAAGAGAGCTTGGTGAGACTTCCTATGGGACTCAACACTGCGGCCGCTTGAAGATAATGAAAGGAGCTGGGCAAAGCCAAAGAAATGCTTTCATTCCGTGGCAAAGTCATTTGTGAACAGTTTAAATTACCCTAATCACCTCCCCTACAGCCGTCAGTAGGCTCTGACTCTTTAGTTATTTAAAAAAAGGAGTTTGGGGAAATGAGTTCTGAGAATCTAAGCTGCAAAATAATTACACACACACCGTTTTAGCATTTTAACAATGCAATCCCAAACATTTGTTCTCATTAGAATGCAAATCAACTCATTTAATAATCCCACAAGAGAATTCCACCACACTCAGCTTAAAAAGCGCAATGGTATTCAAAATATTATTAATAAATGCCAAGTATGGAAAAGCCAGTTTACTTTGCCAACAGCTCGGACTAGATAAAAGAAATATACTTACATTTCCAACCCTTCTTTTAATGTTGTTTTTCTGACTGAATTTAGTTTAATTGAAATTTAACAGTTGAACTGGTCTGGGACAGACTTCAAAAAAGAACAAAAATCAAGGTGACAATCCCTTCTGTCTGGCACATAAACTTTCATACTCATCACAGAGTCACAGCTTATCATGCAGACCAAAGACAACCATTTATCCTGAGTAGTTTTTAATTTCATTACTCTAAATTTCTGTTGCTAATTATCTTAACCCCTGGTAGACAGGAGACAGTTTAGACTTAATTTGTCTTAAGTTACAAAACTGGGAACAAATTATCAGAACTTATGAATGTGAGCTTTCTCTAGAAAGAGTATTTTTTTAAGAATAAAAACTTCTTCAAAAGTACAGTTTTGACCCTAAACAACACAGTGATTTAGTGCTAAAATTTGTGTTATGCATACCCCACATTATGACATAAAAATTATTCTCTAAAACTATTATTTTTATAAGGTCTTCTAGCCTACTTTTTCAATTAAGAATATTATTTCCACATTGAATGGGTAAAATGTGGATAAAATTCAACCATCAGTTCACTAATTTTTCATTCACACTTTTATATGCAAGTCACAGCCCTATTTAATTGTCATTGCCAATCTGTCTTTCTCCAATTTAATAACTTGCTTATGTCTGAGACTTCCCTTTTATTGAATCTCAAGGAACTACTAAAACTACTAATCACTTTTTCTAACTCATCATACATGCATTAAGGAAAGGATTTAAAATTTATACATGGAGACAAGTAGCTAAAAAAGTGCTATCCTTCACAGGGGGTAGTGTCATTAAAAAAAAAAGCATGATTTTCAGACATAAAGGCAGACCTAAATATCTGCTGTGCTCAATTCTTTGTGAAGGATGACCGTAAAAGGTTGGAGGGTGTCATTTTAATGAATTATCAAAATCAGAAATAACTAGATGACACACACACACATACACACACACAAAGCAGGATAAACACCTGAATTATTTCCCCCAGTCAACTATGATCACATGTAAATATGATTCAGTTGTATCCTATTAGGCTGTGAGCCAAGTCTGCTAATAAATATACATTCAGACTTTGGCATGCATACTTGAAATTAGAGCCAATATAATTTAGATGGCTTATTTTATATATGCAGTTTATAGATCAGAAAAAGTACTCTCAAGGGCATGCTATGGGCTGAATTGTATTTCTCCAGATTTCATATTTTGAAGCCTTAACCCCCAATGTGACTGTAGTTTGGAGACAGGACCTCTAAAAAGGTACTTATGAAATAAGGTCATAAGGGAAGGGCCCAAATCCAATATAACTGATGTTCTTAAAGAGGAAGAAACATTAATGAAATGGCCACATGGGTGCACAGTGAGAAAGGAGGCCATCTGTAAACCAAAGAGAGAGGCCTCAGGGAACACCCAACCTGATAACACCTTGATTTGGCACTTCCAGCGTCCAGAGCAATAGGATTATAACTTTCTGTTGTTTAAGCCACCTAGTCTGTAGTATTTTGTTCATGGCAGCCCTAGCAAATTAACATAGGGTGTCTTCTTTTTTCTTAGTCTTCCCTGGATACCTTCTGAACCTTTCTCAGATTATACATATAGATTAGCAGAAAAAAAAAAAAAGGATTTCCCAGGGGCATGAAAAAGAATGAAGCTTTTTAGTAAATATAGGGTTTAGAATACTATTTGAATCAGTAATTTAGGAATCAAAAGATGGAAAACTGAGAATAATTAGGAAAAAATGATAAAATTTATTTGAGATAATGGTCTAAAATAATTCCCCAAAGCTGTTGAATTATAATTCTTAGCTTCAAACTAATATTTTGCTTTTTTTCTTAGTTTCTTCTGAACAATCAATATGAAGGAGTATGCTAAGACTAACCCCACCTCGGGAGAAGGCCAAGAATAAGGGATAAAAGAACACGCAGCATGTCCTTCTTTGTTAGTCAATGGCAAAATATGATTGCAACGTAACTAACAGCAAAGGTAAATGTTCTCTTAACGATGTCAGAGAAATAAGATGGTCTCCAGAAGGGATAGCTGGGTTAACCCTCCTCCATGGCAGCTGACAGGTACCAGTCTTCAATCTCACTGAAAACTACTGATAATCAGTATCTACACACTACTATCAACCTAGCTGTTAAAACATGGAGAACATTCTCCCATAATTTTCTCTCCAACAGAGAACACTTAGAGGAAAGTAAAAGGAAGGAGTCTACCAAACTGGTTTCCTGAATACAAAAAATTTAAAAGAAGTAAAATTTAAAAGAAGTGACTCTAGATAAAGCAGATGGATAGATACAGATTTGTTTTGATGAGTGTTGTCTTTATGTAGTCTTTTAGAATTATCTTCCTTTCTAGATACATTTATGTGTTACATCTCCTCCTAAGGCACCTGTGTGTTTAAGAATGGGGAAAGATAACTTTCAAAAACTTTCAGAAGGGAGAATGAGAATAAGTCCTAGAAGAAAACTCTGGAAAAGACATTGGATGACTAATGGTCACAGTGAAGAAGGAAGGAAAGATCAGGGGCAAACTGCCCACTGTGAATTTGCTTTTGTTTCTTTGTGATTTCATATGACACCGTCACGGCTGTAAGAAACTAAATGACTGTTGGTAATTGTGGGGGTATCTTGAACTGCCATATGCCACAGAGATGAGAGCAATAAAATTGCTTTCAGAAGCTAAACTATGCTCACCATCACCTTGAAGTATTCTTACTAAGTTTCTAGAGCTAACTTCCATTAACAAGAAATATGAGGGAAAGGGAATGCAATAAATAACACTACAAAGAAGCAAAGAGAAAAAAATATAACATGGGATGGATTGAAATATTGTTAAATTCAATAGATGGGCCAATGGCACTGAAGTAACCAATTTTACAAAAATATATTAATTTTAGAGATGTATATTGAAATATACAATGTTTAAATATGACATTTGTCATTTATTAAAAATGTTTCAGTAAAAGTGAGGAGAGAGAATATATGAAGTTAATGTGATAAAATCTTGACAATTCTGAATCTGGGTAATAAGTATAGAGGAGTTGATTGTTCCTTTTTTTTGTTGTTGTTGTCTTTTTGCCTTTATGTAGAGCCGCACCCATGGCATATGGAGGTTCCCAGGCTAGGGGTCTAACAGGAGCTGTAGCTGACGGCCTTCGCCACAGCAACGTGGGGTCCGAGACGTGTCTGCAACCTACACCACAGCTCACGGCAACACCGGATCCTTAACCCACTGAGCAAGGCCAGGGATCGAACCCGCAACCTCATGGTTCTTAGTCAGATTCGTTAACCACTGAGCCATGAAGGGAACTCCTGTTCCCTCTTTTTTTAACTCTTTCTTTCTTTTTTTTTTTTTCCTGCCATGACCACATCATTTGGAAGTTCCCAGGCCGGGGGCTGAACCACACCACAGTAGCAACCCAAGCTGCTGCAGTGACAATACAGAATCCATAACCCACTGTGCCATGGGGGGACTACTAAAATTTTTCCTAATAAAAAATGTCTTAGCTAAGCTGAGAGAGCAGTATACAATGAATCAGTGTGAAGTTTTATAAATTCACTAGAAGGATAAATAGTTGCCAGGCCTGCTAGGGTTCTCTATATGCTGATGGGATGTTTGATCAGATCGAAAGAATATGGTCCTGTTATGTAAGGTCAGTGAGTTAAGATGAGTTACAGAGAAAACACCCGTCATGCCCATCCAAACACTATTAAGATAGCAGGAAAACATCAATATCAGATTTTAAATAGTTCTTGCCCCAGTTATAAGATAGTTTCTAAGCTGAAAAGACTCAAGGAGAGAGGCATCAAACTGGTCAACCACAGGCCATTACTGGCATGTCTTATTTGGTCCACACAGTGCCTTTTACTTTTTTTTTAGGGCTGCACTTCTAGGCTACGGGGCGAATCAGAGCTGCAGCCACAAGCCTACATCATAGCCACAGAAATGCCAGACCCGAGCTGCATCTGCAACCTACACTGCAGCTCATGGTAATGTGGGATTCTTTTACCCACTAAGCGAGGCTGGGGATTGAACCCGAATCCTCATGGATATTAATCAGGTTTGTTATTGTTGAGCAACAATGGGAACTCCATTGTCTTATTTTTTTCAGATTTATACAGGGTTTATTATATTCCTCAGGTTTTATTACTACTTAAGAGAATCAGCAACTCCATAGTCTTTTTAAAACTCTTTTTTTTTTTTTTGGTCTTTTTAGAGCCACACCTGTAGCATATGGAAGTTCCCAGGGTAGGGGTTGAATTGGAGCTGTACCCACTGGCCTACATTACAGCCATAGCAACGTAAGATTTGAGCTGTGTCTGTGACCTACACCACAGCTCACAGCAACATCAGATCCTTAACCCACTTAGCAAGGCCAGGGATTGAACCCGTGTCCTCATGGATACTAGTCAGATTCGCTTTCGATGAGTCACAAAGGGAACTCCATTAAAACTGCTCTAATTAGCTGTCAACATTAAAAAATTGTATCATTCCACATAAACATCCTTAAAAATAACACTCTTCCGAAGGAGTTCCCTTGTGGCACAGTGGCTTAAGGATCTGGTGCCATAATTTCTGTGGCACAGGCTGATCCTTGGCCCAAGAACTTCCACATGCCATGGGCATAACCAAATAAATAAATAAGTAAATAACCTCTCCCGAAAGATCAGGATGATTTCTCTGAAGTGATCACTCAAGACTAAGGAACCATTGATATTTTAGATATGGACACGAACTCTCCAATCTTCAGGAATGGCTAACAAATTATTACAGCATCACTTCTGTGTTAAGTATTTATAAGCCTGGCTCTTGTAGACATTTCATTTTGTGACACTTGATATTCTGTGTTCAGTACTTTTCCTATAAGACTGCTCCCGGAGTTCCCATTGTGGCTCAGTGGTAATGAACCCAACCAGGATCCATGAGGATGTGAGTTTGATCCCTGGCCTCTCCCGGTGGGTTAAGGATCTGGCATTGCTCTGATCTGTGGTGTAGGTCATAAACACGATTTGGATCCTGTGTTACTGTGGCTGTGGTGTAGGCTGGCAGCTGTAGCTCCAATTTGACTCCTAGCCTGACAACTTCCATATGCCATGGGTGTGGCCGTAAAAAAAGCAAATACCATTCACTACACATAGGATGAAAATAACTGTCTAGGTTTTCTGAATGGAAAGCTATCTAACATTTACCTTATCATGTTCCATGTGTTTGACTCCAAAATCACCAAGCAATCTAGTGATTCTCATGAAGAATTGTCTACAGGGCATGAAAGTGAAGTGCATGGACAGTCTAGATTTTAATCTCAGTTCTTTCATTTTCTGATCTCAAGCCCTTTATATCTAAGTTTATGAATCACCAATATGGGATTAATAAGCACAGCTGGTTATAATGGTGTTTTGCATATTAAACAAAGCATTTGGTCCAAGGATTGGCATATATTAAAAAAATAGCAGCTATTAATTATTATTAGAAGTAGTAGTAACGGTGGTGGTATTTCATGGGACTTTTTTTTTCCTTTTCTTTTCCCTATGACAGTGAGGTCTAATCAGTAAATTGTATTTTAAGGTATGATTCAACTTTCCATACTGCTTGCCCATAGGAAGGGGATAGATTGAATTGACATGTATTAGTTATCAACTTATTGCCAGTTAGCTTAGCTCCAAAGCCATCCTTTCTTGCACAACTCTTTAAGTGAGGTTAGATCCTGCATACATTTGTCCTTTACCAGCTGACACGTTAGACCAATAAATAGTCCTACAGAGGCACTGCAAAATGAAGGAGCTTCTCTTCCTGGTCTGACACTTGCTTTCCTGCACCTAACGTGTGGCTTTCTTTGTAACAAATGGAGGTAAGCAGGGCTTTCACTGGTGTGCTGTCTCCAGTGAGTTCCTCCAAATACTGCTGGGACGTCTCTGATGAGTTTCAATGGTGGCCCAGAGAGATATTTCTCAGGAAGTTGCATATCTATATTGACAGAGATTAGAATAGTATTTTTTTCTGAGTATGACAAATACTGATTGTGAAAGGAACTAAGTAACAGGTAGAACAATATTGTCTATCTTTACTGGGTATAGAAAAAGGATGTATATATTTATCAAAACTATTCAAACTCTATACTTAATATCTGTGTGTTTCATTATGTATTAGTTATAACTCAAAATGATGTAAATTTAATTATTTTGAATTAAAAATGCTTTGGGAAAAACCTTAAAAGTTTCTGAGTCTGGATGGCTATAACACAGATGACTTCTGAGTAAACCTGGATGATATTCAGTGAGTTATTTGAAATAGACTCAATGGTTGTAAGTGATACAATAGCTGGAAAAAGAAAATAATTTAAAAAATAGTATTTGAAGCTAAACCTTGATGACTTACTTGGTTTCCAGAATTCCCTTTTTTTTTTGGAAGGGTTCTAGCAAGAGGTAGACACTCATTTTTCAGAGATGCCCTCAAGAAGGTTCTCATATTGCACAATAAAAATGTAAATAAATTGAAAGAACACCCAGAAATAGAAGTGCTTGTGTATGAAAAGGTCATTTAAATAGAGTTCCCTGTTTTAAAAGCCAAGATTTTTTTCAATACCATTGGGTGAAGTCCACGAAATACAGGCTCAAGAATAATGAAATCACCATGATATTGAGATAGAATATAATTTTAACTTATTAATTAACAGTGGGGTTGGTTCAGACCTCTTTAGTTACAACAAGTCAAATACTATACAAAATAAGATAAAACGTTAGTTTATGCAAATACAAGTTCATATCAATATAGATATTAGTTTTCCTATTCTTGAACATCATGTAATAGAATCATACTACTTAGATTCTGAATTCTTCCATTCAGCATAATGTTTTTGAGATCCATCTGTGGTATTACATGTATCTGTGATTTATTAGATTACTACTGGAATATTTTTTTTTCATTTTCATATCAGAATTATTTATTGAATAAATAAATCAAGTACCCTGATACACGGTTCACATGTACAATCACTTTTCATTTTTACAGCAGTCCAGGGAGCTAGGTGCTATATTATTCCCATTTGACGGAAGAAGAAAGAGCATTAGGGCTTTCATCGAAAGGTGAAATGGTAGTCATATTTCTGTCACAGAAGTTTCGGTGTGTATCAAATCAGACAATGTATGTAAACACACTCCACATGTCAAAGAGCTAAACTCTTGCTATTGTTACTATTATTCTCAGGTTCTTCATGTTCGTTTACATTTCTCTTCTCTACCAAGCCCCTGAGCAGAAACACTAATTAGTTTACTATCCTTTATGTAAACTGCTTGCCGCACTGCTGTATCCATACTTTTGAATACAGTTTTCCTTGACTGGGAATCTAGGGCACTTCAACCCAGTGTGAACTCAGGTGCTTCCTGTTTTAAAAGACAGCTAAAATCCAGCTGTTTCTAGAAGCTCTTTTGTGAAAACCTCTATTCAGTTTCGTTTGTACTTCCTGTTCTCTTTTGGCCCAAGTGTAATTAGGGTACACTTCTTACTGACTCTACATTTGGGAGTTTCAGTTTTAAGTGTAAGCTCTCTTTCTTTCTAGTTATATTTTGTAGATTCTTGTATATCATGGTTTGTTCTTCTACTAGGTTTTAGAACCATTACTCTATCTTGTCAACGTATAGATGAAAAATTGACTCCATATCGGTAAAAAAGTGACAGGAATCGTCTACTGACAGATGGTAGATTTTATTTTTGCAAAAGGTTAAGTAAAGGTCAAAAGGAAAATTTTCATTTTGTTTTCATTCACTTACTACTGCACATTTCTTTCTGTAATACACTGTCATGCAGGTTCTACTACTGGTGTATAAAATTTAGAATATTTTCACGTGTGGCAAGTTTATATAAAAAAAAGAAACAGCTATATAATTATTGTTTTTTTACTTCTGAAAATACAATGGGTATATTTTCCTTATTAGAAAACTCAATGTTGTTTCACAAAATTGAAATTACTGGAGTGACATTTTTAGAGGTATTTTCTTCCTTTATGTGATTTTAAACATAAAACAAGATCATGCTTGCATTTCTCTAATCATCCAAAGAGAAAATAGTTATTTTTAAGAGCCCAAATATCCTGCTTTTCCTTGGGACCTCACCTCAAAATATCAGCAGTGCTCCAATAGCATAAATTTATGCCCATTTACATGTGCATATGGACATTTCCTCTTCCAGTAGCTTGCTGAATCACCCGATACTTAACCTACTAATAAGCAAGGCCAGGCATGGAACCCACACTCTCACAGACATAATGTCAGCTTCTTAACCCACTGAAGCACTATGAAACTCCTAAAATTGTATTTTAAATTAACTATAAAGTCCTTGAAGTCAGGTGTTTTTTTTTGTTTGTTTGTTTTTTGCTTTTTAGGGCCACACCTGCAGAGTATGGAGGTTTCCGGGCTAGGGGTCCAATCAGAGCTACAGCTGCCGGCCTACGCCACAGTCACAGCAACGCCAGATCCAAGCCGCATCTGCGACCCATACCACAGCTCACTGCAATGCCATATCGTTAACCCACTGAGCAAGGCCAGGGGATCAAACCCACAATCTCGTGGTTCCTAGTCAGATTCGTTAACTGCTGTGCCACGATGGGAACTCACTATTTCTTAAATTTCTTTGTAGCAGAGTCTACGGCCATACCATCCTGAACGTGCCCAATCTCGTCTTTGTAGCAGAAATTTACAGTGCAGAGTTAAGATATACTGATTGGTAACTTTTCCAGATTTCAGTAAGGTGTCAATTATAATACCAGCTAATAAGTAAAGCAAGTACTTATGCATTGCTTATTCTTTTTAACCTATGAAAAATACAAAACTATTCCAGTAGTATCAATTTACAAATAGACATGCAATTATTATGCAACTGTGTCTTGAAAACATCAAAATAGTCATCTATTTATAAAAGCAAGGAAGAACCTACACACACGCATTTACTGCTAAGACATTTTTATTCCAACTTAACATTTGCATTTCTAAATATTATGAGCCTATTCTATGTAGACCAGATTTCTTAAATTATCTTACAGATAAATTTGTTCATTATTATCAGGCTCATATTTTCCAAGTATTAAAAAAATGTGCTCTATATATTACTAATTGACTAGTCAGAATTCATTTAAAACATAATTAATCAGGAGTTCTCTAGTGTTGAAGATCCAGCATTGTTACTGTGTGACTTGGGTCACTGCTGTGGCATGGGTTTGTTCCCTGGCCTGGGAACTTCTGCTGCCATTAGCGTGACCAAAAAACTGAAATAAAATTTTTGAAAAATCATTAACTGCATGAACATAAAAAACAAAACCAGAGAGTATTCAAACCTGAAAATGTTTAGAAAGCATGAATATCCTGTGCTGTGTATTTGGCCCCAAAATATCTGAATGTGAGGAATTTAACTGAATTTAATACTGAGTAAATACAAATTTAGGCTGAATCTATCTGGGACATAATAGACTGTGAAATAGTAAATAATAAATGCTTGAGAAGATTTGGAGAAAAGAAAAACCTCCCATACTGCTGTTAGGAATGTAAATTGGTGCAGCCACTATGGAAACAGTTGGATTTTTCTTAAAAAGAAACTAAAAATATGGTTACCATATGATCCAGCAATCCTACCCCTGGGCATATGTCCAGAAAAGACAAAAAGTTCTGATTCCAAAAAGCTACATGCAGCTCAATTTCATAGCAGCACTATTTACAATAGCCAAGACATGGAAGCAACCTATTCATCAGCAGACAAATGGATATAGAAGATGTAGTATGTATATAAACAACAGGATACTACTCAACCATTAAAAATAATGTCATTTCAGCAGGGATCAATCTAGAGACTATCATATGAAGTAAAGTAAGTCAGACAGAGAAAGACAAATATTATATGACATCACTATATGTGATGTGAACTCTAAAACAAAACTGTACAAATGAATTTATTTGTAAAACAGAAATAGACTCACAGACATAGAAAACAAACTTACAGTTACCAAAGGGTAAGTTAGAGAGGGATAACTTGGGAGTATAAAGTTAAGAGATGCACAAAGATACACACTACCATATATAAAAAAGGTAAAAATAAGAATTGACTGTATAGCACAGGGAACTATACTTAATACCTTGTAATAAACTATGATGGAGAATAATTAAAAAAATAATATATGCACACACACATGCACAAAACCAAGTTACTTGCTGTACATCCGCAACTAACACAATATTGTAAATCAACTATACTTCCATTAAAATTATAATGATAATAATTCTGCTACAAGTCATTTGAGATAATTCCCTGACCACAGTGCCTTCATAAAGTAGCCTTCCACCCTTCTATTTTCTATCCCATTACAGTTTTTTCATAACTCTTATCCTTTTCTGAAGTTGTTATTTATATATTTCTTTACGAGTTTATCTGTCACCCACATCAGAATAGTTATTAAAATAGCACTAATAAAATAATGTTTAATAGTAACTAAGATTTATTCAGCAATTATTTTAAGCCAGAAATTATCCAAGGTTTTTAGAGGTATTAGAGTATAGAGTCCTCATAAAAATGCTATGAACTTGGTACTATTATATCTGCCTCTTCAATATTCTTTATCTTTCAGCTCTTTCTTCTGTCTTAATCATGGTCACTGCTAATTTCTACAAGAATCACCATTCTCATGAAGTTGAAATGTGTTTTAACAAAGGAGTTAAAATGTATTTGGGGAGCATAATATTTTAGCACACATATCTATATATATTTACAGTGAATTACATTTACGTAATATTGTTCAAAGATAAAGTCCATTTTGAACAATTTAAATATTTCTGAGTAAACTAGAATACCCAAAGCCCTATCTTCAACGTTTTAGTGGTTCTTTTCTATCTGCCCCTAAAATTCCCACGTAATTATTTTTACTGAACTGTTTAAACACAGAGGTATTTAAGAAAATTCTTTATTTTTATTTATTTATTTTTTGGGGGGGGCCCGCACTCGCGGCATATGGAGATTCCCAGGCTAGGGGTCGAATGGGAGCTACAGCTGCCGGCCTACACCACAGCCACAGCAATACCAGATCCGAGTCGCGTCTGAGACCTACACCACAGCTCACAGCAATGCTGGATCATTAACCCACTGAGCAAGGCCAGGGATCGAACCCTCAACCTCATGGTTTCTAGTCAGATTCATTAACCACTGAGCCACTACGGGAACTCCTAAAGAAAATTATTTAAAAAAGAAATGTTATTATGTTGTTGTTTCCATTTCGTCTTGTTCCAATCAGGTTTGGGTCCTTCCCAATGCATTAAGATGTTCTAGTTAAGGTCACTGGCCACCACTATCTCCATGTTCTTACAGGAATTACTTTTCTTCTCCCACCTTCTCAGATGCCCTCATGCTAGTTTTCTAGCTAGCTCACATTCACCTCCATCTTAGTCTCTTCTGTTTCTGTACCTCTCTCTAAATTATAAATTTGAAACTACTGAGAAAAGAAGATACGACTTATTCAGACTAAAGGTAAATTAGTTAACTAAACGTTTCATATAAATTCTTATCATGTGGCCAGAGATGGGTTACATAATTTGGGTATGAGCCTCAGAGAAGACAACTCAATGAATGACCAGTAATTAGCAACAATTTACTGATTTCATGTTTCTACTCCAGTTATCAAATGCTTAGCTTCTTACCTCTGACCTCCTCTTTTTCCCAAGACTATTTCAAGAAACTATACTTATCTTTTACACTCAAACGTTGGAACTCTTTCTTCAAACACAAGGCAGTCATTTATTTATTTATTTATTTATTTATTTATTTATTTATTTAGTCTTTTGTCATTTTAGGGCCACACCCATGGCATATGGAGGTTCCCAGGCTAGGGGTCTAATTGGAGCTATAGCCACTGACCTACACCACAGCCACAGCAACGTGGGATCCGAGCTGCGTCTGCAACCTATACCACAGCTCACGGCAACAGCAGATCCTTAAATCACTGAGTGAGGCCAGGGATTGAACCTGCAACCTCATGGTTCCTAGTGGGATTCATTTCCACTGACCCATGAGGGGAAGTCTAAGGCAGCCATTTTTGAAGGCTTACAAAACATGTACTACACAGGTAAAAAACGTTAATCTTATTTGCAGTCTCTGGACAGCAAGAGCAGTATATCTGGACATAAAGTATACATGCTGAACATATGTGCAGTACATAGTTCCAAACTGTCCCAATTTACATCATTCTAAACGATAATACTGATTAAGATGAGAATAGATAAAAAAAATATGTTCTGGAATTCCCATTGTGGCTTATGGTAAGAAAACTGACTAATATCCATAAGGACGCAGGTCTGATCCCTGGCCTTGCTCAGTGGGTTAAGGATCAGGTGTCGCCCTGAGCTATGGTATAGGTTGCAGACCCAGCTCGGATCGATTGTTGCTACAGGCTGGCAGCTACAGCTCCGATTTGACCCCTGGCCTGGAAATCTCCATATGCTGCAGGCGCTATCCTAAAAAAGACCAAAAAAAAAAAAAAAACATTCTGGTCAAAGAGTTTTGTTTTGTGTTTTCTTTTTAGGGCCACACCTGTAGCATATGGAAGCTCCCAGGCTACGGTTTATATAGAAGCTGCAGCTGCTGGCCTACACTACAGCCACAGCAATGCCAAATCTGAGCCCCATCTGTTACTTACACCACAGCTTGCAGCAACACCAGATCCTTAACCCACTGAGTGACGCCAGGGATTGAACCTGCATCCCCATGGATTCTAGCCGGGTTCTTAACTACTCAGTGACAAGAGAACTCCTGGTCAAATATTTTTGACATACAGGTTTACTACTTTTCTGCTAGAGTGGCTTATAGTATACATTTGTATATTAAAGGCTCTGAGAAGTACCATAAAAAACTGCTAATTCTGTTTATTACATGTTACCAAATCTGACTTGAATATCAGATTTGGTAGTTTTTTGTATATGTCACTATTTTCGAGATAGTTCTATTTATATTACTTGGAATATTATTTGGGACTATGCTAGTTTGGAAAATGTTATAAAATTTTATGAATAAAAATGCAGAATAACTGTTTACATCAATGAGTTGTCTTTTTTACCATAGTTATTATTATCATCATTATCATCCTTGAGGGATTGATACTGAAGTTAAAGAAGGAAGGGAAATTCAGAAGCACTTTTTAAAAATATCTCTCTTTAGACCCATCCAAAAATTTTTTAATCATACCTGAAGGAGAAAAGCCCAGGGAGATAAATCCTTTGGAAAAGCTCTACAGATAATTTGAATACTGATATGGCACATTTCTTCCTCAGATTTCTCTTTTCCCTCAACCATTGATCTACATAATTGCTCCAGTGTTTCTCTTTACTTTGTTTTGCAAAAGAGCATATTAATCTCTCAAGATCAAATCTGACAGACATAATTACAAGTTTTGCAACTATCCATGAGCTTGAATTGTTTAGAATAAGACTTGTTCTTCTTTCCAATTTCAGGTAGTTATCTAAACTATTAGACTTTAAATAAATACTTATATTCATATATAACTATATATAATTTTTAGATAGTGATATAAATTTACAGAAATATTGGTATACTTATTTTCAAGAATTCTCAGTATTTCTTGAACTTCAAATATCTACTAAATATATGTTTTCCCCTTCAAAGATATAAGCATTCATTTCCCACATAATATTTAACCTATTGAGGGGACACATCAAATATTTCACTTCTGGGCAACATTTCCCTCAAAAAATGTATATTTTGGGCCCATAGATCGTGCTTCATATTTCCTGTAATGATTTAAAAATTATTCAGACCTCTAGTATTTCAGCTTAGCACTACAACTTAAGTACCATGTGAATGCTGTCATTGGGAAAATATTAATAACCATTATATTTACATTATTTAAAACCATATTCAAATCTGAGGAGGGAGTAGATAAAATTCAAGTAGAATTAATTTTACCAATGTGATATTTTTCACATTATTAGGAGGCATGATCCATTCAAAGCTAACTGAATCTGGCATTAGTCATTCTGGACTAATGGTCTGTTTTGCCAACACTGGCCAAGCTGGTTGTAAGACATTTAAATTCAAGTTTCAGTTGGCTTTTGCTATACATATGTGTAGTCAATGTTTAGTCATCTGGATTTAGTAATAGTCCCACTTTAATTTGTGAAGGATTTGTCCACTTTATCAACTGAAATTTATTAATTTTATTTGACTTCCAATTTGGCAGAATGTTTCTATCACCATCACATGGAACCCAAACTTAAAAGGTCATAATAAACCATAAACTTCAATTTTCATCCCTCAAAAATGCATTGTGTATACAGTTATTTGCCTGTACTGTGCCCATTAGGTAGAGGAACAGAAGGGAAAATAGTTAATATGTGTTAAGAAGAAGACATGGTTACTCTTCTCAAAGGATTTATAGTCAAGTGAATCCCTCCTTTATTCATCTTGAGGGTCATTCACTTCTGTTGATAGATTATAAATCAAAATAATTTTACAGGCTTCTTTCTTTAAAAAGGCCAGCTATCTCTAAATTTATAAACAAAAGAAGCACAAAGATTCTGATAAATTAGACTGCTTAGTAAACAAGAAAACTTTTTTATGACAGAGAAGTTTTTGTGTAATGCTGAAATTTCACTACTTTTTTATGGCTAGAGTATGCATACATGTAGAAGGCACACACATAATTTTTACACAGATTCAAAAACCATCATCTTGTTCATGATTCCACTTCTGACTTATCCAAGTGCTGCTTGGAAGTAACTGTCTCTGCTAGTACATTACAGAATTAAAACAGTATCTATTGATTAGAAATATTTTGATATAGTAACTAAGTTTTCAACACATTAGGAGCAAACAAACAAACTACCATAATACCTTCAAGACCTAGATATGAAAGAGTATCAGCTCTCAGCTCTAGCCAGGAAACTTTGAGCACCAACATTTAAAAACTGTCACATGAGCAGAAAGTTATATAAAGCAAACTGATTTTACAGGAAAGCCAAGATGGATTTGTTTATATTTCCACTGAGCATTTCTCTTTCCTGAGAGGAGAGTCACAGCTATGAGTAGATTTGCTGAGAAGATCTGCGTGCAGTCAGCATCACGCATCTCCAAAGTTGATAGCCTGCTTAGGGCAGAGGTGAATTATCTGGTTTATGGGGGCTCAGACAGAGGTCACTACTTGGATTGATGTTCTGACTTGCCTGTAGTTTATTTTGTGTAAAATGTGGAAGTAGCAGCTCCTGAATTCCTGTAGTGAACCAAACCTTATCCTCTGTCTGAAGCTGGATTTACCCTGTTTCCATGACAAGATCTTATAAACTGAACTGTCTTCTTGGCAGATATAAATATGAAGAGATTTATCTTGCGATATTCTCTGTGAACCATATAGGCACCAAAATGTGACTATTAACATGTCAAAGAATATTTGGGGTAGAGCGTGGACATGCTCACTTCTAAAATGTACAAATGGAGGCTCAAATCAGTTATTTTTCAAGAAAAAAAATCACTCAACAGTAGACAACTTTACTAAGCAATACAGACTTTCAGGAGTTGAAAAGAGCATTTACTCTTTTGCATTTATAGAATCGCTAGGAAATTATTTTAGTGATGATGTTATTAAGGCAGCAGCAACACTGGGGCTAAGGATACACTGCTGGGTCATTCTCTCGAGAATGAAATGCTGTGTCAAATTTATTGTTTATGGGCAGTGAGGGGGAAGAAAAAATCTAAGAATGCCTTTGTCAATTTCAAAATGCCTAGCATAAGTAAAGAACAAGCCAAGTTTCAAATACCCCTAGAAAGTGCACTGTTCAGAAGCAGGATGAGCACAGACAGCTGAAAGTTTTTGTGTAAATAAAGAGCACGTTTCTGAACAGAATTTTCCAAGTCTCAAAGTTGGCAATTCATGAAGGTAAAGTATACTGCCAAAAACACTATTCTCAACAGTAGATGCTTAATGAAATGAATTCGATATCTCAGATAATCTGAGAAGTGTTTTTTTTTTTTTTTTTTTTTTTTGCTGTTGTAACCCTCAAGCAATTTCAAATATATCAAATAGATCATTTGCTAGCCTTGGGAGGGAGGCTGTTTTACTTCTTAACCTAATGGGGACACTGAGTTACCGATTATTCATTATCTCTTTATAATCACCATTTTACCCTGCTGGTATTATATGAGTACTTTGCAATAATGGAAAATCCATTCAGCTTTATTACGAGAGAAGGTAATCAAAGGCAATAAAACTCATTGTCAAACTGGGGTTGGCTTTGCAGAAAATGATTACAACATATCCTTTATTTTGTTAAGGAGATTCTTTTTCTATGTAACTGGATTATTATGGACATAATAAGCTAATTATCAGATTGAAGTGAGCAAGTGTGAACTATTGGTAGCCTTTAAGTAATAAGGAAAACTAGGTTAGATGACATGAATTTGAACACCAAGATATTTTAGTGATGTTTAAACCATATTTAATTTTTTTTAAGTTAGGGTAATTTTATCTGTGTAACAAAGAGCTTTAACATAAACTTTTTTTGATTCTACATAAAGGATTAGAACGTCCTTTCCTCTTCTGACCTCTTGAAGCATATCTTTTTCCTAGATTACCTATTAATTGTAGAGGAAAAAAGGATACATTGCCAGGAAGAATTTAAAGGTATGAGCGCCAGACTCCAGCTTTCTTGAGGGTTACTGAAGATAGTACATAGACTTGACCAATTAATTAATTTGTTCATCAAGTACTTATAGGCTGTCTACAATGTTCCAGGGATCATTCTGAATGTTAAGGCTATCACTGAATAAGACAGACAGGTTCCCTATCCTGGTGGCACTTACACTCTCAAGGAGAAACAGAAAATAGACAATCAAACTAATAATTTCAGAGGGTGAAAGAAATCAAGCATAATCAATAGTTTTGCCCAAAGGAAAAGGGAAAATACTGATAGTATTTTCTAATATAAAAAGGCTGGGACAGGCTTAATAATTTAGGGGCTAATAACTGACATTCTATTTTGTATACAAAATGTCATATGAGGTTTAAAATGAGTCCATATAAACTCTCTAACAGAATTGTCCTATTGTTTATAATTGTAGTGATCTGAGTAATAGATTAAATTTCTAAGAAAGCTTCCTGTCAGTATAGAAATATAGAATCTAGTTGTATTTGTGGTCAACTTTTACCCTGAAACAGCACTGAAGAGCTGACTAGGAAGTTATTGCATTCTACAGTATTGGAAGTGATTTATTATCATAGTTACCATATAATAATTCAAGAATCTCTCCTTTTCATTTTATACTTTCAGAACTTTATGAATTATGCTGTACATTCTATAGCAAATGTTCCTTTGGAACTCCCATTGATTGGAGGAAAAGATGATAAAATCAATATTTCAAATAATGAAGCTGTTTAAAAATTTATCTGATATAGATATGTTTAAAAATACTGCATATTTAAAAGTTAATAAAAAAAGGTTTACCCAGGTTCACAGGAAAAGATAAACTTCATGAAAAGTAACATAAAGATAGAACTTCTTTAAGAGTAGATTACAGATAGGAGTTCCCGTCATGGCTCAGTGGTTAATGAATCTGACTAGGAACTATGAGGTTGTGGGTTTGATCCCTGGCCTTGCTCAGTGGGTTCAGGATCTGGCCTTGCTATGGCTGTGGCAACGGCCAGAAGCTACAGCTCCTATTAATCCCCTAGGCTGGAACCTCCATATGCCATGGGTGCAGCCCTAAATAAGGCAAAAAGCCAAAAAAAAAAAAAAAAAAGGTAGATTACAGATAAATTCTACAAATCTCAAAAAGGAGAGCTTTTCATTTACAATGTATACATTTGTTTAAATAGATGTTAAATTTGTTTAAATATATAATATTTACTCCCAAGTTTTATTCTTCATAAGCATTGCAGTTTTCCAGTAATACTATAGGTATTTAATGGCCAATGCCTGAAAGTGAATTTAATAATACTTAAAATATGCAACTGTTTTGAAGCTTAATTCACATTCATTATTATGTACTTAATTCTTATAAATAATTAACTGCATATTGCAAGCTATATAGTAAATATCAAACTATATTTTGACTTATTAGCTTTAGAATAACGGAATTAAATTGTTCTGAAATCTGAATTCTATGTGTAGAATATGTATTTGATTCTCCTGTACTGCTAACTTGCTTTAACAAGAAACATATATTGTTAGTATTTATACTTACTTTTGTTTCTGACAAAGAAGCTGAAATGTTCCTACTAGTCATTAAACAAAAAGAAGAAGAAGTGAAAAGAAAATAACAGGATGTCTTCTTATGCTGGGTAGCAGATTTAAGAACAGTGAACATACATAGAAATGGGTTAGCTTCAATAAATATGAATCACCTTGGGAACAGAATGGTCTGTTTCCTTCTACATGAAGCTTATCTCTGTTGCAAGTCATCTACAGGTAACAAATAAATTAGCTCTCAAAATGAAAATCACATCCTTCCTTAAAAAAAGCATTCTCTTTGAAGCAGGAAGGTTAAGACATGTGACAAAAATTTAGTATACAATAATGAAAAAAGGAAAACTTCAAACCTTTTCTCAAGGTTAAAAAAAAAAAAAAAAGAATCAAATTCAAGCCCTTACAAGCAATTGAAAAAGATTCTAGGCAACAGAAGGTATCTTTCATTTTTATTTCATTTTACTGTTACTGGCGGAAAATTGACATATATGTGGCTTTTATTAATTTAACATACATATCTAATGCCTAAACTGGCTTATATTTCACACCTATTATATGAATATAATGTGGAAATTGTACTTTGAGCTTCCAGGGAAACAAGAACATTTAAAAAGATTCTGTGTGGCCACCACAGCCATTTCAAGTAGTGGGATAAAGTCCTACCTGCCATGATAGGAGACATATTAGGTGAATTAACATCTATGGAAGTGACACCACCTTTCAGAAACCTAATCCTCTGGGTTTCTGAATCTAAAGGCAGAAATTCACCTGTACTTATAATAGTGTGACCTCGTGGCAAAAGATGATTGCAAGGCGATGTCTAAAACAAAATATCTTACTCATCAGTCACTCCTTCCTCATCTGTAAAATGGGGATAAGAGTACATGCCTCAGAATTCTCACGAAGATTAAAAGAGAATTATATATAGAATCCTAAATGGTAATTTATGTCTTGAAATGACAAATTAAATGATATTTTTGCACTTTGAGTATGAAGGCACATGTTTGTATCATGGGGGAAAAGACTCTTGTTTCCACTGAAGGGAAATACAATACAGAGGTGGGTATATTTCTTTTATTTAACAGTTATTAACATAGCATTTATTATGTACTGGTTGCTGCTTAAATGTTTTACAAATAAGAACTCATAACAAACCTATGAATAAAGAAGTAGTTTTTTTTTTTTTTTCACATTTTACTGATCACAAAGCTAAGGCACAGGGAGTGACCTCTGTGAGAAGCAGAGCCAGCAGGCAAGCCCAACCCAGCTTGCCCCCAGGACACACTGAAACCACACTCTACTCTGTCTCTTTTCAGGTGTGAAAAAAACTTTGTGTTTTTTTTTTCACAGACTTTGTCATTTGAGTATTGTATGTCTTGTACTTATTTATCTCTATAAACATACTGCAACATTCAAATTCTTCCTTGAATAAGTATACATTCAAAGCAAATGACTGTAAAAGCATGATAACACTCCCTTTCTTTTTCAGAAGAAAACAGATCATCAGTTATCTCATTGTTTACAGTGGGCATATTTTTCCCTAATCAGCATTACATTTGCATTTTAAAGACTCATTTTATCAAAAGTATATTTTAAAATAATCACATCAAGCTAACATTGATTGGTTGTATACTATGTTCTAGGTGCTATTTTAGTGATTTTAAAAAATAATTTGTTTAATTTTAAAAAAACTAAATAGCATCAACTATATGGTGGCTCATTCTATTTTCCTGAATGAATTTACATTGATCCAGCATCTGAATCCTTTCTTCATACTCAGGTTTATGCTGGACTTTCTCTTTTTGGATTGTATGGATTTAATGGGAATTAAAAAAAAAAGAATATATACATGGCTCACTGAAAATCAGAAGAGGAAAGAATTTCGAATTTCTCTTTTTCTTCTTCTGTTCCTTCAAGAACATTTAAAAGATCTAATCCAGTCATTTTATAGAATAAGAATTAAAATATTTTTACACAGAAGTAAAATACTAGCTGCCTTTTTTGAGTGCTTTCTTGGGGCTAGATGCATGATCACATTTAAACCTCACAACATTCTTTGTGCTTGGTATTATTATTCCTACTTTACTTTTAAAATATCAGCACAATTAAAGTTCAGAAATATCTAATAGCTTGCTCAAGTGCACACAGTGCAAGTAAGGATATGGTCATGCCTGTGTCTGCAAAACCTGCTTACAAAACCCAGCCTCTACTGCCTGCAAGAGTGTTGATTTACATCCATTTTCTGTATTGTACCTATGAAGAGACTGCTTCTTAAAATGTAAGCAAAGCCTCTGCTCTTTCAGTCCTTGTTCCCTTCTGAACAAAGAGCCATGATAAACTTGCAATATCTAAAATAGATAGGTTGGAAAGTGCTGTGGTCTCATTAATTTTCCCAACTGTGATGGAAAAGAGAGTAAAGAAAACTAAGAAACATTTTCAACTGTTGATAAATTGACTAAATAGACAATAAATGCCTAAATCTGGTGCATAAATTTCTGCAAAACCTATTTGCTCAATTTTACATTGTTTAGAAGTAACATGCAAATTATTTTAATGGTGTTTAGATTATATAGCAGTTAATTATTGCTTAAAAGTAATTTTATAAAGTTAGGTACATGAAAGCATGGATTTGTATGCTCTCAATTGCATCATTTAAACTAAATTATTCTTTTTCTTCTCATTAATATTAAGTTAAAAAAGTGAAATTTCCCATTTCCGTATATTGTACTCAATATGGTTTGTAGAAAATCATTTTTCACAGTCTGCCAAAGTATCCTATACCTGCACAAAGATTACAACCTTAGTCGTAATTAACCTACGGAAAAGAAATGAAATAGACAAGCAATAGCAGTACAGAGGAGATTAAAAGAAACATCCTCTATTGTATTTATGGAGAATATTAGATTATAATTCAAATTCTTTCTAGTGACAGATTGTTACAAGAATAAGAAAAGGCACAAACAATCTATCTCTGGACCAAGATTTAACAAAAATATGAAGGTTAATTATAATTGAATATTCCCTATGGATATCTCAGATGATATGCCTCAGTCTATTTCTTATTGACAGGTGGTAGTGTAAATTAAATGTGGTATTATGCATTCAAATTGGATTTCAGCTATTCATCATCCATAGTGTAACATTAGAATTACCCCTGATGATGACAGTCTAAAGATCATAATGAGAATGGGTGCCCTTTTCCATTCATATTATAGTGGGGAGGGTAGGAGTTGGCGATTAGATTCATAATTTTGTTACAATCTTTGCTGCCTGAAAAATTCATTCCATGTATCAGCTATTCAGAATATTAATACTGTACTGACTATTCTCTGAATTAATGACAGACAAAAGGCCACTTGTCTTCCATAAGTATTGGGCCAAATCCCAAAAAAAGAAAATGGTATTCAAAATCCTGTCAATTCTACCATCAGTCACTTTTTATATAAACATTGGGGTGTAAGTGTGTTCTCCAGGACCTCAAGCAAAGGAAAACAAAGCAAAATAACAACAACAGCAACAACAAAAAACAGTAGCAGTGAAGCACTGTTAAACAAGATAGTCATAAAAAAGTAAAGGGAAAAGAAAAAACAAAACAAGAGAGCAAGACAGAGACAGCAAAACGGGGAGACAGTGAAGGGGAAGAGGAGGAAGAGGGGGAAGGAATGGATAAAGGGTTCCTTTCTCTGATGATCTTTATGAGTGACTTCAAATGCATGGATCAGTAATTCCTATTCAGAGATACACTGCAGAAATATGACGTGGAATTCTATGAAGGTATTCATGTGCTTGGGCCTGCAAATGCTCAGATCATTCCCACCATAATTCTGATGCACAGCTTGCCTCATGATCCTATGTAGTATTTCTCAAAGCAAGAGTTGTGCATTGTCTGCATTAGAACAAGCACTGGGAGTAGGAAAAGGAGGTGCCTGTTGAAAATTATGGGTCCTACTCCAGTCTGACTAATTCAAATTTTCTGGGAGTGAGGCCTGCAGGGTTTTGTTTTTGAACACCATCTGCAGGTGAGTCTTATGATTCTCAATCATCTGTGGCATCTTGGATGAGCATTCTGCAATGAACTGCTCCCTGGCCTGATGCTTCTGCTCTTCGGCCAGCTGCCACACTTATGAAATGTAAGAATCTATGGAGCAAGGTTGAAGAATGACCATTTGGCAACTCAGTCATTATGGCGATCTCAAAATCTAGGTAAGAGAGGTCAGGGTGGGGATGTCATATGATGAGTTACTCTGTTTTTTTTGGTAAAATTATTATTTCAGCTGTTAAAAAATGATTTTCCTATAATAGGACTATGACATCTTCAAACCACAATCTCATCAAATATTTCATGTTTCCAGTTAGCCATTAAGACTAAAAACCAATATTGATTTTATTTAAAATTATTGCTAGTTACCTTGTATGAAGCTTGAAAAAAAAAAAAGTTGGCACATAACACTAGACATCTGAACACAAATATAATATATAACAAGAAGCTTCAATAAAACAAATGTCCATTTTCTTTTAACTTGTCTCCAAACAACCGCTTAAAATTTAAACTGCAAGAAACAGTGATTATAACAGCATCTGATAGAATTTATACCTCAATGTAGTATTTTTTAATAACTGCATGTAATTATTCATGACATTGAACACAAACAGAAGAAAAGGAATGAAACATTAAGCCTTCCTGTGGATAAAAAATACTGTATATCTTTATTATAACTCCTAATTTAATTAATGCATTCTGAATGTCATCTGGTCAGATTATATTAAAAGTCAACAAAAGAGATAAATCTGACACTTAAACAATAAATCTGAAGGATATTAATACTGGAACACTGATATTATGCAATCAATATAACTAGAAGAATGGGAAAAAAAACAAAAATAAAAGAAGGAAAGACACAATTTTAGTCAACTCTAGTGCACCTTTACTATCATCTTAGGGTGAAGAAGAGAGACTCTTCTTACTATTCTTTCAATAGTGACTTTAGATATAACAATAATAATACATTTAAAGAAAAGTGAGATGTGTACCCATATCAAATGCTTCACAGGTAGAAGGTAAGACACGTGGACATGTGGTTAAGAACAACACATACCTGGAGTCAAAGAGTCAAAGTATCAATCTTTTTACAAGATCTCAGATCTGGGTGAGTTGTTTAACTTCTCTGGACTTGGAGTCCCACATGAGAGATGTTATTACCCTCCCAATGTATGTAGAAAAGTAATGAACATGCAGTGCTAAATATATCTTTATGTACCATTGTAATTTCTTTTAGCGACTGAAATTCTGTGTGGTATCATACAAATAACACTCGATTTAAATCAACTATTTCCAATCTCATAGGATAGATCATGATGGAAAGAATATTAAAAAATAATGTATGTATGTATACTTGAGTCACTATGCTGTAGAGCAGAAACTGGCACAACACTGCAAATCAATTATATTTTAATAAATAAACATAAAAATAATTGTGTATCCTTTCATGGTATTAAAGTGTAAATATGAATATAACAACTTATCTAAGCTCTATTGATTTTTCTATAGCAATTCATTGATCCTGAATATAATCTTAGAAACTTCTGACACAATATATCATATATATGTATATGTGTATGTCCACACACCACACAATTTTTTTTTCCTATTCTAATAACTTTTCTCTCTCTATTCTCCCTCCACTGTCTGTCTTCCACCACACAATTTTAATCAAAATAATTATAGTCCTTTGTGCTTAATTTATAACCTTATTCATTAGCCATATTTATGCAATTACTTACAGCCTCCAACTACTTAAAAAGAAGTTTATATGGGAAAATAATCTGAAAAAGAATTCTATGAGGCAGCCATCACCCCGAAACCAAAACCATGCAATGATACCATGAAAAAGAGAAAATTACAGGCCAGTATCACTGATAAACATTGATGGAAAAATCCTCAAGAAAATATTAGCAAACTGCACACAAATATACATGAAAAAGATCATACACCATGATCAAATAGGATTTATCCCAGGGATGCAAGGATTCTTCAGTATCAGCAAATAAGTGTGATACACCACATCAACGAACTGAAAAATAAAAACCATATGATAATCTCAATAGATACAGAAAAAGCTTTTGATAAAATTTGACAGAGCCTCCTTGCCTTCCCACTTGCATTTCTCACAAGTATCCTATCTTAATAAATCTATTTCTTGCCAAATAAATAAATAAATTCAACAACTGTTTCTGTTAAAAACTCTCCAGAAAGTGAGCACAGAGGTAATCTACCTCAACATAATAAAAGCCGTATATGACAAACCCATGGGTAGCATCATTCTTAATGGTGAACAACTGAAAACATTTCCACTAGGATCAGGAACAAGACAAGGATGTCCACTTTCACCACTGCTATTCAACATAGTTTTCAGGAGATCCTGTCGTGGCTCAGTGGTTAACGAATCCGACTAGGAACCATGAGG
>PVHT020000165.1:7965285-7984355 GCA_004024745.2 Catagonus wagneri
ATCAATGAATTTGACAAATCTGCAGGATACAAAATTAATAAGAAGAAATTAATTGCATTTCTATATATTAACAATGAAGTTCATAGTGAGAAATTAGAGAAACCATTCCATTTACCAACACAACAACAAGAATAAAATATCTGGGAATAAACTTACCTAAAGAGACAAAAGACCTATACTCTGAAAACTATAAGATGCTGATGAAAGAAATCAAAGATGTCACAAACACATAGAAAGATACATCATGCTCTTGGATTGGAAGAATCAATAGTGCCAAAATGACTATACTATCCAAGGCAATATACAGATTCAACGCAATCTCTATAAAATTACCAAGGATATTCTTCACAGAACTAGAACACGATATTTTAAAATTTGTATTGAAACACAAAAGACCCTGAATAGTCAAAGCAATACCGAAAAAGAAAAACAGAAATGGAGGAATCGGGCTCCCTGACTTCAAACAATACAACAAAGCCGCAGTTACCAAAACAATGGAAAAGGATAGAATGCCCAGCAATAAACCCAAGCATCTAGAGTCAACTAATCTATGACAAAGGAGGCAAAAACAGACTGTGAAAGAAAGTATCTTCAATAAGTGGTGCTGGGAATAGTTTCCATCATGGCTCAGCAGTACGAACCTAAGATCCATGAGGATGTGGGTTTGATCCCTGTCCTCACTCAGTGAGTTAAGGATCCTGCATTGTCATGAGCTTTGGTGCAGGTCACAGACGTGGCTCAGAGCCTCCCTTGATGTGGCTGTGGTGTAAGTGGCAGCTATAGCTCCAATTCAACTCCTATCCCAGAAACCTTCATATGTCACAGGCATGGCCCTAAAAAGCAAAACAAACAAACAAACAAAGTGGTGCAAGGAAAACTAGAAAGCTACATACAAAAGAATGAAATTAGAACACTAACACGATACACAAAAACATAACTCAGAATGGATTAAAAGCCTAAATATAAGGCAAGATACTATAAAACTCCTAGAGGAAAACATAGGTGGAATGTTCTTTGACATTTATCACAGCAACATCTTGTTTGATACATCTCCTAGAATAAGGTCAATAAAAAAACAAAACAAAAATATATCAACGGAACCTAATTAAACCGAAAATCTTTTGCACAGCAAAAGAAACAATAAAAACTATGAAAAGACAATTCACAGAATGGGAGAAATTCTTTGTAAATGATGCAACAGACAAGGGCCTCATCTCCAAAATGTACAAATAACTCACATAACTCAACAACAATAAAATACCCAATTGAAAAACAGGCAGACCTAAATAGACAATTTTCCAAAAAATACATATGGATGGCCAACAGGCACATAAAAAAATACTCAACATCACTAACTATTAGAGAAATGCAAATCATTTTTTAAATTAAAATTAATTTTAATTAAAATTATTTTTTTCATTTATAATGATTTTAATTTTTTCCATTATAGCTTGGTTTACAGTGTTCTGTCAATTTTCTACTGTACAGCAAGATGACCCAGTTACACGTACATGTATACATTCTTTTCTCTCACATTATCATGTTCCATCATAAGTGACTAGACATAGCTCCCAGTGCTATAAGGCAGGATCTCATGGCTTATCCATTCCACAGGCAATAGTTTGCATCTATTAACCCCAAATCCCCAATCCATCCCACTCCCTCCCCCTCCACCTTGGCAACCACAAGTCTGTTCTCCATGTCCATGATTTTCTTTTCTGTGGAAAGGTTCATTGGTGCCATATATTAGATTCCAGATATAAGTGATATCATATGGTATTTGTCTTTCTCTTTCTGATTTACTTCACTTAGTATGAGAGTCTCTAGTTTCACCCATGTTGCTACAAATGGCATGATTTTGAAACTACAATGAGGTACTATCTCACACCAGTTGGAATGGCCATAATTAACAAGTAAACAAATAACAAATGCCGGAGAGGATGTGGAGAAAAGTATACACTCCTTCATTTTTGGCAAGAAACAGTATTGAGGTACCTCTGAAAACGAAATATAGAACTACCATATGATCCAGCAGCCCCACTCCTGGGCATATATCTGGACAAAACATTTATTCAAAAGGTATATGCACCCCTATATTCATCACAGCACTATTCACAATAGCCAAGACATGGAACAACCTAAATGTCCATCGACTGATGAATGGATTGAGAAGATGTGGTATATATGCACAATGGAATACTACTAAGCAATTAAAAAGGACAAAATAATGCCATTTTCAGCAACATGGATGGAACCAAAGATTCTCACACTAAATGCAGGAAGTCAGAAAAAGACAAATACCATATGATATCACATATGTGGAATCTAAAATACGGCAAAGGTGATCCTATCTACAAAGGAGAAACAGACCATGGCAAAGGACAGCAGACTTGTGGTTGCCAGGAGAGAGGGGGGAGGAAGTGGAATGAATGGATGGGGATTTTGGGGTTGGTGGATGCAACCTGCTACATTTGGAATGGATGGGCAATGTGGTCCTACTGTACAGTACAGGGAACTGTGTGTGACTGGGTCCCTTTGCTATACAACAGAAACTGAAGAAACACTATACCTTAATGAAAAAAAAAGAAAAAAAATTAAAAATAAATCAAAATGTAGGTAAAAATATTACAAAGGTATGTCAGTAAATTAATAAACTACAATATGCTAAAATACAATGGATATACATGTATAACTGAATCACTTTGCTGTGCACCTGAAACTAATGCATCATTGTAAAGCAACTGCATTCAAAAAAAGTTAAAAAAATAAAAATACAAAAAAGGACAACAAGCAAACTTTAAAAAAAAATCAGAAAATACTTTTAGATCCTGCCTCTATCATAGGGACAAATCATTTAACTTCTCTGAAACTTGGCTTGTTTTGGTTGGATTGTAAGATATCCTTTATTTTACAAGTTTATTATTAGTATTAAATAAAACTACCTTTGCTAAAACCCCCTTAGGTCTATGATAAATATTAGGTGCCTGATTAGTTTCTTGTTTAAGTCTCAATTTGAAATAGGATTCTAGCCACTGCCAGAGAGCAAAGAACACAGATTCTGAAAATAGTCAGGTACCTCCGAACTTGTTCTCATAATGAGAAAAAAAAAGTCTCTTTCCTTAGCTCTGTAATCTGATATCTGAGATCAGACTAGGTATTTAATCCATATTTTTGGCCACTTCATTCTACTTCTGTTTGTTTCAGAGGCTTTCCTGATCTTTAATGACAGTGAAGTGCACACATTTGGACATATCAAAATAACTGGAACTCTGGGCAATCAGTTCCACCTGGAAAAGAAGTTATGTCATTTCTCTGTTCTTATGCACCAAAGTGAAGTGTTTGAGAATGTTAAAGTACCATTGTTAGTAACCTCAGTTATTTACACTTTACACCATTCTAAACACTTATTTTTTTAATATTATGAAAAATTCCAGAAAATATCTTTCCACAAGGGTAGTGTCAAGAAAACATTTTTCTTCATTCTGCTGACATTATATCATGAATACAATTTTTCTCAGCATAAAGGTAATATAATAATATCAGGCAAATGCATTCACACAATATGGTGTGCTATAATTAAGAACAAGACATCAGCATACAAATTCAACATTTAGGGAGCTTATAAAGTAATTCAGTTAAGTATAAAGTAAGATATAAAAATACAACTTAATACAGAAAAATGTGAAATGAAATCAAGCCAAGTAAAACACAACTTTTAATATTTTTACTAGAAAAATAATGTTTTGTTGGAATATTTCAAATTCATTGTGGGGCACTCAATTAGTTAAGATTAGGTATTATATCAGCAGTTTATACACTCCTCTTTGACATTCACTTATTTCCCATGCTTTATAACACACAAATGCATGTATCAATTTGCAGAGAAAGAGTAAATGTAAGTTATTTTTGCTGTTTATTCATATGTTAGATTAACTTTGTTTATCAACCCATATATTAAAATGTAATCATTTCATTGTCAGGAGCCTAAAGCTAATGTTAATTACAGTTTGAAACTTCGATTATTAATTCATCTTTACCTATTGAAGTGTGAAATAAGCAATAGTAGTTGGAATTCACCAATTAAATTAGCTTCTGAGACAAGAATTCATAAGTAGGCATTTGTTCATAATGAACAAATGCTGTAGGATTTCACTTTCTAAGCTATGTTTGTTAAATATTAGTCCCAAGGAGGGAGAACAATGATTCAAAAAACTAAGATTAAATGACATATGCAGTAAATACAACAGATGTGATAGGCATCCTATATCCTTTCCCTTCACATCTCAGATGCCATCAGGAAAAAGAAGATATAGACTTAATCCATAAAATAATACATAGCTTTTGTATTTCTTTGTTTTAAATACATAGGTGGAAAAGAGAGGTCCATTTTGTTCACAGAGTGCCTTAGTCTATTAGGCTACTATAACAGAATACCACAGACTAGACAGCTTATAAACAATCAAAACATATCTGTCACAGTTCTGGGGCCTGGGAAATCCAAGAGAAAAGAACCAGTAGATTTAACATCTAGAAAGGGTCTCCTACCTGGTTCATATAGCCATCTTCTCACTGTTTCACACATTAGAAAGGTTAGGGGAGTTCTTTGGGTTTCTATCATAAGGGCACTAATCCCATTCATCAGGCCTCCATCCTCATCATCTAATTACTCACTTCCAAAAGGCTCCATACCATAATATCCTCATATTAGGGATAAGAATTTAACATACGTGTTTTTGGCCAGACACATTCAGTCTAAAGCATATAATACCCAACATCATGTACCACTTTGACAATTATCATTTATTGTCTAATTTTTTAAATTAACTATATTATATGCATGTAAGTCTTGTCCCACTCATCTGACTCCTTTTATGAATTTCCAGGTAAAAATCTTGCTTTCTACTGGTTGGCTGGTTGGTAGTGTTTCTCATGGTGCTATATGCATAAAACATAGTTTAATTATATTACTTGTGAAGGATGATTTTGTTTATAACTATATGTTATATATAGCACAATATCTTTCATGGTGCTCTTGCTATGTATATGCAATGAATATGACCATTTTACAGGTAAGGAACCAGAACCACAGAAAGATTAAGTAACTGATACAAGACACTACAATTTGGAAGGATCACTCCAAACTCCATATAGTTTTTTCCTAGAACTTTGTTTCTAATAAAATGTTTTAAATATAAAACATAGCAGAGAATAATGGGCTCCTATATGCAGCCATTGATATTTCACGTACTTTTGTAATTTCGCTAATGTTTTTTAAAGAATGAGAGTTTTACAGATGAAGTTAAAGTTCTTTATGAAATCTTCCATAATCCTATTACCCTTTATTTTTTCCCAGAAGTAACTTCTATTAATGATTTGCTATTTATATTCCATATGTCATATTTTTATACTTTAACAAGGAATGCACATATATTTTTTTCTGGTCTAAAACACTGGTTGACGTCATTTCACACTTTTTCTGTATTTAAATAAATTTTATATGTATTCTTAGTGTATTTTCTCTGCAATTTTATTTACCAGAGTATGAACTACAGTTTAACAGCTTGAAAGCCTCTAGGTATGCACTTAATTATATATATTTTTTTTTTGCTTGATTTCCGAAAGTGTATTTTATCTGAGAATTCTTTTTTCTCAATTCTGGGTAGTCCTCTGCTCTAATCTTTTTATCTACATGTGTATGCAATCTTATCTACTAATATATTCCTATTTCTTAAAGCTTCCCTAAATTAGCACTGTTTGGACTTTTTGCCTTTTTGCACTTTTCTTCCATTATGCTTGAAATTTAAAAATAAATGTTTTTGATCACTAGCCTGGAAACTTTCATGTGCTGCAGGTGTGGCCGTAAAAGGAAAAAAATGTTTTTTCCAAAGCGTAAAATATATAATTTTGCCAAAGATTTCATGTGTTTGTTAACTTCTGTTTTCTGTCTTGTCCAAAAATAGATGAAGAGAGGGTCAGGATGTTCTCATCACATCTTTAGTAACTGAGTGAGTTACTATTGTTTCTTTTTTTTTTTGTCTTTTTGCCTTATCTAGGGCCACACCTGTGGTATATGGAGGTTCCCAGGCTAGGGGTCTAACAGGAGCTGCAGCCGCCAGCCTTCACCACAGCCACAGCAACGTGGGATCAGAGCTGCGTCTGTAACCTACACCACAGCTCACGGCAACACCGGATCCTTAACCCACCAAGCAAGGCCAGGGATCGAACCCGCAACCTCATGGTTCCTAGTCGGATTCGTTAACTACTGAGCCACAATGGGAACTTCCTACTGTTTCATTTAAATAAGAAATAAATGCTAAAAAACTTTCCAAATCAACCATATGTTCTAACATACTTCAGACATAATCATATGCACATACTGGTTACATATATATGTCATTTCTGTATGTTTAGACTACTGAAGTATATCAAAATTATACATAAATTATTAAGAATATATACATATACATATTCACATATTTTGAGAAAGAGAAGATGGTACATAGCTACACATATTATATACATATATATGATAGTGGAAAGATAAAATAATTACTTGATTATCTGCACAATTCTTGCCAAGAACACATGCCAGTGCTCAAGAAACTGTTTTCAATAAGTATATTTAATACAAGGACATGGCCCTATGGATATAGCCTGAGTATTGGGAAAAGACTAAGGAACTGATAAACTGTTTTCTATGAAATGGAAATTTAAGAAATTGAGAGTGAAACATATTCTGTTAAAAATAGCTGTGATAAGTATATACAGTAGATAGCAAGTAATAGAATAAAAAAATGACTGACAATTTCAATAAGATAATATTATGTTGTACCTATATGTTGCCTATTTCCAGCATCTGTTTTTTACCTCCATTTAATTCAATGAGGTTGGATCTATAGGGTGGTAGATGTCAATATTGGCAACATGAAAGAAGCCAGCTACAAAATACCACATAATACCTTTTTTTTTTTGATATCATGATGTACGATTTTTTTTTTTTTTTAGGGTTGCACCTGAGAAATACGGAAGTCTCAGACCAGGGGTGAAATCAGAGTGGCAGCTGCCAACCTGTGCCACAGCCTTAGCAATGCCAGATCCAAGCCACATTTGTGACCTACATTGCAACTTGTGGCAATTCCAGATCCTTAACCCACTGAGTGAGGCCAGGGATAGAACTGCATCCTCATGAGAGGAACTCCTGTATATCTTTACATGAAGTAACCAGACAAGTATAATCTATAGAAACAGAAGGTAGAATAGTGGTTGTCTGGGACTTTGGCTGTTAGAGGCAAATGCAACACAGCTATTAATGGGTACTAGAGAGTAACTTTTGAGAGTGATAAAAATGTTCTAAAATGTATTGTAGTTATGGTTACACAACTCTGTGAATATACTAAAAATAATTTTTACAATTTAAATGGGTGAACTCTATGGTATGTGAATTATATCTCAATAAAGCTGACCAAGAAAAAAAGAGAACTCTTTTATGTTTAAGATATGCTCAACCTTAGGAGTTCCCATGGTGGTGCAGAGGTAACACACTGGACTAGTATTCATGAGGATGTGGGTTCAATACCTGGCCTTGCTCAGTGGGTTAAGGATCCAGCATTGCTGAGAGCCATGGTGTAGGTTGCAGACACGGATCTGGCATTGCTGTGGCTCTGGCGTAGGCCAGCAGCTACAACTTCGATTTGATCCCTAGCCTGAGAACTTCCATATACCATGGGTGTGGCCCTAAAAAAAAAAAAATATATATATATATATATATATATATATATATATATATTTGCTCAACGTTAAATATTGAAACATAAAGAAAAAGGCACTATAGAAGTAAATGAACTGATTAAATCAAATTACAATATGGAATCCACATGAGTTTGAGTTTCAAATTCAGTGTATTAAAAGTCACATTAGAAGCCCTCCCATCCCAAGAGATGGAAATAATGACAACAAAACAATAATTACATAGTGATCCAGGGAAATTGTTTTCTACATTTTACTTAAGAATATATTGAAGAACTTTATAAGAATGAAAATAGAGTGTAGAAATGGTTTAACTCCCATATACCCTTATAATACTGAGGCAGGAAAGAAATAGCAAAATCAACCAAAGGCAATTCCAATTCTTCATTAAAAACTATTTTAAATGACTGATAACCATTTATTTCATTTAAGTGAAATATTGTTGACAGTGCAACAGTATCTAATCATTTTTGTACTACATATTTTAAGAGCACACAATAGCTCCTATTTGATGTTAATAAAGCCTGTCACTGATCAAAACAAAAAACAAATCCTTATCTTAGAATAGTAGCCAAGTAAGGGCTTTATATTTCTGTAAAACCGAGTGCTGGAATTTAGTACAACGCCCTTAGGCTGGCTGGACAATGAATTCACCTTCTAGAGGCAGAGAATGCTTCATGTTGCCTAATAAATGGGGCACTCGCTGACCATGTGATAGTCTACTTTGCCAGAAGCAAAATGTCACAGAACTACCGCCACTTCTGTATTTCTCAAAAAAAAAAAAGTTACAAAGTCTATTGAGTCTACAATTAAGCCAGAGGGATTTTTCCTTCTGTGTAAAAATCTGAAGACCTAGCAATTTGGGGGACTGTTTCATTATTACGAATACTTTTTTTCTGGAAAAATGGACCATTTTCTCTTTATCATCAAGTACCATGTGTAGCAACACTTGTGATTGCATACCTCCTTTTTTCTTGATGAGAGACTACTAATGTTTTCAGTTATCTGCCCTCAAGGGGTCATTACAGATATAATCATCTTCCAGGTCCTGATTGATCTAAGCCAGTCAACTTAATCCATTCCCTTAAATGTTTGATACAAACAGGGCAACAAGCATTTCTGACTGATAGCAAATAAATGGTGTTTGCTAGGATTCTTCTGAAAAATATTTTCTCATTTTAAAACTGAAATTTTGTATATGGGAAAGAAAAAAATATATAGGCCATATATATATATATATATATATATATATATATATATGTATGTATGTATGTATGTAAAGAAAGGCATGGTAGTGGGTGATATGGATAAGCTACTGAATTAGTCAACCTTCAATTGCTTCTTACACGCATATGTTCTCATTGTATAAGCCCACTTAATGTGGATTTTTTTTTTTTTTTTTGCTACTCAGTGGCATAGAGACTTCCCAGGCCAGGATCAGATCTCAGCCAAAACTGCAACCTAGACAACAGCAGATCATTTAACCTACTATGTGTCACGGGATTGAATTTATGTCCTGGCACTGAGGAGATGCCACTGATCCTATTGTGCACAGCAGGAACTCCTAGATTTTCTTTTAATTGCAGACAAAAGCATTCCAATGTGCTATTTCAACATGTTTTTGAGGGACCAATTGGCCCATGATCATCTGCTTAGTGGTTTGTATCAATGGACAGGTTCTTATCAACTGATTCAACTTGTAGTTATATCACAAAAATGATCCCTCGATATTCCATCCTGATAAATTCAATTTTCTGGAAGCTCTTTTCACTTGAGGAGAGCAACAGAATATAATTTTGAGTATGGACATCTAAATGGCAGTAGCTTCCAGGCAATGTATTGATAAAGATATCAAAGATGCTTTTTGGAAACTAGGATGCTTGCATGATCGTTGATAAATTCCATAGGTGTTGGCAGCAGAATATGACCATCTATTAAATTCTGCTGATCCCGTTTTTAGTTATTCCTTTTGTTAAAGAAGTTGGTTTATATATAAAATGCTGATATAATACTGACACATAGGCATGTGTCCAGGGCAAAAGCAATGACTTCATGTTCTTGATGAGCAAACCTTTCCAAAAATGTATTAAAACAAAAAATCAAGTCTTTCCTGACCCCCCTTTAAAAATAAGGAAGAAATTACTGAAGCATTAAATACTGTGTTATACTTAAAAAAGCTAATGAAACTTAAGAGAGATGTCACAAAAGTAAAACATTAAATATATTCTTTTTTATGTATGTTGGGAAAATTAGGGAATATTTAACTACTAAACAAAATTTAGATGGATTGCAAAATTGTATTGTGAAGAATAAAGGAATATGTTAAATTTGGGAGAGAGGAGGAAATAAAGGCAGGCAGGCAGGAAGAAAGGAAGAGGGTCCATGTATTAAATGGCTTAGGCTACTATCATATTTAAATAACATAGTTCTAGAACTTTCATGTAAAGAAATGCATATTTAATATCAAATAGAGTGTATTAATGGTAATAAAAATTATATCTTTGAAATAGAAACTTATGATACTACTAAATAGTTTTGCCAAGGTTAGCACTTAAAATTAATTAAATAACAATTAAAAATATAGGCTAGGTAGTGAAATTTGAATTTCAGATAAATAAAAAAATGTGTAATTATATGTAAAATACTGCATAGGGCATATTCAAATTGAAAAAAAAATATTTTCCCTGAAATTTAAATCTAACAAGATGACCTATACTATAATTGGAAATCCTAAATGCTGTTTTTTGCCCCTGTTATTTTCTCTAACAGTACAACAGAGCCAGATTTCTGAAAAATTGTAGCCACTTATGTTCAAAGATTAATTTAATTCTTTAATTACAAATATGAAACTTCTGAACTTGATTTAGAAAGGACACAATGCAGTAGTGAGCTCCTGGCATTTGTCACCCCAAAACTGTCTCCTTGGCATGAGAATTATTTCTAATTGAAAGCAATCAAGGTCCAAAATACTCAGGAAGAAACTTCAGCTTTCCTCCTAACTTCCTCAAGTATGTAGATAGAAAACTTGTTCCAGGAAGAGAGTATCACCACAGGTAATTATACCTATAATGGGTTAAGGAACCCAGCAAAGTCTTTTGCTAAATTCCATCCTATGTTCCACTGTCTGTGCAGGGCCCAGAAAACAAATCTAAACATTTGCTTTTCTCCCTCCATGTCAACTGCCTTCCTTTCCTTTGTGGTATTAAACTTCTACCCCAAATATCCTTTTTTTTTGCCTTTAGCCGAAAATTGCATTTAAGGTGAGAGTTTCAGCCATTTTGGTGAGTTAATCAGTTTTCTGAAGTCTCTCCCATGAATGTATGTTATTAAACTTTTGCATTTTTTTTTCTCTGTTAATCTGTCTCATGCAGAATAAATTTTCAGATCAGCCAGAAGAAACTAGAAAGGTAGAAGAAAATTTCTTCCTCCCCGACAGTGGAAAGAACCAAACCCTTAAAAAGAGATACATATATTCCATACTCAATTCTCTTTGTAGTTGTGGCCCTGAGGGAACATAAAATAAAAAATGAAATCTTTGGATTTTTTCTTTTTTTTTTTTGGTCACATAACATCCCACATGCTGCTGCATAAGTCAAGCAATGTTCCAATTCAAACACGACACAGGGAGGGAGAAAGGAAGCAAGCTCTGTGAGGATTAGAAAATTTGTTAACCTCTTTGTGCCTTACTTTCCTCATCTATAAAATGAAGTGTTAATGATATCAGCCTTACTGGTTGTTATGAGCTTAAATAAGATAATTACGTTGGGTTTAAGATAATGATTGGCACATAAAAAGTTCACAGTTGTTAACTGTTGTATTGATATTCTTTTTGTAGTTCTCATTATTATTTCAATTAGTGTTATTATATCTATATTTGATTTGTATATTATTTGTATAATATTTGTATAATATACAAATTTATAAAATGTATAACATTTATACAAATTACTGTACAATATTTGTATAATATTTGTGATTCAGAGTAAAATATGGAGGTCTGGGTGTTTCTTTAACCAATGTGTTGAGCTTTATAACAACACAATAAAGCAACTGTGCAAATATATGACTCTACAAAGTCAGTTCCTTAAAGAGCTTCCTCACAGTAAAGTAAACTAGAAAAATTTTTGTCTTTTACAAGTTTTTTGCTAATTTTATTTTTTGTTAGTCCTCCATATGAATAAAAATATCAAAACTGAAAAAAGTCCAAAAATTGTCAGTGGATCTCTAAATTGGTTAAGGGAAAGTATTATAATTTGCCAATTCATACCTAATTTCATTAACACTTTTTTCTTGAATATTAAAAATGGTGTACTTATCAAAATATTGATGTATCTAGTGATAGATTCTATATAAATTGCATACTTCATAAGCATGAATGTTCAGTAGGCACTGAAAATGATCATCTTCCTTATTTTTATACAAAACCAAAACTGGATGAAATATCTCCTAAAGATTCTCTTCTTCAATTTTTTTTTCCATCTCTTTGAGGATAAATAAGAAAATAAATAAAACTCATGAAAACAAAAATTTAAATTATCTTATCACAACATTGTAAATAACTATACTTTAATGAAACTTTAAAAAATGAAAAAAAATAATGAAGTATCATAGTAATGAAGTATTACTGAGGGTCCTAAATTTTATGGTAAATTATATTCATTAAATAACCTTAAAAGTTAAAGTTTTTCAGATTTCTTCACTAAGAGAAGCAACAGGGAGGTAAAAACAGGTTAATCTCCAGCAATGGAAAAGCTTCTTACAAAGTTACTGATAAGTCTAAAAAAAGACGGAGTGTGTTTTAGAAAATGGTTGATGAAAATCACTGAGCGTCTGCATAAGTATTTATCTTTCCCTTTCCTTAAATCAGAGGCATCCATATAATTTACATGCTTTTCTCCTGCCTTCGATAACAGATAATAAATGTTAAGTGGGACCTCAGCATATATTAAGCACTTGGATCCTGTTCAGACAGCTTCCTCACTCTTCCTGAGCATCTCTGTAAACTAGGGAAACAGGATACATCACAGATCAATTCAATCAATCAACTTTAATCATAACAGAGGAATTAAGCTGCTTTTCAGGCATGATGCAATAGAGAAAATTGCTTGGAGATTTTTTTAAGCCACCAAAAATCCCACAAGGGCTGTCATTTTGCCTCTACATCTGTTCTCTATTCCAGAAGTCTGCATTTTCTTGAGAAATGTACAAGAAAGGCTGAAGCAGTTGGAATCTGGGGGCATAATGAATGCATTTTATGTCATTTTAAACACACCCAGGATCACTGACAAGAAATAAAAACAGAATGTCAAAATCTTTGCTAAAAGAGAGATAGGGCCCCAGAAGGAATTTTTCCCCTCCATTATTTGTTGCTTTGGGTTATGTCAGTTTATTTTATGGTTGTAGTAATTTTAAATGCATTTTCCTCTTCTGCAAGATGCACTCTTTTAACTTTCCTGGAGGCGAGCTTGAGGGCCTGATTGATGGTCAGACGTGTGTGTGCACATATATGTGCACACACATATCTGAACACAAAATATATAGTAATTCAGCATTTTCTTTTTTTTTTTTTTTGGTCCCAACCACAGCATGTGGAAGTTGCTGAGGTCCTGGGCCAGGAATGAAACCTGTGCCACAGTTGCAGCCTGGGCCACGGCTGTGACACTGTGGAATCCTGACCCTTTGTGCCACACGGGAATTTCCTCTCTCTGTTTAATGTTTGAATTTTCCTGCTACAGAAAACTGCTTAATGATTTTGTAAAACACGCACACATACACAGGAATAAATATTTCAAACAAACTTCAACACTAGTGTTATTTTTTCTATTAAGAAAATATTTTAAATAATTAGTAATGATCTAAAGAAAGAAGAAAATACTCATTTTTTAAATGTTCGTCCAAGAATACTTTATGTCAAAAAACAATTGCAAAATAAAGCACTTAAGGCCCTTTAAGCAAATAAATCCAGAATGCTATAAAGTTTTCTCACCTCTTATTAACTCCAATAACCTATTTTATGAATATATCAACACTTTCTATTTAATTATTACTATTTGAGGGAAAAATTGGCATGCCATCCTCAAGTTACATGACAAAAAAATGAAGAAAAAGGCAACTAGAATTTACCACTTGAGTAATGGTTTTTCCCTCTGATTATAAAATTACTTTTAAGTAAAATATTTAACTTGACAATAAAATAACTACAAACAGAATCATTCAAAAATACTTTGTATTTGTTCAAAATATGAGCATCAGGAAATTAGCTAATGTGTTAACAATATAGGATTTCTGACTCAAATTAACCTAGCAAAATACAAATTATTTATCTAATACCAAGTAACTCAACCAGGAACAAGGATAAATTATATTATAAAAATCAACTTTTTAATTACATTTAATGCAAAAATTCATTGTTAAAAATTGTGACAATTCTTAAAAGTTTTTCTATTTTCCTACTCACAGCTTAGAGGCAAAAAACATTCCCTCTTGATGACAGCAGTTTCCTCACCAGCATTTACTTTCCTTTCTTCTAATTATAGCACAGTTTTCTAGGGTCTCTTCTCTCTACAACACATTGTGGGTCAGCAAGAATTTTTGTAACTTCCAGTTTCTCAACAATGACACTCCTGATATTGGGTTAGATAATTCTTTGTTTTCACGTGTGGGACTGTTTTGTGTATTGTGGGATATTTAGCATCATCTCTGACCTCTACAAATCCAGAAGCAAGAAGCAAATTCACTTCCTGTTTTAGCAACCCCAAAAGTCTCTAGATATTGCCAAAACTGCATTTGTACCACCCCACATTTTGAGAACCAACTTAGGTGTCACAGTTTGACATATGGGCTTATTTAAGACCAATCAGGACCATTGTCAAGACTTCTAGGAAAGCAGTTTGTTCAGTTCACCATATTCAAGCTTTGAGTTGGCTGTTGACAGATGTGGAGGAAGTCCATCATAGAAAACAACCAAAATAGTAAGAAAAACAAAAGAAAACAAAATTAATAAAACACTGACTAGTGGAGAGGGCTGGATTTCTGATAGCATTTGCAGATCTGGGTATAGGCAAACCCAAAGCCAATATTTCTCCTAGAGTTTTTCAGTGAATTAAGAACTCTTTTTTCCTTTAGTTTTTGTTGTTTTTGGTTTTTTAATTTTATTTATTTTTTGCTTAGTTCTTCATATTTGAGGCAGTTTCTGTCACTTACCTGAAAAATAGACTTATTGTGAAAATAAATGATCTCGTTCAGAAAGCTTTCAAAACTGCCAATAAATGCACTATGCATTCTGAATGCCTCAAATATGTAGTTTTATGTGTATACTACACACAGAAAAACATAAGCACTATTTATTGATGCTTATGTCTGATGACTGAAATCAAATGATAAGTTCTCAGGTTTTCCTTTGGCAATCATTAAAAAGTATGTATATTCCTAATAAATATGCTGCCTAACTGTGCTGGTTATATAAGGGGCAATGAATAGATAATCTGAAGACAACCATGCCCTTATGCATGACGTTTTTTTCCCATGTAGAATCTGGTCAACTTCAGTCAGCATCTCAGAACTTCAAACAGGCGTTTTTGAAAAGATATGCAAGAAATAGTAAATAAAACTACTATGAGGTACTACCTTACACCAGCCAGAATGGCCATCATCAAAAAATCTGCAAACAATAAGTGATGGAGAGGGTATGGAAAAAAAGAAGCCCTATTACACTGTTGGTGGGAATGTAAATTGGTTCAATCACTGTGGAAAACAGTATGGCAATTCCTCAGAAAACTAAAAATAGAATTATCATTTGATCCAGTAATCCTACTCCCAGGTATCTATCCAGAAAAAAACCATGACTCGAAAAGACACATGTACGTCAGTGTTCACTGCAGCACTCTATACAATAGCCAAGACATGGAAACAACCTAAATGTCTATCAACAGAGGAGTGGATAAAGAAGATGTGGTACATTTACACAATGGAATATTACTCAGCCATTAAAAGGAAGAAATAATGGCATTTGCAGCAACATGGATGGACCTAGAAATTATTATGCTAAGTGAAGTCAGTCAGACAATGAGACACCAACATCAAATGCTATCACATACATGTGGAATCTAAAAAAAGGGCACAATGAACTTCTTCGTAGAACAGATATTGACTTACAGACTTTGAAAAACTTATGGTTTCCAAATGAGACAGGTTAGGGGGTTGACAGGTTTGCAATGGAAATGCTATAAAATTTGGTTGTGATAATTGTTGTACAACTATAAATGTAATAAAATTCACCGAACAATTAAAAATACAATAAAAAGAAAACATATGCAAATAAGATCTTTTGCATGACTACTGAATCAAAATCACAGTTAACCAATATTGCAATCCTGTCATTAAATAGGTTTACACATTTAAAATGAGAAACGAGGAGAAGGATGAAAGACAGTCATGTGGGATCCCTGCAATCACTCCTCACCCATGAATAATTAAATGAAACCACACAAATCCTGCTACAATCTCATGACCAATAATGAAAATGTAAATTGTTTTATAGGATTTGCTCAATTTGGTATTTTTTGATCTTAAGGAAAGAAAACTCTGAGACTTAGGAAGTCTAAATATAAAACATATGGTTACACAAAGAATGAATTTACTCTTTTTGACCAATAGTTTCAACTACCCTCCCACCAATAGCTAGAAGAATCATAACTTTAAAAAACTGGTAGAAAAAAAAAGTAAAAATATAAATTACACCAAATGTGCTTTAATTATCAATATTTAGTGTATTAAAAGATAAAATTTGTTGAGGAAATGAACAGAGGGAAACAGATGCTCAGAACTTAGATATTCTCATGTAGTTGCTTTATATCTCCTGGTTATTTTAGTTGTATTAATAATAATATCTTGTGGCATAGGTGATCCCTGCTTTGTTAGTATATTTATATCCCATAAATTAATTTAGAAAGAAGACAAAAATTTCTCCATGCTTGTTGTCTTTGCTATAAAAATCAATGTATATATTTCCTGTTACTTGGAGGACTGGCACATTAAGTGATGGTCTTATGTTTTGTTTTGTTTTTTTTAATACTGAGAATCCAGGTATTTTCTTCTAAAAAATACAAAAAAGAAAAAAATTCCATCAATGTTTTTTTTTCCTATCAGAACTGCTTGTTATCATGCTTTACCTCACCTAACTTACCTAATGTAGCCATCAATTCCAAGAAATGAAAAGCATAATAATGTGGTTTTCCTCCAGGTTCTTAGAGAATTATTACCTTTAAAGTAAAACGTTTGCTATTAAGTCTGAAGGCTGTTTTAATCATTGGAGTCTTTACATATTATACAAATACGCAAGACCTTTTCACTTTTTCTTACTGCATGTTGCTGAAAAACTTCAAGGGAATGTTACCCTTACAATTTCATGAGGGAGAGAATACCAAGAGAGTTTTCCGAGCTCATTTGAAGTCTGAGAAGGCTATTGTACCCATTTTTAAAACCTGATCAAAATTCAGTCTGCTGTTTGTTACTAAATTATGTATCTCTGAAGCATAAATGTGTCGGCTTTAGAAAGTTACAAATTAGTGCATTTCCATATGACTTGGGAAAAATGTAATTTTAACCAATTTTGTTTGGGGTGAAAAAATATTGTTTGCATTATTTTATAACACAAGGGAGCTGTCAGCCCACATGGTCATCCAATTTCTGTGGCAGAGAGAGCTCCCTTGCATCTCAAATGGTTAGCAATAAAGCTTATACTTTTCACATTAATGCTACCAATAACCTATAAAAACACTTGCTTTATAGACTTTATTTTGCAAAGGAAAATGTGGTGAGTCTAACAGAAGAACTTGGTACCTTTTTTAGTAGATATTCCATTTTTCACTCCCATTATCTTTAATTCAAAAGTGTGAAACAGTATTTGAAGTTGTCCTGAAACTTATTATTTTTAATCCTTTTCAGATATGCTGATTTTATTGTATTCTAGAGGAGTTTAGTTTGCACTAGTTTCTCCTTCTGTCATCCCCAATGTTGCAGGGCTGTCATTCTTTGTTCTGTTAGCTAGTAGAGGCAGGTATTACTATTTCTGAAAATGCCAATTTGAAGACTAAATCATAAGACCTACAACAATATTGATAAAGAACTATTAAATATGACTTATTAGAAAATGCAAATGAGAACATATTAAGAAGAAAAAGGAAAGAAGAGCAGAAAATGTAGTGAAAGAAAAAAAGTAAATGGGAACATTAAAATGGAGGAAAGATTATGCAGGAAACAGATAAAGAATGGATATGAATGGCAGAAGTATTTTAGAGGCAATAGGAATCCTATTTCTTGTTTTTTTTTTTTTTTTTGTCTTTTTGCCTTTATATAGAGCCGCACCCAGGGCATATGGAGGTTCCCAGGCTAGGGGTCTAACAGGAGCTGTAGCTGCCGGCCTTCGCCACAGCCACAGCAACGCGGGATCCGAGCCGCATCTGCAACCTACACCACAGCTCGCGGCCGGATCCTTAACTCACTGAGCAAGGCCAGATCGAACCTGCAACCTCATGGTTATTAGTCGGATTTGTTAACCACTGAGCCACGACGGGAACTCCCTATTTCTTTTTTAAAGTTCTAGGTGTCAAAAACAGGAAAGTTGTTTTTAAGTTATAGGTGTAAAGCCTAGTGATGCCAATGTGATGACAAAAGATAAAATAATATTTACCTATGGCAGTTGTTTTCAATAGGGGGTATTGGTAACTACCATACTTCATACAAGTGAAGCATGAGTGTGGGGGATGCTACCAGTATCTAGTTAAGTAAAAGTCAGGGATGCTGCTAAATACCCTACAATCCATAGAACAGCTTTTACTGTCCCTAAACGTCAATAGTGCCAAGGAAGAAAAACCCTGGTCTATGCCATTAAGAAATTCTTTAAGAAGTTCCCATGTGGCACATCGAGGTAAGGATCTGGTATTGCCACAGCTACGGTGCAGGTTGAAACGGTGGTGTGGATTAGATCTTAGATCTCTGACCTAAGAACTTCCACATTCTTCAGGTGTGGCAAAATAAAAAATAAAAAAAATTATTTAAGAATGGTAAACTGGGATTTCCTATTGTGGCTCATTGGGTTTAGAATCCGACTTAGGATGTGGGTTCGATCCCTGGCCTTACTCACTGGATCAAGGATCCAGCATTTCCACAAGCTGCAGAATAGATCACAGGTGCGGCTCAAATCCTGTGGTTGTGGTGTAGGCTTCAGCTGCAATTCTGATTTAACCCCAGGCCCAAAAACTTCCATGTGCTGCAGGAGCAGCTGTAAAAAGAAAAAAAAAAAAAAAAAAAAGGCGGGGGGGGGG
>PVHT020000165.1:7993805-8063876 GCA_004024745.2 Catagonus wagneri
CTGTCTTTTCATTTTTGTAGGTTTTTGGTGCAGTGACCTTTGTGTCGACAATAGAGTTGTAGCCTCTCTTAGTTCAGGTGTTTGCCTCCCCTGTAGCTAAAGTTGGTATGGAGGGGGCTTGCTGTAGGCTTCCTGATGGGAGGGAGTGATGCCTGCTCACTGGTAGGTGGGTTGATTCCTCTCCCTCTGATGGATGGGGCTTTGTCTCTGGATGAGATTAGAGGCTGGCTGTGTGCCTGAGGGGTCTTTAGGCAGCCTGTTTACTGATGGGTGGGGCTGAGATCCCACTTGAATTGTTGTTTGGCCTGGGGCTTCTCAGCGCTGATGGGAGGGACCAGATTTTCCCAGAAATGGCCACCTCCAGAGAAATGCAGGCTGATGAATGTCCCCGAGAGCTTCACCTCCAATGCCCTTCCCCCACAAGGCACAGTCACCCCAGTTTTCCCAGGAGATCCTCCAGGAATTGCAGTCAGGTTCCACCCGGATTCCTATGGAGACTGCTTTGCCCTGGGACCCAGTGCACGTGAAAGTCTGTGTGTCTTTCAAGAATGGGGTCTCTGTTTCCCCCAGTCCTGTGGAGCTCCTGCACTCAAGCCCCGCTGGCCTACAATGCCAGATGCTCTGGGGGCTCTTTCTCCCTGTGCCCAATCCCCAGGCGTGGGGATTTGACGTGAGGCTCAGAACTCCCAGTCTTGTAGCTGAGTCTCTGTGATGCAGTTACTTTCCAGTCTGTGGGGCTTCCCACCCGGGAGGTATGGGGTTGCTTTTATCACATAATCGCCCCTCCTACCTCTTGATGTGGTCTCCGCTTTGTCTTCTGGAGCAGAGTATCTTTTTTGGAAGTTTAGAGTCCATTTGGTTGAAGGTTGCTCGGCATTTGGTTGTAGTTTTGCTGTTTTTTGGGAGAGAAATTGAGCTCCAGTCTTTCTATTCTGCCATCTTAATCCAATCCGAATCCGAATCCGAATTTGATCCTTTGAACAAATTCCCACTAAATAATGCAGAGTTGAAAAATAATCTATCTTACCTGTTCTTTATAATGTCTTTATGAATCCTCATAAGCATTTAAAGAATTCAATGTAATTCCTTAAAACAAGGCCAAGATACCCACTAATATTATTTCATTAAAATTCCCATCATGTAGAATATAACTGATATGGAAATACAGTAATGTGCCTATTAGCATAAAGGTGGTCCTAATGCAAAAATCAAAGACAGACTTTAAGAGAGAAAGTTAAATTTGGGGTGGGCATTGCTTTAGCAAAAGTGATAAAATGACATGTTCATGGTTGCTCATTTTTTAGGAATCAGCTTATGAAGCTGATTAAATTCTTGACCCAAATCCTCTTCCCTGCTCCTTTCACAACTCGAGATACACAGATATAGATACAGATATAGACATAGATACGGATATGTAATGCAACATTATCTACTATAACAATTGGTTTCTTTTTTGTCTCAACAATCACCAATCATCACAATGCCTGATGTAAGACACACAAAGATATTTATAAATATCTGATTTTGTCATACTCAGTGTGAATTACAGGGCTATGTTAGTAATGCTGACTTTGCTACCAAAATTTCTCTCCTGATTTTACTTTTGTTTTCCCAGTGTAGATCTGTGAAATATGTTGCTTTTTTGTAATGTGAAAAAAAGGACAATTATTTGTCCAACACACTCTAAAGCGAGCAGACTCAGACCTTCCTTTCCTTTACCTAAGCCCTCCCCTCTTATGATAATACTTTTTATTTTCCACTCAAACTGCATTCAAACTTACAGTGATTCATCTCCTAAATAGAGCTTAAAGAATGGATTTCACTCTGACAGCAATTCCTGAGAGGGAATTCATGTGGCTGTAGCTTGGTTCATTAAAACGTCTTTAGTAAGGATAGAAAGTAGGAATGTTGGTGAATGCTGACGTTAGAATATTTGAAGAGATGTATTCTTATTTGGAATATTCACTTTACTTGATTAAATTCTACCTTGACTAAACTACTTTTCAGTTCTGTCCTCGATGCTGTTGAAAACAAATTTTTTGTTGCATTCTTTCTTCTGCACAGCTTCTTAATCTCAAGACACAGTCTTCCCATGCACTCTTCATTATTTTTCAATTCTTACATCTCAATGATTAAACATTCAAAGTTTACTATTATAAAAAATTATAAATCAAGTATCTTGTTAAGAAATATCTTTTTTTTTTTTTTTTTTTTTGCTTTTCAGGGCCACACACGCTGCATACGGAAATTCCTGACTAGGAGTCAAATCAGAGATATAGCTGCCTGTCTATGCCACTGCCACAGCAACACCAGATCCAAGCCGTGTCTGCGACCTACACCACAGCTCGTGGCAATGCTGGATCCCTGACCCACTGAGCAAGCTAGGTATCAAACTCACATCCTCATGGTTCCTAGTCAGATTTTCTTCTGCTGTGGTGAACAGGAACTCCCAAAATAACTTAGTTTTTTTTTTTGAAATTAACTTTTGAACAAGATTGAAGTAACCTAAAGATGACCTCAAGAGAAATGAAAAAGAATGTTTTTATCAATTTACTTCTCACATGACTACTATCAGAGATCAATAAAATCCTAAAGAGTAGCACACAGGTGACTTTTACCCATAGATTATGGGTTTAGTCCTGAAATAAACAATGAAGGAGTGTACTTTTTTCCTTTGCATGAAATAGATACAAGCAAAGCTGATGGTATTATATGGTGTGAACTGGAAAGAATCATTACATGTTAAGTCACTATATGTTAACTGCATATATGTTAAGTCAAGAATGCAATTAAGATTCAACATGACTTTTGTATTTTTTAAACTCTCCATTTACTTTAATTAAGTTCACACTGTGAAATCTTTTTTCCCTTTCTTAATGATATAAAAAAAAAGGTGAAGTAAGAAATAGGATCAGGAGTTCCCATTCTGGCTCAATGGAAACAAATCTGACTAGTATCCATGAGGTCACAGGTTCAATCCTTGGCTTTGATCAGTGGGTTAAGGATCTGGCATTGCCATGAGCTCTGGTGTAGGTTGCAGATGCAGCTCAGATCTGGCGTTGCTGTGGCTGTGGTGTAAGCCAGAAAGTATAGCTCCAATTTGACTCTTAGCTTGGGAACCTCCATATGCCGCAGGTGGGGCCCTAAAAAGATCAATAAATCAAGAAATAAATAAATAAAATTTTTAAAAATAAAATAAAAAGTTAAAAAAAGAAATAGGATCTTTCTTTACTTTCCTTTTTTTTTTTTTTTTTTTTTTTACATTGGAGCTGCTGGGAGGAAATAGGACATTAGAATAGACTCTCTGGAATTATTTGGTTTAAAAATCATATACAGCATAGCCCACTTCATTATTGTTAATTATTATATAAAAATAAACAAAATGTATTGAAAAAGAAAGTGCTAATAAGAGGTAAAGAACCTCAGTTTGATTCCCTAGTTGCAATGTCTGGCAGCTAACTCAACCCAACACAATAAACAAGCCAAACATCACTGGAGAAAAGCTGATAAATGACAGTCAAACACGTTCTTATGGTAGAGAGAATGTAATAACGTTAGGATATTTACACGATATGACCCTGCCTATTAAGCCCCATTTTTCCTCTCAAATTCCTTAATCAGATGGCACTGTAGAAATATGAGCATCAGTTTAATAATTTTTCATTCAGGCTTTTCCTATTTGGATACAAGGTTCTATGAAACAACAGAATAAAGGTAAGAATCCTTTCTTTTATCTGTTAGATCAATAATTAAATTTTGATAAGAAATGGAAAGCCAAATGCAATTTAGTGGCCTCAGAATATAATATTAAATTGGTTAGATAGATCTCTCATGACATACAAGTGATGGAAATGACTTCTAAATATTCAATCTCTGAATAGAAGGATTAATGGCTGTTCAACAAATTAAATCCACACTGATGATACCATAAACTTTAAGACAGGTAACTGGCTACTAATAATTAAAAATTCCCTTTAGTTGGCCCTTCAAACTAAGTGGTAAGAACAACATAACATGGTGATAAAGAATCAATACAAAATTATATACATAGTCAAAGACTAACCTGTATGATATACTAAAGACAATATAGGTTTTCTGTTGCTGTGGCTGTGGTGTAGGCCAGTGGCCACAGCTCCGATTTGACCTCTAGCCTGGGAACCTCCATATGCTGCAGGTATGGCCCTAAAAAGAAAAAAGATAAAAGAAAAAAAAAGACACTCCAGGTTTTCAAAGGAGAGACTTACTAATAAAGGGTAAATCAGTAACTCTTTCATAGAAAATAGAACCTTTATTTTAACTTTAATTTTTAAGTTTTGAATAGGAAAAATTTTATATTCACACAAGAATAAAAATGAACATGAAGTTCATGGAGATAGAAGTGTTTTTTTTCATGGAAAAAAAATATAACGAAGGAAAAATGTTAGACAGACATAGCTAAAAAGGTAGCATAGGATCAGATTATTCTAATCATCTTGAAACAAGATAGAAAATTTTAGATTTAATCAGAAAGTAATTCAAGGTTTTGGATTAAAGTAGTGAAATTTTGAGAAGAAAATATTTAGGGAGTTCCTGTAGTGACTTAGCGGTAACAAGCCAGACTAGTATCCATGAGGATGTGGGTTCGATCCCTGGCCTTGCTCAGTGTCAACAATCCAGCGTTGCTATGAGCTGTGGTGTAGGTTGCACATGCAGCTCAGATCCCCTGTTGCTGTGGCTGTGGTGTAGGCCAGCAGCTGGAGCTCCACTTCTACCCCTAGCCTGGGAACTTCCATATGCTGAGGATGTGGCCATAAAAAAATAAAGAATTTTGCATGACATAGAGAAATAATGATGGAGTGGGTGAACATGAAACTTGAGAAGGACATTTGAAAAGACTACTGTTTTGTTCATTCTGGTACTATTAAGAATTAATCAGAGTAGCACAGACTTTGGTTTTCTGCTAAATATAAGCAATGAATAAGAGGACTTGGTCAACATTTCAAATTGCTAGTTTGGTAACAGAGAATATAATTTTCATGAAAGAAATAGCCCATTAATACAATGAAAAAGTGGCCTTGAACATCCCCTTGTCACACCTATGAAACAATCTGTCTATGCTCATTCCCTAGCTTGATAGCAAATACTTGGTTTTAGATCCATGTTTCAACGATCAGTGAAGTTCTATCAATTTCACTTAAGTTCCTATGTGCTAGGGTCACAAAATTAATGAATTCTCCTTAAAATTTATCTATTATGTGCATTTCAGTTTTTCTCTTTGCCAAAAAAAGTGATTACTCGAACGTATTAATGAAATGTAAAGATATATTCATTTATAGAATTATTTTATGAGATTATTATAATTAAATTTTCTGCTAGATACTAGAGACATTATTTATATGCTATTTTTATTTTAAAAAGAGTAAAAGCATTAGAAAGATACTTAGATTTAGCTATCTGTCCCCACTAACATACTTCAAAAAGAAATGCAAAATACTTCAATAAATCACAGACTGTTTACCCAGCATTAGGAACATTTTTGACTCTTGACCTCCCCAAAATAAACTAATTTTATGTATTTTCATAGTACAATTTAAATAACATACACATTGAGTCTTAGAAACTGTTGCCTCCACAACAAGACATTGAACCATAGGGCATTACAATCCTATAGTGTGCTGGCAAAGTGAGGATTAGGAAACCAAAGGGGACTATAAGTTCTCAAGTATATGCTTTATACGCAGTTTAAAAACATTCAGAATTTATTAGCTCTACAAAAAATTCATGGAGATGAAAAAGAAAGCAAGTAAAAATGCTTCATATTTGTTTACTTTTATGGAAGCAGAGTTAATTTACAATATCATGTTAGTTTCAAGTGTAGAGCAAAGTGATTCAGATATATACATATTTTTTTTAAAGATTCTCTTCCATTATAGGCTATTACAAGATATTAAGAATAGTTTCCTGTGCTATACAGTAGGTCCTTGTTGTTTACCTATTTTATTTATAATACTGTATATCAGTTAATCCTATCTGTTTGTGTCATATTCAATTTCATCAGTGTCTTACAGTTGTCAGAGTTCAGGTCTTTTGAATCCTTTGGGAGGTTTATTCCTAGGTATTTTATTATTTTTGGTGCAACAGTAAATGGGGATGTTCACCTAATTTCTCTTTATAATATTTAATTGTTAGTGTATAGAAATGCAAACTATTTCTATATATTAATTTTCTATACAGCAACTTTACCAAATTCATTGATGAGCTCTAGTAGTTTTCTGGTTGTATCTTCAGTATTTTCTATGTATAGCATCATGTCACCTGCAAACAGTGACAATTTTACCTCTTCTTTTTCAGTTTGGATTTTTTTCTTTTTCTTCTCTGATCGCCATGGAAAAGACTTCCAAAACTGTGTTGAATAAAAGTGGAGAGAGTAGGAATACTTGTCTTGTTCCTAATGTCAGAGGAAATGCTTTGAGCTTTCCACTGTTGAATATGACGTTAGCTTTGGATTTGTCATGTATAGCCTTTATTATGTTGAGAAAGAGTCTCTCTATGCCCACTATCTGAAGAGTTTTTATCATTAATGGATGTTGAAATTTTATCAAAAGCTTTTTATACACTATTGAGATGATCATAAAGTCTTTATTCTTTAATTTCTTAATGTGGTGTATCACATTGATTGATATGCAGATATTGAAAAATCCTGGCATTCCTGGGATAAATCCCACTTTATCATGATGTATCATCCTTTCAAAGTATTGAAAGATTCAAGTTGCTAGTATTTTGTTGAGGGATTTTGCACCCATATTCATCTGTGATATTGGCCTGTAATTTTCTTTTCTGTCTGTATCACTGTCTGGTTATCAGGGTGATGATGACTGGCCTTACAGAACGAGTTTAAAATTGTTCCTTTCTCTTTAATTCTTGGGATAGTTTCAGAAGGACAGGCATTAACTCTTCTTTAAATGTCTAGTAGAATTCACCTATTAAGCCACTCGGTCCTGAACTTCTGATTGTTGGGAACCAAAAGAATCAAAAGTAATTTTTATAACTATGGATTCAATTATCATAATTTTAACAATTTAAAAATTATTATATTTTTTTATAATTACAGATTCAACTTCAGAACTGGTCATTTATCTATTCATATTTTCTACTTCTTGCTTCAGTCTTAGCAGATGATACCTTTCTCAGAATATGTCCATTTCCCTCTAGGTTTTCAATTTTATTGGAATATAGTTGCTCACAGTAGTCCTTTCTGATCCTTTGTATTTCTGTTGTGTCAGTTGTAACATTTCTCATTTCTGACTTAATGGACTTAGAACTTCCTTTTTTTCTTTATGAGACTGTCTAAAGGTTTATCACTTTTGTTTATCTTTTCAAAAAACCAGCTATTAGTATCATTGATCTTTTCATTTAGTTTCTTCATCTCTATTCCATTTATTTCTGCTCTGATATTTCTGATTTATTTTATTGTACTACTCTGGGTTTTGTTTGTTCTTCTTTTACAGTTCCTTTAGTTGTAAAGTTAGGTTGTTTATTTAACATTTTCTTATTTCCTAAGGTAAGCTTTTATCATTATACACTTCCTACTTAGATATGATTTTGCTGTGTCCCATAGGTTTTAGATTGTTGTGTTTCCATTTCCATTTCTCTCTAGGTATTTTTTTTGTAGTTTCCGCCTTGCGTTCTTCAGTGATCCATTGGTTGTATAGTACCTACTGATTAGCCTCCACATGATTGTGGTTTTTGCATTTTTTTAACTTTATTTCTAGCTTTAAAGCACTGTAGCAATGTGGTCAGAAAATATGCTTGATATGATTTCAGCTTGTAAAAATTTAACAAGGCTTGCTTTGTGGCCTAGCATACGATCTATCCTGGGGAACATTCCATGTGTGCTTAAAAAGAATGTGTAGTATTCTTCTTTCAGATGAAATGCTCTATAAATACAAATTTAGTCCATTTGGTATAATGTATCATTTAAGGCCTGTGTTTCCTTATTGATTTTCTGTCTGGATAATCTGTTTGCTAATGTAAGTGGGTGTTAAAGTTCCCCACTATTATTGTGCTCCTATCAATTTCTCCTTATATTCTGTTAACATTTGCCTTATATATTGAAGTGATCCTATGTTAGTGTATATGTATTTACAATTGTTATATCTTCTCTTGGATTGACCTTTTGATCATTATGTAATGTCCCTGTCTCCTGTTACAGTCTTTATTTTAAATACTAGTGTTGTTGTCTGATATAAGTATTGCAACTCTGGTTTTCTTTTTCTTTTAATTTCCAATTGTGTGAAATAACTTTTTCCATCCCCTTGCATTCAGGCTATATGTATCTCTAGATCTGAAGTGTATATTGTGGGCAGAAAATATTGGCTGTCTTTCTATATCTACAAAACTATTCTATGTCCTTTGGTTGGGCATTTAGTCCATTTACAGTTAAAGTAATTATCAATATGTATGGCTCCTATTGCCATTTTGTTAATTGTTTTGGATCTGTTTTTGTAGATCTTATTCTCCCCCCACCCCCTTACTTCTGTTGTCCTCTTTTGATTTGATGGCTAACTTTAGTGTTATTTTTGGATTACTTTCTCTTTTTTTTTGGTATGAATATCTGTTATAGATTTTTGTTTTGTGGTTAACATGAGTTTTTGTATAGGAGTCTATATTTATACATGCTGGTTTTAAGGTGCTGACCTCTTAATTTCAAGTACATTTTAGATACCCTGCATTTGTATTCTCCTCATTATTACTGTTTTTGAGTTTATATTCTACATCTAATTGTTTTTTATATCCCTTATTGGTCATGGTGGATACAGATAATTTAACTATTTTTGCCTTTTACATCCCTGTTGTCTTTGTGCATGAATGATTTCCTACCTTAATTGTATATTAGCCTTTACCAGTGAGCTTTTTATATTTTGGAATTTTCCTTTTTCTAGTTGTGGACTTTTCTTTTTTATCAAGGGAAGTTCCTTTAGCACTTGCTTTAAATCTGGTTTGGTACTGATGAATTCTTTTGGCTTTTGCTTGTCTGTAAAGCTTTTGATTTATCCATCAGATCTGAATGAGACCTTTGCTTATTAGAGTATTCCTAATTCCTGATTAGACTATTGTAGGCTTTTTCTTTTCCATCATTCTAAGTGCACTGAATCACTCCTTTCTGGCCTGCAGAGTTTCTGATGAGAAAACAGGTGATAGTCTTCTGGGAGTCCCCTTAAATGTTATTTGCTGTTCTTCCTTTGTTGCTTTTAATATTCTCTTTATATTTAAATTTTGTCATTCTTATTACAATGTGTCTTCTTATGTTCCTCTGTTGATTAATACTGAATGGGACACTGTGCACTTCTTGGACTTGGATATGTTTCCTTCCCTAGGTTAGGGAGTTTTTCAGGTATTGTCTCTCGAAATATTTCTCAATCCCTTCCTCCCTCTCTCTCTCTTCTCCTTCTGAGACCTTACAGTGTGAATATTAGTGCACTTGATATTGTCTCATAGGTCTCTTAAATCATCATTTCTTTTCAACCTTTTTTTTCTATTTTTTTCTTTTCAGTGGCAGTGATTTCTATTACTTTGTCTTCCAGCTCACTGATACATTTTTCTACCTTGTTTAGTCTACTACTGGCTCCTTCTAGATTTTTTTTTTAATTTTAGTTACTGTATTTTTTAATTTTGTTTGGTTGTTCTTCATATTTTCTACTTCTTTGATAAAAACTTCTAATATTTCTCTATGCATCTATTCTCCCATTGGGTTTTTTGATCATCTTTATGATAATTACTCTGAATTATTTTTTGGGTAAGTTACCTAGCTTCACATCACTCAGTTCTTCTGGGGCCTTACCTTGTTCCTTCATCTGAAACATATTAATTTGTTGCATCATTTTGTCTAAACTTCTATTTGCATTTTTTATGTATTTGATAGTTGGGTTATGTTTCTAGACATTGGAGAAGTGGCATTCTCTAGGAGATGTCCTATGTGTTTGAGCAGTGCCCTCCCTTCTCATCATTCAAGGGCTAGGGACCCTCTGACCCCAGATTAGCGTTTGGCCTGCATTTATAGACTTAGTCTATAGGCTGTGGTACTGTACTTTTCTTACTTTGTGGGTTAGGCTGCTCTAGAAGTTGCGCAGTCTTCCTAGTGGGAGGGGCAGTGTCTGGCCCCTTGTGTGTAGAATTGGGTCATGGTCCTCTAGTAGGCAGGGGCTTTTCTAGGAGTGTGTTTAGAGGCAGATATGGGCTCAGAAAATCTTTAAGTAGCTTATCTGCTAATGGGTGGGGCTGTGTCCCCAACTAGCTTGTTGTTTGGCCTGAGGTATTTCAGCACTTAAGCCAACAGGCTACTGGGTGGGGCCAGATCATGATACCAAAATGTTTTCACTGGAAGAATGAAGAGAAACAGTGCATTATATGAACAAATAATGTAATATGTTCTTGCAGAGGAAATCTGGGTAAAGGCACAAGAAGGAAAAGTAAGTGTTGTAACATGTTCACATTTATTTAAGTTTTAATATAATTTTATCTTATTAAACTTTAGGTCAGTTTAAGCAAATCCCTAACCCAAATGTAGTTTAATTTATATATATGTTCAATTTCTTTCATGGGAGATATTGAAATAGGCAAAATAAATTATAATACATGGAAGTAAAGTTGTAAAGGACTCTAACATGTATATTATGCTCCAGAAAATCCTAAAGAATTAAAAATTTAAAGGGGCCTTATAGAGTACTAAATCCATTCAGTTATTTTTCTTTTACGTACCTTGATTAGCTATATTAAATGATCAAAGTGTTCCAGAATGGCTATAAGGAACTTAAGAAATCCCCTCTTTGTAGAAAAAGGAAAACTAGACAAAACTATCAAAAACAACCATTTTTAGTCTCTGAAAAATAAATTTTTAAAAGGTATATAAAAATTGGAAGCATTTATTTAAGATAATTTATTGAACCTCATTAAGAACATTAGGGGTGTGTGTTATTTTTATGCAAGGCTGCTACATCCTTTCCATCCCTGCTCTGTCATGTACTGGCAGGTGGAGTAGCTCATAAATACCTACAGTTCCCATACTCTCTTCCTAGCTCCAGGATTTAGAAGTTCCACTCCAAGTATTCCTAGGGTAGCCTGTGAGAACCAGTGGCTCCCCTCATCTTGACAGCTCCAGCTCTATGTTACAGAAATTCTGCCCAGGAAAGGCACGAAAAGCTATGAGAAATAGCTAAGTGTCCTTGCCTGAAGGGGCTGACTTTATTTGCAACATAGAATGAAACAAACAAACAAACAAAACCACACAACTGTTGCCAGGAAAGACTAATATCTCCATTACATGTGTATGTTAAAAAACAAACAAACAAACAAAAATCACAAATCGGACAGAAATTTAACAGGGATTCCCAGAGACAGAAGAGTCAAAAGGACCCCACTAAGATTACACTAATTTGTGGTGGTCTGGAAGGCTGAGTACCTGCATGAAACAGTGCCCATGCAGGAGCAATGGAAGGGAGGATTTGTGAGCCCCTAGACTCGGTCTGAATAATCAATAGATCTGTAAACATTTTGAACTTCTAAAGAAGAATCATAAGCTCACACAGATCCACTGACAATGCATGGAAATCTCACTGCTGCAGGGAGCTTGAACACAACTTCTGACCAACCATTAGTAAAGGTTACTAAGCTTTAGTGATTTAGTAATTCAGACTTAATTTTTTTTTCAAAAAAGAATCTGAGTAATAATATCAGAGGCTACACACCATTGAGAAGCCAGACTTCACAGAATTTATAGAAATAATTCACTAAACAAGCAAATAAAACGAGCAGTGTCAACCAACACTGAAGCATGAGAATCATAATCCAGAGTTTCTATAAATTATATTTTACAGTGTAAAATGTCTCAAAAACTACGAAATATGCATATAAAGATAGGCATGACCCATAGAGTGAAAACATGTGGATAATAAAAAATAATTTTAAAATTGACTAGTTAATTAATTTAGTAGACAAATATTTCAAATCAGTAATTATAACTATGTTTAAAGCATTCACAGAAGCTTTATTTAAAAAAAATGAAAGGAGGTATGAAATAAATTAGCAAATAAAGATATCAATAAATAGAAATTATGAAAGAAAGAGCAAATAATTTTTTTGAGTTGCAAAAGAAATAACTGAAATGAAAAATTTATGAGAGGGACTCAACAGTAGATTTGATCACAAAGAAGAATAAGTGAACTTAAAGATAGATCAATAGAAGTATTCCAATCTCAGATACAAAGAGAAAAAATAAGTAAAATGAACAGAGCCTCAGAGATCTGTGGGACACGCTCAAGCAAATTTACATATGTATAATGATAGAACAAAATGAGAGGAGAGCTAGACAAGGGAAGAAAGATTATTCAAGGAAATAATGGCTAAAAAGTTTCTGAAAAGACTATACATATCTAAGAAACTTAACAATGTCCAAAAAGATAAGCACAGAGAGATCACACCTAGACACATCATAGACAAACACTTGAAAGATAAATATGAAGAAAAAAATCTTGAAAGAATCAAAAGAAAATGAATCACTATGCACAAGAGAACCCCATTAAGATAAACAGTTGACCTCTCATCAGAAACAACAGAGGTCAAGAGGTGTGGTCAAGATATTTCAAACGGTGAAAGAAGTTCATTGTGTCTATTTAGTTTCCACATGTAAGTGGTAGAATTGGATGTTGCTGTCTAATTGTCTGACTGGTTTCACGTCCCATGATAATTTCTAGGCCTATCCATGTTGCTATAAATGTTGTGATTTTGTTCCTTTTAATGGCTGAGTAATATTCCATTGTGTGTATGTACCATATCTTCCCTATCCACTCCTTTGTCGACGGGCATTTAGGTTGTTTCCATGACTTGGCTATTGCATAGACTGCTGCAATGAACACTGGAGTACATGTGTCTTTTCGAGTCATGGCTTCCTCTGGATAGATGCCCAGGAGTGGGATTGCTGGATCAAATGGTAATTCTATTTTGAGTTTTCTGAGGAACGTCCATACTGTTTTCCACAGTGGCTGCACCAATTTGCATTCCCACCAACAGTGTAATAGGGATTCTTTTTCTCCACACCCTCTCCAGCACTTACTGTTTGTAGACTTTTTGATGATGGCCATTCTGGCCGGTGTAAGGTGGTACCTCATAGTGGTTTTGATTTGCATTTCTCTAATAACAAGTGATGTTGAACGTCTTTTCAAGTGTTTTTTTGCCATCTGTATGTCTTCTTTGGAGAATTGTCTGTTTAGATCATCCGCCCATTTTTTGATGGGGTTGTTTGTTATTTTTGGTATTGAGCTGTAGGAGGTGTTTGTAAATTTTGGAGATTAATCCCTTGTCAGTCAATTCATTTACAAATATATAGATCAGTGGAACAGGACAGAAACCCCAGAATTAAACCCATACATCTATAGTCAACTAATCTATGGCCAAGGAGGCAAGAACGTACACTGGAGAAAAGACAGCCTCTTCAATAAGTGGTGCTGGGAAAACTGGACAGCCACATATAAAAAAATGAAACTAGAACACTTCCTAACACCATGCACAAAAATAAACTCAAAATGGATTAAAGATCTAGATATAAGACCAGATACTATAAAACTCTTAGAGGAAAACAGAGGCCAAACACTCTCTGGCATAAATGATAGCAACATCTTCTCAGATCCATCTGTCAGAGTAAGGACAATAAAAAGAGAAATAAACAAACGGGGCTTAATTAAACTTAAAAGTTTCTGCACAGCAAAGGAAACCCTAAACAAAACAAAAAGACAACACACAGAATGGGAGAAAATATTTGTAAATGAATCAAATGGTGAAAGAAAAACAAAAGAAAACAGTAATTGTCAACTAAGAACCCAGCATGCTATATTTCAGAAATTAAGGCAAAGTAAAAATATAAATAGAGAAACAAAGACTGAAAAATTGTTTCTAGCAGACCTGGCTTACTAAATCTAAAAGAAGTTATTCAGTCCAGGCAGAAGTGACATCAGAGAATAATTCAAATCCACACAATGAAACAAAAAGTGCCAATAAACAGAATTATAAAAAATTTATAAAAGCCATTATATGTTTTGTTTTCCATTTTCTCTGAATGATTTTTAATCGCAAAAACCAATATCTATATAAGATTGTAATGCTGGAAAATGGTATTATTAAATCTAATATGAATAACAATGTAACTTATATGACATTCATAGCACAAAGAAAGGATGAGGGAATAGAATATGACACCAAGAAGTAATTCAAATATACATAAGAAAAATGTACACAATATACGTAACAATACATATAAGAAAAGTAACTGAATAAATATTTTACCACTTTTTAACTGGTCTTCTCATTCATTCACTTACTTGCCCTATCCATATTGGCCAGTTGTTCCTGGCACAAGCCAAGCTCTTCCTTGCCTAAGGGATTTCACTTTCTGATACCTCTCTTCTTGGGGCACTAGAAAATCTTCAGATCTTCAGATTATCAAAATTTTTCAGGTATGGATGATTTCATACAGGACTCTACCAAAAATTTGCATGCTAGGCCTCCTCTTTACCACTCTATCTAAAACAGCATTCCAAATCTTTTCCATCATTTCTATTCCTTTACATACATATCTGAGAAATACTCCAAAACAAATCAGTCAAAAATAGTTATAAATAGTCATAATTCCTACCAGGAAAGACATAAAAACCTGATTTGGAACTTATCTATTAGTAATTATTTGACCTAATTTTGATTCATTTATTAAACAAATTAAATATCTCTACATAATTTGTTTACTTCAATATTTGCTTGTTATTTCTCCTGAACAATGCAGATACTTATTTTTTAATCTCTATGATGTATTTTTCTCTTCCCAGTACATTATGTGCTCAATGAGTAAATGGTATAATTTAGGTTGTAGAAAGCACTTGAAATGATGACAACTCCTTATGTGACAAATAGCAGTCAAAAGTCTTGAACTTCTTAGGAATTTCTGAAAGCTCCATCATGGAACTGAGATAGTCTACAAAGTACATTTAATTACATGAACTCTTGAGTCCCATTTAGAGTATGTAGCTTAGCTTTGTGCTGCCAACTACAATTGTACTTTATAATCTTTTCCAAGTCAAAGGACCTGTTTCCTAACTTGTAACTGCTCCTCAAGAAGAAAATGCAGGGGTGTATGTTGTCTAGGCTTTAAAAGTATTTTATACAGTGTGATATGCACAATTAAGAAATAATTAATAACAATTAAGAAATAACAATTACAGTCTAATACAAGCTGATATCTGAATGCCATTAAATAGTTCGGTCATGCTGAAAGAGATTTAATAGTATCACCTGTGCATTAGCCCTGGTCACAAATGGGGAAGTTATCATTTGTACACAATCCTGACATATAAAAAAAAAAAAAACTTGAATGGAATAAAATACACTTAACCTTAAAACCATACTTAATGAAACAATTTCCTTTTTGCTGTTGAAAAGGTGCATGAGAATTTCACAGGACTTTTAGTTTATTATAGATATCAATTATTACTGCCCTGATAAGTATGAAGGAGCTGGCTAATAAGGAATTATGGTTAATAAGAAACCAGGAAAACTATTTCTGACTAGATCTTTAATTTTGCATAATTTTAAAAAGGAAAAAGGATCCAGAATCAATCATACAAAGCATTGAGAAAGAGAGGAGAATAAATGTGTAAAATGACAGTTACTGCCTTGGTTTAAGTGCAACAGAAAGATAAAGCAAGCAACAACAAAAAATATATAGCATAAGTTTGCCTTTTAGTTGAGTGATTCTAAACTGGGAGTGATTTTGCCTCCCAGGGGACTTTTGGTAATGTTTTTCACAGTTTGTTGCAACAAACTGAGTACTGTAGGACAGCCTCTCAGAACAAAGAAATGGGTCCCAAACGTTAACAGTTCTCAAGGTTGAAACAGCCTACACTAGGACACTCAAATTTTTGTAAGAATAAATTTAATGTTGTATATTTTGTCTATCCGCAACTTCCAAAAAAGAATTAGTGTGAATGAGGAAAATTACAGATTTCTGCTGGAAAGATAATCAAGTAGGACTGGCAGACATTCAAAACTTACATCCAAGCATAACTTTCTGAAGGTTAAACTCCTTTTAACTTCATCCAAATCAAGACAGGATTTGTGTCTGGAGAGATTACAAATTCTGGTCATCCTTTGACATGTCCCCCTATCAGTTAGAGAATATATAACAAATGCTGGTCATGTCAATTTTCCCTCTTTTCTACCTCAGCTCATTTTCTTCAGCTTGATAGAAATAAAGTAGACACAGACAGATTGTGTATGTGGAAGGGAAAAAAGAGCTGGAAAGAAAGTGAAAAGCTAATCCACTATAATGCCAGTCTACACCAACGATAGCATGCCAAAACTCTAAGGAGCCGTCCGTTAGAATTGCTGACAGTGTTGGCTCCTATGACAGTCTTCGAAATAGTGAGTTTCAATAGTTCCACTCTCAAATTATTAAGGCAACCGTGAACTTTACCAAAGTTTTTTTATCTTCCAGTTAAAAATAGATATTGCTTTTATTTCAAAATTAGTATTTTCCAAAATATTTAGATATTATGTCAATCTATCTTTCATTCTCTAATAATAATGTCTCCTTTCCTAGAGGTATTATAGGGATTTTGTAATACTCAAATAAAGTACATGTTTGTTCCTAGGAATTTCATGACATCTATTGAAATAAAGTGGGAATAACCTAAGTGATGAAAGATCATGTTTTTGAATCTCTTATTAACATATCATCATACCTGAGTATATAACAACTGAATATTTAAAAAATAATTTTCATTTAAATTCTGTACTGTATCACCCACGTAATTAATATTTATCATTACTCTGATTCTATCTTTAGCATTTTTTTGTGTTAAGAATTATATGATATAGAGGACATAAGATCCTGCTTGCTTCAGAAAAAAAAGGTTTTTTCTTGATCCCCTGGAGCCTTCCCAGCAACTACAGGACATTATAACTACCTCTCTAAAATAAGGCTTTACTCTAGGAATAAATAGAGCTAAATTGGAGTGCTGTTGGCCAATGGTGTTGTAAAATTCCTGTCCTTTTTTCAGAAGATTTTGGAGCCAATTCATCCTACCTCTATTCTCATAAACAATTCACCTCGACCCAGACTGTCTTTGCACCTTCTCCTCATTATAAGAGGTGGACCGAGGATGTTGAGTCAGGCTTCATCACACAAGCAGATAGAACATGGCCTGGATCTGGCCTTGTTACTCTCATAACTCCTTCCCAGATCCACTATTTATACTTCTAAACAAACAGGACTTGATCACAGAAGGACAAGAATAACAACAAAAATTTAAAAAAATACACTTTCCTTCAAATTATTTTGACATACTTGAGTGACTAAACTCTACTTAGACCCACTTTCTTGAGTTATAAAGTGATGATATTAATAACAGCTACTCTAACAATTTCAAAGTTATTCTAAGGTTCAAAAGAGATATCATACATTATCTTCAAATTCTAGCATCTCCTTCCCCATTCTCACTTTGTCTCACTTGATGACTTACATATCTGTCTGCATTACACCTTCAATTGCATGGTAACAGCTATTCCAAACTCAACATGTTTAAAATTGAACTGATCTTTCCTCCAAATTTATTTTACTGACAGTCTTTCCAATTTCACTTGATCACAACTCTTACTTTCTCAGGCTAAAATCTTAACAGATATACTTCACTCCATTCTCATTCACCTCCCAAATTTAGTCTTTCAGGAAATGTTGCCTGCTTTGTCTTCAAAGTATATTTAGGATTTGATCTCTATAACTGCACGGGTCAACTGTGTCTCCCCCAAAATACACAGTGATGCTGCAACCCTCAGTGCCTCAGAATACATCCTTATTTGGAAATAAGGTCTCTATAGAGGTAATCAGTTTAAAGTGAGGTCATTAGACTAGACCCTACACAATACTAGCAGTGTCTTTACAAAAAGAAATTGGGAGATAGAGACATACAGACACACACAAACAGAGAAAACATCATATGAAGAGGAAGGATAAGGGTGATACATTTACAAACCAAGGAACACAAAAGGTTGAGTGCAATTCACAAGAACCTAGAAAAGACAGAGGAATGACATTTCCTGTACAGTTTTCATAGGGCTCATTTCCCTACCAACACTTTGATTTCGTATGTTTGGCCTCCAGAACTGTCAGACAATAACTTTCTCTTGTTAGAAAGCTCCCAGTTTGTGGTACTTTATTATGGCAGTCCTAGCAAACTAAAACAATATCTAGCATAATCTCTCATTTGGATTATTGTTCTAACCTCTTAACTAGTCTCTCTGCTTCCATTCTTGAACCACTATAGAACTATTTTTGAGAATATGTCAGATTTTGTATGTTCCTTTATCCAAATCCCCAAAGCAAGCACTATTACAATGTCCTAAAGACTATAACGTTGTAGTCTCCCATTACACTTAGATCTTATTCCATTGTTCTTTTCCACATCTCTGTTCCAGCCACACTGTCCTCTGTTCTATACTTAAGGTGACTAACTGTACAAGTTTCCCTGGAGCTTAGTACACAGGGCACTCAATAGAAAATAAAGATAATTCCAGGCAAAAAATATATATATATTGTGACAATGAGCAAGAAAATTGGTCACCCTATTGCTATTCATTGAATAGGCTAGACACCTTTATGCAATAAGACCTAGAAGTTTGCTTTAGCTAGAATAAGAATTTAAGAAAGATACCTAGATCTCCATTTTAATAACTTCCTCAACTACTTAAAGATTTTATTCAAAGCCTTCCTTCTTCACACAGCCTATACTGTTCAGCCTACTTAAATTGTGATCCTCCTTCCTATACTTCCAGACCTCCTATCTTGCCCAGTCTTCTTTTTTCAATCATGCAAATCACTTTCTAATATATCATTTATCATATACAATCTATCATATACAACATAATTTAATTATGACTAATTTCTTATAGCTAATAAATTCATATACTCAACTGTAAATGTATAGTAACATAGTATTTTACATCAGGAATTATTTTGTATTTATATTCCTTCCTTTTATCTTTGGATTAAAAAATATGTGTAAGTAAATTTCCTATGCTCCTACTAAGAATAGAATAGTATACTTTCTTTCACTTTCTTATACACTCTTTATATCATAATTCATTATTTTTGTTTTCCATACACATGAAAATGCATGGACTCACACTAACAGTGGCCTAAGATCTTCATATAGCTGTTTAAGATCTCTGTACGTATCACCCATTCATTGAATCTCTTACTTTGGGCTGGGTACTATGTTTGGCACTGGAGATTACAAGATGAATATGACATAGCCTTTGCTTCTAAGAGTAGTTATGCTTGCAAATAAATAGAAGCCTAATGCATTAAATCTTTTAAAAATGACTTAAATTTTAAAAGATATGGTTTTGGAGTTTTCACTGTGGCACACTGGAAATAAATCCTACTAGTATCCATGTGGATGAGGATTTGATCCCTACCCTCCCTCAGTGGGGTAAGGGATCTGCGGTTGCCATTGTTCATAGCATAAAATAATAACAAAAGTATCCACACCTAAATTGGCTCTATATAATTGCAGTAAGATTAAACTGCACCAAGTTGTATCTCTAATGTACCTCCCTCAGTGTGTATTTGCTCTGTTCAATTCTTCTTGGTAATACCAAGGCATGTGAAATACAGCCACTATCTCTTTTGATACATAATCTTCATCCACTCTAAAATTTAAAAATAGAGTTATCTTGTTCATAATGTAGATTTTGATCACATAAATTTTAAGTAGATTGAGTAAATAATAATATTTAGGAAAATAATTCTCCAAGTTAGTTAATTTATTCAGTTCATACTAACACACTTAGTACTATAAAGTGTTCATGTTGATGGAGACTCACTGATAAACAAGGGAGCCAGGACTATTACCCTTGTAGCGTTCATTGTACAATAAGAGAGGCAGGTAATATACTGATATCTAGCAAATTAGTAGTAAGTCTAAAAAGGGGGGTGGGCTCTTCGTAAGGACAGATTGTGATCAAAATGTCAAAGTCACAGGGCTGGAATACTTATTACATATGTAGTTGTTGATGAAATATTTCAATATGTTGAAAACTGAGATAAATTACGGACCTGAAAAAAGTTATTAGACATGGTGAAATAAGTAGAAAGCACTAGTGACGCAGCTACTAGCCAAGGAATGCCAAAGTAGTCACAAGAAACTAGCAAGAGGCAAGGTAAAGAGTTTTCTGTAAATCTTTCAAAGGGAGAATGGTCCTGCTGACAATTGGATTTCAGATGGCAAACTTCCAAAACTGTGAGAGAATAACTTCCGCTGTTTTAAGCCACCAGGTTTGTGGTAATCTATAACAGTAGCCCTAGGGGAATAATACAGACCATAGAGCCAAGATTCTAGCTACAGAATGTGTCACGGCATTCTTCCTATTGGACTCAGATGATGGGAGACACCAGCAGGACATTAGAGGGTGGGCAGTAAGGAATCCGGGTATTTTTCCATTGTTGTCTTCCTTAGCTTTATAGTTCTGGCAATGACTTCGTCTCTTGACAGCAACTCCTATCTATCTTCCATATTCCAGGTCCCACTGCCTCCTGTGACACCCTATCTGCTTCCCTTACCCCTTAATCCTGGGGTGGTAACAGCTACCTTCTGTTGTTTCTCTCTGGACTATGCCATGTTTCTTCCTTGCCTTTCTCTGCTATATTTCTCACTATCTGAGTTTTCATTCATCTATTTTATGTATTCCTTTATTATCTAGCTTCTTAATAAGAATATATTTCCATTAGACATGGATCTTGTCTGTTCATTGCTCTAATCCCAGCCACAGAACAGTACCTAGCACATAATACTAGCTCAAAATACTTTTTGAACGAAAAAAAAATGACTGAATAGAAAATAAATCTAAAATATCACAAACCACCTTTGCTTAGCTTGGTGCCTTGGTTAACTGACTAAAAAAAATTAAGTAATTCTGCCACACAGTAAAATTTCCTGCATAGTAAAAGGGAGAACAGTGACATAAAACCTAATCTACCGGATCTAATTCAATGTTCTTTCTGATGACAGGGGCATGTCTGAACCAAATGGGTCAATATCTATGAATGTTCTCAAGAAACTATACTTAGTAAGTATCCCAATTTATACTCAAATTCACAGAGCCCTGCGTATATTATTTAGAGTAGAATGGATTTCTTATTGGTAGAATCTTGATTATTATGTCCATAGAATAAATGCCCCAGTGCAGCTTATTTCATTATTGCTAACAAAACTGCACAATTAAAGGATAGTGAATGCTGAAAATTTTCTACAATTTTATGCTTTTAAATAGCACCACAATAAAAATGTTCAGATAATAAAAGAGAATTTATGTAAAGTAACACATGGACCATTTGGTTATATTTGACTCCTTAATGTATTCCAAAGGCATCTTTCGCCTCAGGGAGACAGAATATTTGAATAGAGGAAAAATAATATCCCAGAGAAGAGCAAACAACAGGGGTAAATTCCATTTATGGCTGAGGATGATAATCAGATGATACCTCAACTATTCAAAATAGAAATGATATAAGGAAGGAAAAGAAACATAATTGGTAAAGGATAAATAGCAGTGTGTATCCATTAGAGTGCAATGAGAGACACATATTTGAAAGCAATACTAGAAGATTTCAAACAAAAGATGAAAAAAAGTTATAACAAAGGAGATGTTGCTATTTGAAGGGTGTGATGGGATCAAGGATAGCACGAGTCACTTTTTCTTAAAAGCTTTCAACAGAAAAGAAAACATAATTATTTAAAGTGTAAAAGGAACATCTTCTAAAATATGTTAAATATGAAATGAGATATACATATTTAAAAAGAGTATATCTATCAACCTTCAGACTGATATTCATATTTTTAAGGGGTAACAGAAAAACCACCCATGGAAAAATGAAGATAATATCTGTAAAGTGTATAAAACAGCATACAGTAGAGATTTACTTAGATGCTTGGGTTTAAGGAGTGTAATGACATGGATAAAAGGAAGGGTATAATAAAATGCATAAATGAAATGGCATAATGAGATGCATAATTGGACAAACGTAACGATATGCAAAGGAGAAAGATGTAATATGAGACATTTTTTAGAAGTGTAATGAGATGCATAAATAGAAAGGTATAATGAGATGTGCATGTTTAAGTAATGTAATGAGAAATATAGGTTATAATAACATACATGAAAGTTATTTAGTAATGAGATATACAAGGGAAAGGCTTTAATGAAATCCACAAATGGAGAATATGTAAAGAGGCTTAAAGAAGATGTAATAAGATGCACATATTTGAAAGTTATAATGAGATGCTTTAATGGAAGTGCATAATGAAATGTATATGTTTGAAAGGTGTAATGAGACACATTAAAAGGGAAGAATGTAAAGCAATTCTCTCCTCCTATGGAGAATAATGCTTTCTGAAAGCTTTGAAGAGTCATCATCCTAAGGGATTTCTGTATTTTTTACTTCAGTATAAACTAAGACACCATCAGCAGCTTCAACCACTACCACATTAAATAGCTTTTCCCCTGGGTCCACGTTATTTTTGGCTGTATGGTTTAAAACGCCTGGGGCCACATTCCAAGTACAATTTAGAACTGATGTTGATTATTAGACAAAAACACAAGATGAGGTAAAGAATAAGGAAAAAAGAAATGAACAGCTAATAAGTCTTTATTTGACACTGGTGTTGTGCTAAGAATATTTGTGTAATTAAATGTTCTACTAACCTTATAAGGCAGATATTATTATCTCCCCCTCACAACTTAGAAAAGTGAGCTCAGAGGTTAAATTGGTAGCTCAAGGTCATATGGCTGGTAAGTACTGGAGCCAGAACTTTAAAACAGGTCTGCCTGGTTCTCAAGTATTCCTTTCCATCTCCATTTGCGTTTTTATTATTTTTCTAAATTCATTTATCTCTCTCTCTCTTTTTTAACTTTTGTTTGGCTTTATTTTGCTGGGTAATAACTGCTAATTATGGCTGAAATCTCCAAAGAGGCCTTATTAACACCTCCAGTCATGAATGTCACATGTTTACACAACTAATTGTCTCACTGAGAGAATAAGGGATAACAGAATAGCCACCCTGTTACTTGAGGTATCTGAAAAATTATTAATCTCATTTATTTCTGAACAATTTTGCACCATATTTTGCTCCATATGACAACTATTTGAACCTTAAAGAAATTAACAGGTTTTAAAAATTAGACCAATAATTTTGAAAAGTAATTTCAGAATATACTTTGGTAGATTGTGGTTTTCCCAGAGAATGAACATGAAGTAGAGCAGATGAGACCTTGTTCACTGCTATTTAAAAATCTGTGTGAACCTACCCAGTTTCATAGCTGCTCCTGAAATCTTGTTTTGTTACCTATAAAATGGGGATAATAGAATTTATCCCATTAAATTGTATTATTGTGAAATAAAATAACATGTAATATATCTGGAACATTCTATAGTATATAATAAGTAAAGAATTAGTGTCAATTCCTTCATCCTAACTTTTAATCAACTTTTTATGTTTTTATTTTGTTTTTTGCTTTTTAGTGATACTACTGTGGTACATGGAAGTTCCCAGGCTAGGGTCTGAATTGGAGCTACAGCTGCTGACCTGTGTCACAGCCATAACCACGCTGGATCTGAGCTGAGTCGGCAAACTACACCACAGCTCACAGCAATACCAGATCCTTAACCCACTAAGCAAGGTCAGAGATGGAACCTGCATCCTCACAGGTACCAGTTGGATTCATTTCTGCTGCACCACAATGGGAACTCCTAATCAAGTCTGAATAAGTAATTATATGAAAATAATCCTAGGCTTTAAACTTCCATGCATTTAGTTTGTGGTAGTTTATGTCAACAGACTAACTTAACAGAGGAAAAAAAAAAAAAAAAACAGAGAATGTTTTACAATAATGCTCTCTATGATGGTTGTGGGCAATTTTTTTTGGATTAATTACTTACAGAATGAAAAGACATTAATTGGAAGAGAAAATGATTTTTTATAAAATATAACTACCACAATTATTTCTCCTTTTATTGACAGAATTCAAATTACACTAAGGACAAGGTAAATTTGTGACCTTTTACCCTCACACTAATAACTTTGCATAACCTTAATCAATCAGACTAATATAGCAATTATCATCTTGACCACATCCCCATTGGAGTCCGTGATTATTTTAGGATAACTAGTTATTGTTCAATTAAGATTCTACGAAAGGAGGTCAATCGTTGGTCATTTTTACTCATTAAAATTTTGAAGTTTTATCCAGAGTATTTTTCTTCACAATTGAGGATCACATTTGTAATTAACTATGAAAAAGTCAGTCATTCACCATACAATGAAAAGCTGACTAGATAGCTTGGATCTAAGAATAGAATCTAAGTATATATTTTAGATTGACATACATATTTTATTTAAGTACACCACACAGTGCTTTCCTTTTTTTTTCTTAGGTGGGCCAGCACAAAGACGATGGGATTAACAGACAAAAACTACTATATATAAAATAGATAAACAACAACAATATAGTGTACAACAGAGAATTATACCCATTATCTTATAATAACCTATAATTGAATACAATCTTCAAAAATACCAAATCACTATGCTGTACATCAGTAACTAACACAATTTTGTAAGGCAACTATACTTCAACTTAAAAATAAAAGAACAGACACCTAGATCAATGGAAAAGAATAAAGAGCCTAGAAATATACTCAAGTATAGTCAAATGATATCTGATAGAAATGCAAAGGATGTCAAAAGGAAAAGGATAGATTTTTCAATAAATGATGCTGGAACAACTGGAGATCCATGGGTTAAAAAAATTAAGCTGTATATAGTCTACACACCAATAACAAAATTAACTCAAAATGGATTATAGGTTTTAATATAAAATTTGAAATTATAAAACTCCTAGAAGAAATAAAAACCAAAATCTACATAACCTTAGTTTGGTGACTAGTTTGTACATATAATACAAAAACATGTTCAATTTTAAAAAAGAAAAAAGGCTTTAGTAAAATGAAATGACTGAATTTTTTATTTGTTTGTTTTTTTGTTTAATGGCCCCACCTGTGGCATACGGGAGTTCCCAGGCTAGGGGCTGAAATGGAATTGCAACTTCAATCTATTATCCACAGGCAAGCAATACTAGGTCCAAACCACATTTGCAACCTGTGCTGCAATTTGCAGCAACACCAGATCCTTAACCCACAGAGCGAGGCCAGAGATCGAACGTGCATCCTTGCAGACATTATGTTGGGTTCTTACTGCTGAGCCACAGCAGGAACTCCTGAACTTTACGTTTAAAAACTACCATTCAGGTGAACACTGTAAATGTAATGAAAGTAAAGCTACAAAATAGGGGAATATATTTGCAAAACACTTATCTAATAAAGGATTGACATGCAAATTATACAAAAACGCTTAAAACTAACAATAAGAAAGCAAACAACCCAAATAAGATATGAGAAAAAGAAATATACCACCAGTTAACCAACAAAAATATACAGATGGCAAATAAGCATATGAGAAGATAACCGCATATTATGTCTTGGGAAACTGCAAATTTAAAATGACAAAAACATATTAGTATACATATATGAGAAGAGCTAAAATCCATAACCTTAAAAATATTAATGGCTGACAACAATGCAGGGCAACAGAACTCACAGTCATTGCTGGTGGGATTGCAAAATGATATAGCTATTTTAAAAGTTTCTTAAAAGCTGAGCACCAGTCTATCATAAACCAGCAATATTTTTTCTAGATACTTACCCAACTGATTTGGAAACTTATGTATACTCACACATACCAAAAAGAATGCAGTATTATTCATAATTGTAGCAGTCTAATTCATAATTGTCCAAAACTGGAAGCAACCAAGATTTCCTACAATAAGTGAAAGAATAAACATGCATGGTCTACCCATGCTATGGAATGCTATTCAGACATAAAAAGAAATGATCATTAATCCTGGTAAAGACATAGATGAATGCATATTCATAAGTAAAAGAAGTCAGACTAAAAAGGCTACATACTTCATGATTCCAGTTACATGACATTTTGAAAATCGGAAAACAATGAATATTATAAACAGATCAGTGGTGGCTAGCAGTTCAGGGAAGGGGACAGTTAAATAGATGAAACACGAGGGATCTTTTTGGGACAGTAGAACTATTCCCTATGATACTGCTATGGTAGATCCATGATCCTAAGCACTTTTCAAAACCCAATGTGCTGTACAGCAGAAACTGACAGAACCATTGTAAATCAACAACAATAAAAATTTAAAAAAAATTAAAAAACAATGACTGTTTTAACACACAGAACTTTGATGTATGCAAAACTTTAAAAATCACTTAGAACACAAGGAGATTTCAGGATTGAATGCAAACTATGATCAAAATATATAACTGTATTACAAAAAAGTGTGAAGCCACCTCACTGAATGGGACAGGGAAAGTGGTACTAACTTAAGGAGCCTTAGAATTAAATAAAGTTTACACACATACACACACACACACACACACACACACACACACACATGCAATGGAAGTGAACAATTAAGTAAATAGATGATACATGATGGGAACTAGTTTGTCCCTGTTGATGTGGAAGTTCACACAAAAGCAAGGGCAACAGGTTACAATGATAAATGGGGTAATGGATTAGAGTTGAAACATCAGTGTAAATTCATGTTTACCTTAATGCATTTGCACATGGTTAAATACAGAAAGATTTGTATATATGTGCACATGCATGAGTTAGTATACCCACATATATTTCCTTAATCTATAATCTGAGAGGCCCAGAAGCAATGATACCCCATAGCATAAATGACACCTAGATTTTGGTTTCTAAAGTATAATTTTATGATAAAGGGAAATAGGGCTCTTTGTAGAAAAGGCTGTTTCCAGCACGAGGCAAGAAATATACAAAAAGAGCCTCAACTATCTTCTAGTTCTGAAATAAAGAAGTGCTTAAAATATACAAAAAAATAAGGATATATTAAATCAACTGAAAGAAAGAGCTCCCAAAGGCAATGCTAAAAAATCTGAACACAATAATGTCTAGTTATAAGCTAAGCATAATATAAATGTTCCTGAATTCATACTGCTATAAATAATGTTGGAATAAATACACAAATGTGGGAGAATAAACAGATATCTCATGCAGAATCACAAATGCATATGTATGTTCTTTCCTCTTAAGGAGGTGTGGCATAACTGCCAAATAATGAAGGGATGGCAGCACATAGATGTTTCCTTCTAAAGAATACAGAGAAAAGACCAAAAAGAGAAGCCTTAACACTAGAGAAACTCGACAAACACTTTCTCAGTCTGTTGATCAAGGTTAACATCAACAGTGAGAATTCACGTTGATAGTATGTACTTTCGATATGATGTGATGAGAATGGCAATTTACCTGTGTGACCTTACTCCACCAAACTGATAAGCCAGTCTAGTAATGAGAAAACATGAGGGAGATAATAACTAATAGACATTCTGCAAAAATACCTGGCCAGGGCTTTTCAAAACTGTCAAAGTAATGAAAAATAAAAAAAACTGAGAAACTGTCACAGCTAAGAGACAGTTAAGGAAACATGACAATTAAATGTAATGTGGTGATCATAAAACAGAAAAAAAAGGATATTGGGCAAAAAATAAGGAAAATTTTAATAATTTATATATTTTAGTAATAAATGTATATCCCAGTAAGAGTAAAAAATATTTGATGTAAATGTAGGATGTTAATGGGGTAGATGAATGTGGGAGTATATGGGAATTCTCTATTTGCACTTTTTCTGTAAAGCTAAAGATATTCCAAAATTTATGTTTATTAAAGTAAATTTATGTACAAAAACTAAAAAGAAGGAGAAATAAAGGCTTTCTCAGACAAAAATAGAAAAGTCATTGGTCAAAAACCAAAATCATAAAGAAATGTTAAAGTAACTTTCCAAACAGAAGGAATGTGCTAAAGATTAGTGTGAATCTACATAAATAAATGAAAAATGCTGCAAATATAAATATAAAAAGAAATTGATTTATTTTATGTTTTGTTTCTCTAAAAGGTTATGAACTATAGATGGCAAAAGAAGCAGCAATGTAATATATGTTTATAGCATATATAAAACTAAAATATGTTACAGCCATAGTAAAAAAATATGGAGGGGGAATGGAAATAGGTTTTAAGATCATATACTACATGTGAAGTAGTATCATGTTATTTGGAAATGCACTCATATTAATAAAGGTGTGTGATTTAAGTACTATGGCAACCAAGGTAGAATGGGGGAAGCAGAAATCTCAAGCTAAAAAGGTCAGGGATTGAGAGCAGAAATTAGCATAGACATAAAACTCCTCCACAAAAGTTTAGCAAATAAAATTTAGAAATATATAAAAAGAATAATATACTTGTATCAAGTGGGGTTCATCCCATGAATACAAGGCTGGCTCAATACACAAAAATGAATTAAGGCAATTTGATGTATTTTTATAGTAATGAAGAAAATGCTTATGATTATCTTAATTGACACAAAAAAGCACTTGAAAAATTTTAATATCCATTCATGATATAAACTGTCAGCTGAGGTCAAATAAAGAGGAACTGACCTAACTCTCCAATGGGTATTTATAAAAAATAAATAAATAACTCCAGAGATAATGTGATACTTAATGATTTTCTTTCTTTCTTTTTTCTTTTTAGGGCTGCACCTGAGGCATATGGAAGTTCACAGGCTAAGGGTAGAATTGGAGCTGCAGCTGCCAGCCTATACCACAACCACAGCAACACAGGATCCAAGCCATGCTTACTACCTACACCACAGCTTGAGGCAATGTTGGATCCTTAATCCTCTAAGCGAGGCCAGGGATCGAACCTGCATCGTCATGGATACTAGAAGGGTTCAGTACTGCTGAGCTACAACAGCAACTCCTGATACTTTTTTTTTTTTTTGTCTTTTTGCCTTTATCGAGAGCCACACCCATGGCATATGGAGGTTCCCAGGCGAGGGGTCTAACAGGAGCTGTAGCTGCCAGCCTTCACCATGGCCACAGCAACGCGGGATCCGAGCCGCATCTGCAACCTATGCCACAGCTCACGGCAACGCCGGATCCTTAACCCACTGAGCAAGGCCAGGGATCGAACTCGCAACCTCATGGTTCTTAGTCAGATTCGTTAACCACTGAGCCATGACGGGAACTCCAGCAACTACTGATACTTAATGATGAATTACTGAATGATTTTCCCCTCAGTTCAAAAACAAGGCAAGGAGATCATCTCTCACAACTCCTATTCAACATGTACTGAAAGACCCTGGCAGTGCAATAAAGCAAGAAAAGGAATAAAAGACATCCAGATTAGAAAACAAGAATTTAAACTGCTAGTCACAGAGCATGATTGTCTACATAGAAAATTCTAAGGAATTATAAAAGAACTTTTAGAACTAATAATTGAGTTTTAGCAAATGTACAAAATAAGGTCAATGTAGAAAAATCAATTAAATTTATATAAACTAGTGATGAACAATTAAAATTTGAAATAAAAAAGCACCATTTATAATAGCATCACAGGTATAATCTAAAACTATGTACGAGATGTGTGTGCTAAGAACTAAAAAGCACTGATGAAATAAATTAGAGAAATTCTAAATAAATGGAGATATGTATATTGGGTTTGTATACTGGAAAATTTAATATTGTTAAGATGTCATTTCCCCACAAATAGATCCAGATATTCGATTCAATCTCAATCAGAATCCCAGCAGGTATTTTTATAGATATGAACAAGCTGATTCTAACATTTAAATGGAAAAGTAAGTAAACTAGAAAAGTCAAAATCTATTTGAGAAAGTAGAACTAAGTTTGAAGAGAAACAGAAAATTAGTATTTTCTTAATTATCTCTCCAAGATATTTATTTATCAGTTACAAAGACAATTTTTTCAAGTACTTTTCTGCCTCAGTTGAGATGATATGTGGAAAAACCCAGCAGACTTTAACAAGATATAAGGTTAATTTCATGAGATACGACAATCAACATGCGTGCCCTGACCTCGTGCCCTGAGAAAGAAACATCACTTACGCGTTTCTCTTGACAAAAACGCATAACCTCAATCTAATCATGAGAAAACATGAAACCAACCCAAATTGTGTGACATTATACGATAAGTAACCGATGTTCTTCAAACATGTCAATTCATGAAAGACAAAGAGAGACCGGAAAAATATGATACATTAGAGGAGAATAAAGAGACGTGACAAAACTAAATGCAGAGTGAGATTCTGGAAGAGAAAAAACATATTAGTAGGAAAACTTATGAAAACTATGTAATGCCTGTTGAGTAGTTAACACTGAATACCTGTGTTAAATTTTTAGTTTTGACTAGTGTCCCACAGTAATGTAAGACTACAGTAAGGGAGGCTGAGTGATGTGTATACCAGAAATAAATATTTCTGTAAGTCTAAAATAATTTCAAAAAACAAAGTAAAAAATGCAAACAGAACATTAAATTTAAAAAATGTTATTGTGTTAACTGTTATTTATGAACATTTATCAACTGAATACCTTACAATCACTTGGATAAAGAATAGTACAAAGGACTAGACTTTCACATTTATATGAAATGATCACTCTGATGGAAACAGATATTTCTGAAAACAGCTTACATAGCAGTATGAGGTATTTTGGTCAGATTTAATTTATTTTTAAATAACTTTTTTTAGAACTTTTTCACCACTAATTAGCGACAAAAAGGTAGAATAGACACAAGCACAGTTAAAAAAAAAGTTTTAGGAATTTTAAAGTAAGAATAGTAACAATTCCTATTAAATAAAATTGAGAAAGTATGATAAATGAAAGGACAGTTGCAGGATGCAAGAAACATAATACACTTGCATCATCTTAGTATTATAGAAATGGAGAGCTCAGGTCACAGAAGCTGTCATTCATTAATAGTTTATTCATTCTATATGAATGTTAGTAGTATATTTTCACATGTGTGATTTTGTTCCTCCTTTGATTAGTTATGGATTTTCGAGAAACTCATTTTGTTTGTTTACATTCTCCCAACTTTAAAACCTCATGACTTCAAGACATTTAATACAATGTTTTCTATGAGCACTCAACACAAGTCTAGACCCAAATTAATTATCCCCTATCAGGACAACCTTTTTGGTTTCAAGTATAAGAAACTCAAACAGAACTAAGCAAAATGTAAATTGATCTATTCAAATAGATTGAATATCCAGAGAAAATAATAAGCTTCAGGTTCTGCTGAATCTAGATCTCAAACTATCATTAGGGTGTCTCTTCTCTATCTCTTTCTCTGTCTCCAAGTTCCCTTTCCCTCTGTGTTGGAGTTGGCTTTATTAAAAGAGCTTTCTTCATATGGAGGGAACATTCATATGGTTTCTTCTGGGGCAGGACGTGTGATTCACCTAGCTAAATCATAATAAGAGAGCAAGGTCCTTCTAAAGAATTGCAGTAAATTAAGGGAAATAAAACTGGACAAAACCTGAAATATATGCTTTACGGTTATTATTATTACTAGTCTTTTCTATCATGATCATGATTACTGTCACCTTATTTTCCCTAGAAATTCATACCCTCAGTTACAGTTTGATTTCTCTTTTTGCCTAATTTTCCATTGGCAATCTTCCTTTACTTGGTACTCTTTTTTTTTTTTTTGCTTTTTAGGGCCACACCCACGGCATACAGAGGTTCCCAGGCTAAGGGTCCAATTGAAGCTACAGCTGCCGGCCTACACCACAGCCACAGCAAAGCCAGATCCGAGACGCATCTGCGACCTACACTACAGCTCACGGCAATGCCGGATCCTTAACCACTGAGCGAGGCCAGGGATCGAACCTGCAACCTCATGGCTCCTAGTCAGATTCATTTCCACTGCGCCACGACGGAAACTTCCTTACTTGATACTCTTATCACTGTCCTATTTAAGTATCCTAAAAAGAGAGGCAATTACATATAAGATACCACTGAAGAAAATTTGCACTATGATTTCAACATGAAAAATCAAATATAGCATCATTTTTGAACATTTAAAGACATCCATATAATAGACAACATAATTTATAGAGAATATAACCTCTCAAAAACCTGTATCTCACCACCTTAAGAAAAATGTGCAAACTCTTTCTTGCACTATTAGAGCTAAAAGATATGCACATTGTTTTTCAAATTTCATTTTCTGTGTGAATGGTTTTCTTTTCTGGGCATAGTGATTAGTTGCATATATTTCTCCTTAGAATATGAATTATAAACAAGTAAACAACCCTCCCATATCCTTAGTTTTATGTTAAAGAATACTGTGCTAAAGAACAAGGATTAGGGAGTCAAATAAACATTAATGCTTATTCAGTCTAATCTACCTACTTTTATATGCTGACTGCCTCTACCTTTTGCTATACAAAAGCCATGTTTCTGTGAATTTTAAATGTGCTTAACTTTGCACAATTATTTTTGCAAAGGAACATTACAGTTTTATATTTTACCGAAAATGGAGACAATAGAAAATTAAATGTGGTGCCTGTGCAGTTGAAGTCCTATTTTTATTAAAAAAGGAGATGTAAATTATAATAGTTAAGCACAGTTAAATTATGCTAATCTGATATTTATCAGAAAGAAAATGTTAAACGAAATCTAAAAAATAACTTCTGATTCAACTTTAGAATACGGAATTACTCAATATAAAAAAAATTGCAGACTATGTACCCCCAAATTAGAAATACAACTGTTGCTGTCTGCAACATTATTTTCCTTTTATCCAAGCAAAGATAAATTGTTTTAATCTTTTCAAAGTTAAACAGCTACTTTTTCATTTTTCCTGCCTTTTTTCCTTTAATTTCTTATGAAAATTGTTTCAATGATTCAGACACTATTTCAGTGGTACAGAGTGATTTCTAGACCTGGTGCCATTTCTGGCAGGCATTCTGACAATGTTAATTGCTAATTTGTTTTTTGAACTCTCACTATTTTCTAGGTATCCTTCAATTTTACTACAAGTGAAACAGTTGCTAAAATATCTGCCTCCTCACTCGGTGCATCTGAGGTCCTAAGACCTTAAACGTCTTCCACTTTCCAAAGCAAGACTTACATATGAGGTCTCCGAAAAACCTGTTGTGTGATCTTTACTTGGCCCTACTCACAAGCAATAAAAAATTGTTGGAGATACACATGGGAAGTTGGAAATTTATGAGAGTATTTCTTTGGAAAGAATCAATAGAGTGTTATGAGTCCTGATTCCCTTGTCAGTGTGGGAGCAGAAGTCTAGTAAGGGATATCTTCAGGAGATCATTCCCAGTGAGATCACAGGATCCGTGAACTTCGTACAACTCAGTGGGATTGAGGAGAAAGAACTGATTAGAGAAGATGATAGGCTTCCTTTAGACCTTGAGAAAAAATGGTGGACCAGTGTCATTTCACACGAAGTATATGGATTGGTCCCTGCAATAATGTCAGATTTTGGCCTGGAGGGATGTCTTAAACATTAAGGTGGTCTCAGCAAATAGAGCCTAGTTTATGGGTAGAATCAGATTATGTGAGTCCTGAAACATGGAATTTGTTCGGGAGGATGCATTATGGAAAATAATCTAGGAGTTCCCGTCATGGCTCAGTGGTTAACGAATCCGACCAAGAACCATGAGGTTGCAGGTTCGATCCCTGGCCTTGCTCAGTGGGTTAAGGATCTGGCGTTGCCGTGAGCTGTGGTGTATGTTGTAGACGCAGCTCAGATCCCGCGTTGCTATGGCTGTGGCAGCTACAGCTCCTGTTAGACCCCTAGCCTGGGAACCTCCATATGCCGCGGATGCGGCTCTAGATAAAATGCAAAAAGACAAAAAAAAAAAGAAAAAGAAAATAATCTAAAAGATAGCTTAGTTGAGAATTAACAAAAACACAATCATGTAAACATATTGACAAATTCCCTCTCCAGTCTTTGGGTATAGCTTGTGCACATATAGGTCCCTGAGTTTAACTTCCACTGGCTTTAGGAAATCTGCATTGCACCTAGAATCACAGATGAGTAGACTGAGGCAAAATAATAATCAACTCGTGGAGAAGTAGTTACTCACTTCACAGTGTCTCCAAAGAACCCACAAAATAAACTATGAAAGAGAACAGAAAGAGCTAACTCCATTATGAATCCTACAATGTTTTCTGAGGTACACAAAGAGCTCCATTATGAATTCTACAATGTAATCCCTCTTGATATTACTGTTTTATAAAATCCAGAAAGTTAAAACAACTGAAGTTTACAGAGTCATAAGGGGCAAAAGGGGATTTGTATACATGACTGTATACAAATAGCTGGAATATTTGTATACAGTTGGAATAGTTGGAATATTTTTAATCATCATGTCACCCTGACACAACAGAGCCTAACCAGTGATTTCCTTAAGTCCATAGGTCTAAACAGAAATTAAATTTTGACCTTCTTAAACCTGCTCCCTGGCTCTTAAATCTTGACTTATGAACTACTGTAATTTCATTTCTGTTTGCCTCTCAACTCCAAATTAGCCTTTATAATGTGTACTTCTGCCAAAGGACTCTGACTAAGTTCTTCACCTGAAACATTCTAACAAGCTAATTCATTTTTAAATTCTGCAACTCACATTTTAAATACTAAAACATTTAAATAAGTATTTCCTTACAAAATATTCAACAGGGACTTACATCCACTTATGCAATAATGCAGATGCCTATTAACAGACTTATATATACAAAGCACTGGACTTAGGGCTCTGCAAAGGAAATGCAGGTAATGTGAGTTTAGGAGACAGTGCATGTAAGTAGTTACAGGACAAAAGGAATGGTCAGAAGGGAAGGAAGTCTTTGTGGATTTTGTAAATATTGGTTAAACAGAGTCTGAAGACTCTGTGATAAGAGTCTCTAGTGATAGAGATGGAGCAGAATAGTTATATAGGTAGCTGTAAAAGTTCCAGTAAGGGACCATAGAGAGGAAAACCTAGGGAACTTAAGGAGATCACTTAAGTTAATAATTGCTCAAGAGGGTTATCAGAATGAGGCAGGCTTTCTCGACTAGTGGTGGTGCGAGCTATGACTCAAGTCAGTCGGTGGGGGTGGGGTGAAGTCTACATTCAGGTTCAGACCAAGGGCAGGAGTTTAAGGACCACCCTTCTGCTGATTTGAACTTGAAGAAAGAGGAAGATGCAGTCTTTTCCCACCCCCACTCCCCTTAAGTTATAAAACTAATCCTCAGGGCAGAGCCTCCTTACCTGCCTGCTTCCATCTCTCACAAGTGTCCTATCTTAATAAATCTTTCTTGCCTATCACTTTCTCTCTCACTGAATTCCTTCCGTGTGGAGGCACAAAGAACTTGAACTTCAGTCAGTTCAGACACCGGGTGAGTGATTCTAATTTAAAAACTGTAGGCTCAAGTCCCAATCTTTGTTTAGGCTGTGTTTAAGTTCTGGCACGTGGATTCAAGTTCCTGTCTGGGTTCTGGCTAAGTGCTGTCAAGGTTTAACCCATAAGTGCCATCAGTCTCATTACGGCCTAAAAATATAAGATATAGGGCTCCAGGATTCTTTTCTCCCTCACTTTTCTGACTTTCCATTGTTATGCTATTTGATGTATGTAAAGTTGTGACTGAAAGGAGTAGAGTTCTTAAAATTGTTAGAATGTAGTATTCACAAAGAATAATTTCCGTCAATGATGGTCTATGGGGCAATTTTTAATCAAAACAGTCAATCACCACTCAACACATTCCTAGAATAACAGTCCTAAGCATAAACTTCAAATAAGTGTGGCTTCATGATACAGAAAAAAACATTAACTGACTCGCAGAGTTTAACTTGTTTTCTTCTTACCCCACCGTCATCACTAACCTAAACAGACACATGAACTACAGAGAGAATGGAGTTGGAGCAGAAAATAAAAGGTTAAATATTGATCAGAAATTCTATATCCTATAAGGTTATTTCCAGGGTTAGCTGGGTGGTAGGATACAACTCCCAGGTAAGTTTGAGAATTTAAGAGCAGAGATGAGTCATGTTTACTTTTTGTCTGGCGCACAAACCACAGAGTACCCCATGCATTCAGAATATGAGGAAAAAGGATTGCTTTCTAAAGAACTAGAGAGAGTCTTTTATAACCTACGTGGAATCCCAGTATGTTGCAGTGAGCAGCTTTTTTGTTTTTTTCTTTCATTTTTCTTGTGTGGCTTGGAAGAGCATGGAAGTTTGCATTATCTTAGAGACCTCAGGTTGAGAGCAAGAGTTTGATCCTCCAATGCCAGAATGGGTAGTAGAGCTAGTGACAAAGTGGAATGTGGACTTCTTGAAAGCAGATATTAACCATTCATAAATAGTTAAGGCAATGACCCAGTAGGTGAGTTACATCATGTAAGATGGGAAAAAGTGGTAATAGGTCCTTTTTTCAGGCCATAGTACTGTGAAAATCATAGAAACAACCCTATCCCACAGTCTTGGATTTAAATGCTATTTCATGTAAGAGAATATGAAAACAGAAAAATTGAGAGCAGGCTATGATGGAATTTAAACCTAAAAAAATTTGAGAAAAAATGGACTACATTAAAATTTCTAATTATCACACAGAATGATTGATTTGAATTATAAGGAAAAAAATAAAGAAAATGACATTTATCTTGCACCTGAATTTGTTCCCTGATAATATCACACTTGCAAAAGGAGTATATCAACTTTCATGTAATTGATCTATGTCTCAAGTTAATTATTTTTATGGCATGATTGAATATTCATGAAACTCCAGCTATACTAGTTATCATTCTCTATGGGTATTTGAAATCCAGACTAGACAGGAACCCACATATGCCCAAGGGAATGGAAGCTATGTACCCATTTAAAACCATTAGCTGCTCTTAATAAGCTAAGCCTTAAGAAATTCATCCTTAACTCAAGGATAAAGTCTCAGGAAAGGTGGTATCAAAGCACCACGTTGGTTAAAACTCTTCTGGGGATTTAAGTGACCTATAACTTCACAATGATATGCTTTTTTTTCTAAAAGAGTCTTAGTTTAAATATTCAGCTTTGGGAGAAGGATCAAGATGGCAGAGGAGTAAGATGCAGCACTTACCTCTTCCTATAAACACATCAAAAAAACACATACACGTGTAGAATGATTCACACAGAACATCTACTGAATGCTTGCAGAAGACCTCAAATCTCCAAAAAAGGCAGGAAATCCTCCAAATAACTGGGTAGAACCAAAAAAAAAAAAAAAAAGAGAGAGAGAGAGAGAGAAAGAGAGAAAAGGAAGATGATGGGACTAGCGCTCTTGGGAGGAAGCTGTTAAAAAGGAAAGGAACCCACACCCTGGGAAGCCACCTAACCAACAGGGAGATCAGCCAAGATGGAGGGATCTCAAAGTTGCCAAGAAAAGTTCAGCAGCTGGACTAAGGAGGGCAAAGCATAGAAAGAGCTACACAGATCATCTGCACCACTGCCCTGGACACCACAGACTGAGATGCTTGGGCAGGGGTTGGGCACTGAGACTCAGGCTCTGGAGGTCAGTTTCAGGGATAGGACTAGGTTTGGCTGTATGAAGACAGCCTGAGGGGCTAAGAAGAGGTGCTCCCAGGGCTATGGAGTGGATCGTCACAGCCAAGGGAAACTGAGAGGAAGTCTGGCCCCATAGAAGAAGCAAGGTGCCATTGCTGGGGAGGGTGAGGGGAGGAGGGATGGACTTCCATAGGAATTTCTTCCCCTGAGCACGTACAGACTCTCACAAAGATAGGCGCCTCTGGCACAGGCTACGGGTGATAAGGTGCCACTTACATGTGCAATGGGGCACCTCGTGTGGGCTGTGAGTGGCCAGGTACTTCTTGTGTGGGCTAAGGGCAGCAAGGGGCTTCTTGAATGATCCACAGGTGGCAGGAACAAACCACAGCAGTCATCTCAGAAACAAAAGGGGGGCACGGCTTGCCATCATTTAGGGGTCTGTGAACAGGCTCCACCTGTGGCCCCAGTCACCTCAGAGTTTGGCAAAGAAGACATCACTGCAACTGAAATCCCATGGGAACACACCCACACTGCTACTGCCATACCAAATGCTCTGGACACTGCAGATACGTGTTTGATCACTGTCACTTCCCAGGACCCTGCAGCTAGGAGCAGCCTGTGCAGTACCTCCTGCATGGGCTAAGCAGGGCAGGGTGCCTGTTATGTGGTCTACAGCTGGCAGGGGCAAACCACCACAGTTATCTCTGACTCCAGAGGTGGGCAAGACCCACCACCAAAAGGGGTTCATGAATAGGCACCACTTGCAGCCCTGGTCACCTCAGAGGGCACCACAGAGGCAGGCATTGTGACCGAACACCATTGTTGTTGCTGTCACTCCCCTCGGAACTCACAAAGCCTGCCCCTCCCCCTGCCAAATGTTCCAGGCACTGCCTAAATCTGCCTGGGGCTCATTACCTCTTCCCGGGGCCCTTCAGCTAAGAGTAGCATGGACCATATTCCAGCAGGTCCGTGTACTGTCAAGAACCTAGGAACTAGGCACTGACTAATAGCCCTGCCCATTGCCTCCTTCTCCCTGGAAACACACTCAGCACCATATCAAGGGGATAAAAGCCTGCTCACACTGAGGAAAGAGGCAGCAAATATGCAAATGCCCACACCAAAAATAAATAGTAACGCCTCACCAAATACAAAGGGGTGTTCTTCCATAGAAATAGCCCTCCAAGACTACAGTAGTTGGTTTCCTAAAGCTCACAGAAAAAGAAAAAATAAATGCAAAAGGAAGAAGCTCAGGAACCATTCCCAGTTAAAAGAACAGGAGACTGAAGCAGGAAACAATGAAACAGACCTCTGCGGTCTAAAAGACACTGAGTTTGAAACGCAGACAGTGAAAATACTGAAAAAATTAAGGGTGAATATGAAGGAATTAAGAGAAAATATAAACAGTAATGCAGATTACTTTAGAAAGGAACTAGAAAATATGAGGAACATCGAAAAATTGGAAAATTCATTTTCAGTGACACGAACTGAGTTAAAGGCACTAAAGAGCAGAATGAATAATGAAGAGGAATGAAATAGTAATTTGGAAGACAGAATAATAGAAATCACCCAATCAGGAGAGCAGACAGAAAACCAAATTTAAAAAAAAAGATAGTAATATAAGAGATCTAAGGGATAATACAAAGCAAGCCAATCTACACATAATAGGGATACCAGAATGAGAAGAAAAATAAATACGGATTGAAAATACATTGGAAGAAACTATGTCTGAAAACTTTCCCAATCTAAAGGAAACTGATATCAAGATACAGGAAGCTTAGATGGCTGCAAACAAGTTGAACTCAAACAGGCCCACACCAAAACATATTATAACAAAAATGGCAAAATTTAAAGATAAAGAGAGGATTCTAAAGGGAGCAAGAGAAAAACAAAATGTTCATTATAAAGGAGCCCCAATCAGGCTATGAGCTGATTTCTCTACAGGAGCACTAAAGACCAGAAGAGAGTGGCAAGATATATTAAAAATTCTAAAAGGGAAAAATTTGCAACCTAGAATACTCTACCCAGCAAGAATATCATTTAAAATAGGAGAAGAAATAAAGAATTTCTCCAACAAACAAAAACTAAGAAAGTACAGCAATACTAAACCCATCCTAAAAGAAATACTGAATGGGATCCTCTAAATGAAAAAGAAGAAAGAAGAAATAGGATGAAGGGAATCACAACTGGAAAGCAATCATTTAAGGCAGTTTACTAATCTAAAAGGAAAACAAACAAAAAACTATTGTAAAAGTGATGATAAGCACAAGGAACAGCAAAAGACAAACCTGAAGATGTTAAAGAAGGACTTCAAATTCATAAATTGTGGGGGAAAAAACTAAAATCTAGACTTTTTTTTTTAATAATGTGTCTGAGCCTATATGACTATCAGGCTAAAGCAAGCAGATATAAAGAGTTAACATACTTCAAAAACACAGCAACCACAAATCAAAACCAGACATTACATTCATAAAAAACAAAAAGAAAAGGACGCAAGCATAAAAGGAAATCATCCAACCAAAAAAAAAAAAAAAGGAATAAAGGAGAAACATAGAATCAGCTGGAAAACAAGGTTTAAAATGGCAATAAATGCATACTTATCAATAATTACCTTAAATGTCAATGGACTGAATGGGCCAATCTAAAGACATGGCAGATTGGATAAAAAACCAAAGGCTTAAAATATGCTGTCTACAAGAGACTCACCTTGGGGCAGAAGACACATATAGATTGAAAGTGAGGGGATGGAAAAAGACACTTCACGCAAATGCAAAAGACAGGAAAGCAAGAGTTGCAATATTCATAGTACACAAAATATACTTTAAAATGAAGGCCATAAAGAGAGACCAAGGAAACTATTTAATGATAAAAGGATCCATCCAAGAAGAGGATATTACAATCACCAATATAAGTGTCTCTAACATAGGACTACCCAGATACATAAACAAATACTAACAGACATATAAAAAGATAAATTAATGGTAATACAATAATAGTAGGAAACTTTAACACCCCACTCACATCAATGGACAGATCCTCTAGACAGAAAATCAATAAGGCAAAGAGATTCTAAATGACACAACAGAAAAATTAAATTTCATTGACCTTTGCAGGACATTACATCCAAAATAAATCAGAATGTACATTCTTTGCATGTGCACATGGGACATTTTCAAGGACTGACCACATACTGGGGCACAAAAATAACCTCAACACATTTAATAGTATAGAAATTATTTCAAGTATCTTCTCTGACCACAATAGCATGAAACTAGAAATCAACCACAGGTAAAGAAATGAAAAAAACCTGACTACACTGAGATTAAACAAGCTACTAAAAAAGCAATGGGTCAATGAGGAAATCAAAAAAAAGAAATTAAAAAAAATACTTTGAAACAAATGATAATGAGGACACAACCATTCAATATCTATGGCATGCTACAAAAGCAGTGATTAGAGAGAATTTCACAGCGATACAGACCTTCCTCAGAAAAGAGGAAAAATCTCAAATCAACAATTTAATATACCACCTAAAAGAATTAGAAAAAGAAGAACAAACAAAACCCAAAGTCAGCAGAAGAAAGGAAATCATAAAGATCAGAGAGGAAATCAATAAAATAGAGATTGAAAAAAAATAGAAAAAAATAATTACAACCAAGAGCTGGTTCTTTGAAAGTATAAACAAAATTGACAAATCTCTGGCCAGACTCACCAAGAGGAGAGACAGAACTCAAATAAACAAAATCAGAAATTAAAAAAGAGAAACCTCAATGCATACTGCATAAAATACAAAAAAAAAAGAGAGAATACTATGAACAATTACATGCCAAAATATTTGACAACCTAGAAGAAATGGACAACTTTCTACAGACATATATCCCACCAAAACTGAATCAAGAAGAAGTAGATCAAATGAACATACCAATCATTAGAAATGAAATTGAATATGTAATAAAAACACTCCTTACAAAGAAAAGTCCAGGACCAGATGGCTTCACAGGTGAATTCTATCAAACATACAAAGAAGAACTTATACCCATCGTTCAAAAGGTTGAAGAAGAAGGAACACTCCCAAAGACATTCTTTGAAGCCACCATAACCCAAATACCAAAACCAGACAAAGATACTACAAAAAAAGAAAATTATAAGCCAATATCTTTGGTGAATATAGACGCAAAAATTATCAACAAAATTTTAGCCAACCACATCCAACAACATATAAAAAAGATCATACACCACGACCAAGAGGGATTCATCCCAGGTACACAAGGATGGTTCAACACATGTAAATTAATCAACATCATAAACCACATTAACAAAAGAAAAGTCAAAAACCACAGCATCATCTCAATAGATGCAGAAAAAGCATCTGACAAAGTCCAACATCCATACATGAGAAAAACTCTTACCAAAGTGGGTATATAGGGAACATACCTTAACATAATCAAAGCCACTTATGACAAACCCAGGCAAATTTAATACTTAATGGAGAAAAGCTGAAAGCCTTCCTGCTATAATCTGGAACAAGACAAGGATGCTTACTCTTACCACTTTTATTAAACACAATTGTAAGCCTAGCTGCAGCAATCAAACAAATAAAAGAAATAAAAGCTATCCAAATTGGAAGAGAAGAGGTAAAACTGTCACTCTATGCAGATGGCATGATACCGTATATAGAAAATCCTAAGAACTCCACACAAAAACTACTCAAACTGATCAGTGAATTCAGCAAAAGTAGCAGGAGACAAGATTGACATTCAGAAATCACTTGCATTTCTGTATACTAACAGTGAAATATCAGAAAAGGAATATAAAAACACAATACCTTCTAATATTGCACCACAATAAATTAAATACCTAGGAATAAATCCAACTAAGGAGATGAAAAGCTTATATGCTAAGAACTGTAAAACATTAATCAAGGAAATTAAAGAGGATTCAAAAAAATGCAAAGATACTCCATGCCCCAGGATAAGAAGAATTAATACTGTTAAAATGGCCATACTATCAAAAATAATCTACATATTCAATGCAATTAATCCCTACCAAATCACTCATGACATTTTTCACAGAAAAATGCACAAAGAATCCAAAAATTTATACAGAACCATAAAAGAGCCCAAATTGCCAAAGCAATCCTGAGCAACAAAAACCAAGCAGGAGGCATAATTATCCCAGATTTAAGACAATATTACAAAGCTACAGTAATCAAGATACTGTGGTACCAGTACAAAAACAAGACAATACAGACCAGTGGAACAGAATAGAGAACCAAGAAATAAACCCAGACACCTATGGTCAATTAATCTTTGACAAAGGAGGCAAGAATATAAAATGGGGAAAAGACAGTCTTTTTAGGAAGTGGTGCTGCAAGAACTAAACAGCTACATGTACATTGATGACACTGGAACACACCCTCACCACGAACAAAAATAAACTCAAAATGACTTAAAGACTTAAATGTGAGAGAAGACCATAAAACTCTTAGAAGAGAACAGAGGCAAACTATTGTGTGACATCAACTGCGTAAACATTTTCTTAGGTCAGTCTCCTAAGGCAATAGAAGTAAAGGCAAAAATAAACCAATGGGACCTAATCACACTGACAAGCTTTTTGCACACCAATGGAAATGATAAAAAAAAAAAAAAAACAACAACAGGAAGACAACTTACAGAATGGGAGAAAATAGTTTGAAATGACACAAGTTACAAGGGCTAAATCCTAAAATATGCAAAAAACTTATACAACTCAACAGGAAAAAAAAAAAACAATTAAAAAATGGGCAGAGGACCTAAACAGACTTTTCTCCAAAGAGGACATACTAGATGGCCAACAGGCACATGAAAACATGCCCAACATCACTAATTATTAGAGAAATGCAAATCAAAACTACAATGAGGTACCACCTCACAACAGTTAGAGTGGCCATCATTAACAAGTCAACAAATAACAAACAAATGTTGGAGAGGGTGTGCAGAAAAGGGAACCCTCTTGCACTGTTGGTGGGAATGTAAGCCGGTACAGCCACAACGGAAAACAGTATCAAAATACCATAGAAAACTAAATATAGAACTACCATATGACCCAGCAATCCCACTCTTGGGCATATATCTAGACAAAACTCTCCTTGAAAAAGATACATGCACTGGTATGTTCACTGCATCACTGTTCACATTAGCCAAGATTGGACACAACCTAAATGTCCATTGACAGGTGACAGATGAATGGATTAGTAAGATGTGGTATCTATACACAATGGAATACTACTCAGCCATAAAAAAGAACAAAATAATGCCATTTGCAGCTACATGGATGGAACTAGAGACTCTCATACTAAGTGAAGCAAGTCAGGAAGAGAAAGACAAATACCATATGATATCACATACCTGGATTCTAATGTATATCACAAATGAACTTTTCCAAAGGAAAGAAACTCATGGACTTGGAAAACAGACTTCTTGTTGCCAAAGGGCAGGTGGAGGGAGTGGAATGGACTGGGAGTTTGGAGTTAATAGACACAAACTACTGCATTTGGTGTGGATAAGTAATGAGATCCTGCTTATAGCACAAAGAACTATATCTACTCACTTCTGAAGGAACATGTTGGAGGATAATTTGAGAAAAAATGTATTTATATATATGTGTATGACTGGGTCACTTTGAGGTACAGTAGAAATTGATAGAACACTGTAAATCAAATATAATGGGAAAAATAAAAATCTTAAAAACAATTCAGATTCATTTAGAGCAGTTAGATGCCATTTGACTAACAGAAAAAATCTAGACCTGAATATCTGCTGAGAAGTCAAGTTACTTCCAGGTATAATATTTTATAACTACACATTTGTTTAAATCATGAAAGAAAACATGACTATTTTACTAAAAGTGAAATCCCATTTATAAATATTCTGAAATGTTAAAAATATACACTGCTATATACATTCTAAGAGGAAATGTAGGTAGGAGGAGAAGGAGGGATATTAATTGATTAAAAACATTTGTTTTGTATGAATGATGTCAGAGGATGTCAAAGCTTAGTTCTGCTAAAAGATTCAGTGCCGAATTATACACTGTACTAAACCCCATGAGAAGCATTAAAAATTAATAGCAACTCAGCATTAAGTCCTGATTATATTGTCAATGAAGATGGTAATTGGGAAAGTTTAAAATAAAATTTGTTATAAAGGAAACAATTTCACTACTTCAAGTGCTTTTATGATACTGTTATTTTTCTTTAAACTTTTATTTAAAGTTACATTAATCACTACTTGCCAAAGAAATGTGGCAAGGAAAAAAATGTAAGTGGAATGCAGTTACATGTGAGTTGAAAAGTAGTTATACCACAGAAACAGATTGGTACGGCTCTTTATTTTTTTCCTTCAATGCTAGGACTAAAGATGTAAGCACATTTATAAATTCTGGAGGACAGCATATCGAGGGATAGTTGTGATGTGACATTGTCAGTTTAAAGAATGCTCAAGTTTTAAATGTAGACAGAATCAAGATTTTGAGTGATTAACCAAACTCTCAAACATAATATTTAAGAGAAAGGAGGCATAAAGAGGAGGGCAAGAGAAATTATTGGCAAATATTTACACTTTTTACTAGGTATTAATTTGATGAATTGCAAAACATAGTTAATGTTAACTGAAATGTCTTATTTCCTAATGTTACTATAATCACTTCTATTTTATTTCTATTAAGTTACTAAACAGAATAACTAGAACTTACTGGGCATTTATCCCGAGTCTAAAAAAACAGACAAGGTAAGGACTATTGTTACTCACTTACAGGGGATAAGATAGAGAAATAAAAAGGTTAATTAACCTGCTCAGTCATACAGTTAGAAAGTGAAACAGCTTGGCTTGCAATCCGAGATGGTTATCAACACACAGAACTCTAAATATACTATTTTACTGTACTTTTAAATATATCATAATATTATTTATAGATAAGTTATCTGTAGTCCATTATATTTAAATATGAACTATAATTTAATTTATAATATATACTACTATATATATTACATGTTAAATGTATTTACTATATTAAAATATACATGATATACTACTACTTATATATAAGTTGTGGATATACTGGAAAGCTTATAAGAGCAACAGAGATCTTCTCCCCCCAATGTAATCCACTTTGCATATTTTTCCTCTTGCTTCCTGTCCACTAGAATTTTTAAATTAACTATTTTACCTTTTTTAATATTTTCTTCCAACGTTTAAAATAATATGCAAGTAAATACTGCTATTTTTATTCTTATTTTTAGACACTCAATGTGGATTGTTTACTAAGGAATATGAGAATTTAACTTTTTGGTACATTGTGTCCTTAAAACAGTTTTTTCCCTCTTTTTCCGAAAAAAAAGCAATGGTTCATAGATGATGAAATTTCTTTCTCATATAATATTTTTCCCTTGGAGTTAAATAATTGACTTTCTTACTTTGCCTCATTTCATAAATTATTTTATCTAATTCTAGGATTTCTGGAAAAGTATACTGTTAATACAGACACATTAGGTACAATGTAAGAGTTGGCTTAATTTTTCATTTCTCTTAGATGCATTGACCATGAATCTGGTTTTTCAGTGATTCTGGAAGGGTTGTTTCCAGGCCTTCTCCACAGTTGCTCCTCTGGTAATCCCTTTTAATAGCATCATGATCATACCTCTCAACTTTAACCTTTTGGAAAAGTCTTACCAAATTCAGTAAAACATGAGGCATTGCACTGGTCTCATTCCTTATGTTCTCTTTCTAGTACTAAAATTATATGGATGTTAGAAATTTTCACCATGTATCACTGCCTCTTTTTTCATTTCTTTGCTTCAAAATCATTATTCTAATTCACTAATTATCACTTCTGCAAGTTTAATCTCCTGTTTTATTAAGTTCTTTACTTCAGCGAAATTTTTCTGTATGGAAGTTGAACTTGTTTTTTTTCCTTTTGTGGATTCCCGTCAGTTATTTTTCTTGAAAATGTGAATTATGATTACTTTAAATCCCATGTGTGATAACTTGCTATTTCTACTGCAATTTCTTTTTTTCTCTTGATTTTTGATTATTTTTTTCATTGCCTTCTGATAGGAATAATAATTTTTCATTGAATATGGGCCACTTTGTATAAACAACTGTACAGCTAACTGGAGACTGGATATTGTCCTCTAGGAAGGATTTAATTTTGCTTTGTTATTGTAGGAGAAGACCTTAATTGTCTTATCTTAGTTTTTAACTGTATCAGAGCTAAATTTCAGTCTTCTATGAGGACTGGTTTATTTGCTCTTTGCTCTTTCTCCTAGCATGTAGCTCTTCCGGGTCCTAATGGAAATCCAAGGTTGGTATGATGTTATCCAAATATCATCATATAGAGAGGTGTGTGTGTTTGTGTGTGCATGTGTGTGTGTGCACATGCGTGCACATGCATAAATTTTCTCATTACTCTGGCTAGAAGTTTGTCTCTTCAAAAAAATTAATCCAACATTCCTGGAACGAGAACACTTTGTTACCACTCTGACAGTCGATCCCTTCAATATGGCTTTTTTTTTTTTTAAACTTTTGGCTTTGTTTACAAGCTAGAAAGTTTTAGAGTTTTCCTTTATTCTTTTTCCTCTGATACTTTCTAATATTATGCTCTGGTATAAGTCTTTTTCAGTTCAGTTCAGAAATTTGTGTCCTTGGAATTAACAAACTGTATTTTATTATTAGTTGTTAAACTATTTCATTTCATTTTCTAATAGGGATTCCTTTCAACTGGATACTGAGACTCCTTGTTAATCTTCTGCTTTCACAGCATTTTTCCCCTTTTGCTCTTCTTTATTTTCTATCTGTCTTTAGAGTTCTATTTTTTAGAACTTTTATACATTTTTTTCTAACTTTTTAATCCATTTTATTTATTTATACTATTACATTTTGAGCTCTTCCTTGTCCTCAAAATATATGCTTTTATAAATGTGTTTTTATGCAACGGTTTTGGACTGCGTTTCTCTGAGCAAACTCAGCATAGAACCTTTAAGTAGTCAGCTTTCCCTATATAAATTATTTATTTCAAATTATTTCAATTTGTTTTATTCTTACATAGGAGTCTTCCTAAAGTAATTCTGATTATTGGTGGTTTATTCACATTTAACAGTGAGAAGCTATATAAAATGTTGATGGTTCTATGTGCAGGAACAAGCCCTGTTTACTTGCATGGCTTCACAATGAATTCATGACCATTTGGGGAATTTTCCAAACTTTGATATTTGAAAATCTTTCACATGGGGTTTCTTAGCTTCCACAGACAGATCAATACAATACCCCTCCTTAGTGTCAGAAGAGATGTGAGTGCCAGTATATTGAGAAAGTGTTCTTAGAGTACTTTTCTTGGCTGAAGTCCTCCTCTCATGCTTTGGACTGCCTAGGACCAGATGTACCATCCAGGCAGGTTTGGGGGTGGGAGGGGTCCTGGAAATTTGACCCTGAACCTATACTCAATTATTCCACTCTGGGGCACTTTTACGGCCTCAATCATGTGAGGGCAACCAGATATCCTAAGAAAATTTAGGGCTCGAGTCTACGGCGTCATTTCAGGACCCTCTGGCTGACCCCAATTCCAGGACAGCTTGGTAAGTGAATCAATGACCAGCAAATATATCTTTTACAGAATCATGAGAGTTTGGGCCACCTGAGTGGTGTTAACATACTGATTTGATTCTAACACATCAGATGAGATCAGATCTCTTGGCTCCAATGGTTTATCACTGACCTGTAAGTTGGAGCCTCTATGTGTTCCCTTGTGTTGTCTATTACCCGTCCATATTCCCAACACAATGCTAGCTCTGATCTACAGCTGCCAATGACAGTGGGGCAGCAGTAGGTGTTCTTTATTCTATTCACACTTTGCCAGTGACATCAACACCACTGCAGAACCTACACAACATGATAGACTATCTTCTAAGAGTGTGTGTCTCCATCTCTCTATAAAGCATTAAAGACCGTCGCTCCGCAACTCAATGGACCCTTACAGTCAATGTTTTCCCTTGCCGCTGTCTCACATGGTTAGGTTGCACTCTCTTAATTTGGTTTTCAGACATGCTGGACAACAGACAAACATTCTTTGTGTGAATAGAATGGCTTTTCTCACTCTTCCCACAGGCCCATTTCCAACCCTCCCTAGCAGTGGCGGTGTGGAAGGTAGGGGGTGTCAGCAACACTCTAAGGCAGTGATTAGAGCCTAAAAAAAAAAAAAACAAAAAAAGCCAAAGACACAGTTGAAAAGTGTGTTGTTTTATATTTAAACTATAATTAAAAATTCTAAGTGTAAATCTAATATGATGACAGAAGAAATATTCACATTTTCCTATATACTCTAGGTGAGATTTGCATTTGCAATAATCAGATATAAAACACAAACACAACTTTTGAGAGGGTCATTAGAAGCCAGTATTCTTGAGCAGCATAATGGATGATGCAATATCATGAGAAATGATCTATCCTTAATAATACAAATATCAGGTAACTCCAGAAGTAAGGTTTATAATGTTCCTATATTGTCTCAGTACAAACAGGTTCTGAAGCATCATAACTGTGGGAGTGATAACAGCAGTGCCATCTTTTTCTCTTGCTGAAAGACATGAAATTACCCAGGAATGACATGCCTGACAATATAGAACATGAATAGGTAACTTTCAGACTCAAGGAGGAAAAGACAGTACCTTAATACAATATTGAAGAGTGAAGGATGAATAACCTTCCTGTGCACTGATAAGACTGGAGAGTAGGTTTCCTTTCCACTTACCACGTCTTAACTAAGAACTAGCTCAGGAGGACTGAATTATCACAACAGAAGAACAAGCTGATGCCTGCTGGGTTCCAGGGGCCATGTCTTTCTAAATAGGCCTCGTTTCAAACAAGGGGGCTCCCATTGTCCTGAATCTGTAAATATGCAAAGCATCACAGGAGCAAGGCCCCTCCTGTCCCACTGGCCATCTATGCCTGTACTAAACTAAATAACTAGATTTAACACAACACATCTACTCTCTTTCTCTGTTTGTTGGTTTATCCCAATAAACCTTGCCTGGCATATTTGGTATATATCTGTGACTCCTTTGCATAACAACATACTTATCCATGTGATTAGTACATAACATGCTTTGGTGTCTCTACCACTATCAAATTATTGTCCCATTGAAATTATGTCATTCGAGTTCATGAAGGGAAGTGTTTCCTTATTAGAGACAGTCAATCGATCCAGTGTTTGGACTGTAAATTACACAGGGTTAGGATATAGAAATTTAATGCATAAATGCCCAAAATAATATGTTAAGAACAATGCCAACTAGGAGATAAATGAGTTAAAATAAATGAACTGGGAGATTTAGAAACATATGATGCAGGATTTTAAAACACGATGCAGGATTTTTCTTAGGTAAAGAATACAATACATGTTTTACTGAAAATCTAAAATATCAATTGTCTGTTACCTTGGGACAATGACCTATGAAAATATTTGTATGGTTGATGTCAGACAATGTTTTGCCTCTGTTCTCTTCTAGGAGTTTTATGGTCTTCTCTTACGTTTAAGTCTTTAAGCCATTTTGAATTAATTTTTGTGCATGGTGTGAGGGTGTGTTCCAGTTTCATCGATGTACATGTAGCCGCCCAGTTTGCCCAGAACCCCTTTTTCCCATTTTATATTCTTTCCAACTTTATCAAAAAAATTTTTTTTGTCTTTTTGCCTTTTTCTAGGGCCACACTAACAGCATATGGAGGTTCTCAGCCTAGGGGTCTAATCGGAGCTGTAGCCACTGGCCTACGCCACAGCACAGCAACGTGGAATCGGAGCCGCATCTGCAACCTATACCACAGCTCATGGCAACACTGGATCCTTAGCCCACTGAGCGAGGCCAGGGATTGAACCCACAACCTCATGGTTCCTAGTCGGACTCATTAACCTCTGAGCCACGATGGGAACTCCAACTTTGTCAAAATTAACTGACCATAGATGTCTGGGTTTATTTCTGGGTTTTCTATTCTGTTCCATTGGTCTGTATGTCTGTTGGTACCAGTACCACACCGTCTTGTTTACTGTAGCTTTTTAATATTGTCTGAAGTCTGGAAGAGTTATGCCTCCTGCTTTTCTCCCCCTCAGGTTTGCTTTGGAAATTCCAGTTCTTTTATGGTTCCATATAAATTTTTTGATTGTTTGTTCTGGATCTGTGAAAAACGTCATGGGTAATTTGATAGGGATCACACTGAATATGCAGATTGCTTTTGGTAGTATGGCCATTTTAACAATATTGATTCTTCCAATCCAGGAGCATGGAATATCTTTCCATTTCTTTGAATCCTCTTTAATTTCCTTGATTAATGTTTTGTAGTTTTCAGCACATAAGTCTTTCACCTCCTGGGAGTTCCCTTTGTGACTCAGTGCTTACCAAACCCGACTAGGAACCAAGAAGATGTGGGTTTGATCCCTGGCCTCACTCAGTGGGTTGAGGCTCCAGTGTTGCTGTGAGCTGTGGTGTAGACTGAAGATGCGGCTTGGATCCCATGTTGCTGTGGCTGTGGTGCAGGCCGGCAGTTGTAGCTTTGATTCAACCTCAAGCCTGGGAACTTCCACATGCCACGGGTACGGACCTCAAAAAGCAAAATAAAAAAAGTCTTTCACCTCCTTAGTCAGGTTTATTCTTAGGTATTTAATTTTTTGGTGCAATTTTATTTTATTTTACTTTTTAAGTTATTTATTATGATTGATTTACAATGTTCTTTCAATTTCTGTTGTAGAGCAAAGTGACCCAGTCATATATATATATATATATTCTTTTTCTCACATTATGCTTCATCATGTTCCATTACAAGTCATTAGATAAATAGTTCCTTGTGCTATACAGCAGAATCTCATTGCCCGTTCACTCCAAATGCAAGAGTTTTCATCTACTAAACTCAGATTCCCAATCCAATGCATTCCCTACCCCTCTCTCTCCCCCTCCCTCTGACAAACACAAGTCTGTCTTACATGTCCATTATCTTTTCTGTACTGTCAACAGATCATTTGTGTCATATTTTAGACCCCACAATAAGTGATATCATTTGGTGTCTGTCTTTCTTTTTCTTACTTCACTCAGTATGAAAGTCTCTAGTTCCATCCATGTTGCTGTAAATGACATTATTTTGTTCTTTTTATGGCTGAGTATACTCAGCCATAAAAAAGCATGCGAGGGTTTTGAAAGGAAGTCTGTAAGTAAATGCAATGCCAGGAGAACTGAGTTTTCCAAAATTAAACATGGTAAAGTTCAATAGACAAATTCATTACAGAAGGGAAATCATGAAATTAAAACCACTTTGGAAAAATTTAATAAATATAAGCTTCTTTTCAGAAGTGCTAAAGAATTAGGTGTGAGTGAAAAAAAACTGTGAAAGTTCAGTAAGAATATTTTAAACATCTCGAAGAATAGTGCCCTCAGAATTGAAGGTATCTTTAAACCCCTCACATACACACACACCAACATGTACCCAAACAAATGAACAAAAAGGAATACACTGACATATCATGGAACAGACTGGCTACCCATTTTCTATGACCGTTTTGGAAAATTTTATATCATTACATGCCTAACTTTTATAATAAGGGGGAAATGCCTTTCACTGTTTTAAAATTTGAAAGTATACTTTCATAAATTTTAGTTTTAAATTTTTTATTATACCTGTTGTTTGCATATTTGCTATAAAGGGTCAGTATTTGTCACGGTATATTTTGTGACAAAATATATTTTTCACAATATATCTGTCACAATATAATTGTCTCAGTATAATTGAGATAAATAATATGTAAAATATATTCTAGGAATAATTTATGTATTTTGGTAAATTTGAATGTATTAACAAATCTGTATATTTATATAAAAACACTTGAACGATTGGATTTAGATGGCTTACAATATTAAATATAGCAAATATATTTAGAAAGCACAGGGCTGAGTACAGAAGTACACACACCACCAATACTTTCTAGTTAACAGAAAGGGGTCAAATTTGATTCTAAGCTTCTTTGCAAGTAGAGCAAATAGAATATCAACATCAATTACTATATTCACAGGCTCTGCGGAAAAGAACTGAAAGGTCAATGTGTCCAGTGACTTTAATCAATAGCATAAAAAAAAACTGATGCTCTATATTACGATCACAAAATTATCATCACTTCTTTATTGCTGATAAAGGCACTTCTCTGTCTTCTTCAAACATCTTTTTTTTCCTTTTTTTTTTTCTTTTGTAGTTTTAGGGTCACACCCACGGCATATGGAGGTTCTCAGGCTAGGGGTCAAATCGGAGCTGCAGCTGCTGGCTTAAGCAACAGCCACAACAACACAGGATCTGAGCCGTGTCTGCAATGTACACGACAGCTCACAGCAATGCCAAATCCTTAATCCAGTGAGCGAGGCCATGGATCAAACCCACATCTTCATGGATAATAGTCAGCGCTGAGCCACAATGAGAACTTCTTTTCACACATTTTTGAAATCAAACTTTTACACTAAAGTACTGCACTAGTGTTCATACAGTCATATAGGAAAACAACATTATTTCTTTACGTATGAAGCATCAACCGAAACATGCAAAGCACAGACAACTAACATAAAGAAGTCAAAGTATACAGTCAAGTCTGTGTTTAAGCTTTAAACTATTCTGTTTATGTAAAATCGAGCAATCAAGTCAGCTACATATTAATTAAAAAACACATGAGTATGTGGAAAAATTACTTTTAGAACTTTTCTAAATTTCAGAACTTGCAAGCTTTCAAGGTTCAGTTCAGAGTGGAAGCCTTGTAATAAAAGGGACACGAAGTGACAAATCCAAAAGTGTGTATTATGTTCCTCAAGATTAAACATTTTTTAAAACAATGCTTACTACAGCATGACAAGTAAGAAATAAAAAACACACACAACTTAAAACAGAAAACATCTGCTTTGTCTCAACTTCCTGAGGAGATCATTACTGAAAATATAGGTCAATTAAATTCTGCTCTTAGCCTTTCAATTTGCAGGGATCACTTAGATTGCCAGATCCTTTTCAATAAATTCATTAATGAAAAGAAGGAAACCAATTTCTGAATAATTCTCTGTTAAAAATAAAGACAACAAGTAACTTCATTGTGCTCCTAAGTTCAGCTTCTTTTCCCTACTTGATATCATTATAATCATATCAAGGCATCATACACTCATGCTTTAAGCGTCATTGTACTCTCTGATCTCCATCTCATTTCTGTCATGCCATAATATCTCTAGCAAATTTTATTTCCTTTCCTTTCATTAGTGCCACGATCCCAGTGCATACCAGGAAAAGTGAAACTACCAACTGTCTCTTCATTTTAGATCACTGTTGGAAGATACATCATCTCTACAATATTTAAAAGGATCTTCATTACTCACATCTACTAGTAAAAGGTGTGTAAGGATAGCCCTTTATATATATATGACAGTATTTTTTAGAGCATTGTGTCTTGAACTACTGTGCTAATAAATTTTTCACATGGTGAAATGACATAATAGATATGTTTAAAAGGTGAGATAAAGACAAAATAATAGTTTTAAGTGCCTTCTAAGCATGGTTACTTATTTATACCATTAATGATAGTGGGTATTATGTATATACCAGATTGTCCTGCTAATAATTTCTTTGCCAACTTCCAGACAGTTTAGATCACAGTCGTTTGACCTCATTATATTGATGACCAACAGTTTATAATTAAATTTGTGGTATTATTGCCATTTCCTGGTGATTGCTGTGCTTGCATTATTAGAATGATCTTCAACTTTTTTTTTTTGCAAAATATTCATTCATTTTGTAAAGTTAAGCTTAGTTAAATTGAAGACTATAATCCATGAATCCACTGGTCAGATGTGAATGTCAATAAGTAATAGTGAACTGAAAGCTAGAAGGAATGAGGGGTGCACTGCCAGCCTCACTAGTTTGAAAACGCCATTCTTTCCTAAGGATGATTTACTGATCAAGTGTGACATGGGACCACATGACACACAGACCAAATATCAGTGCCAGATCACTGATATATTAGGTATTAACGAGCTCATTATTTGAATATTGTATATTAAAAACAAACATAAGCAGTTCTCATATATATTCTTTAATATCCTTATGGGCTGTGGTTCCCAAGCCCTGGTTATGCTCATAATGCTTTAACGATTGCAATTCTGAACCATAGGTCTGATCATATCCCTCTACTTACTAAAAATTTGAGTGGTTCTCCACTGTCTTACCAAACTATCTTTACATTCAAGATCATCCATACTATAATTCCAATCTATAGTTTCTAACTGATAATTACATATCTACCATTTGTTCTGAAAACTTGGAAATACTTTTTTTTTTTAAATGCATTCATACCCTCCCATCAGTGGGTTTCTGTTATACCTTTTATCTAAAACATTACTCCAATTCTCATTTCCACCTATCAAAAACCTTCCCTTCCTCAAAGATCATCTCAAATATTATCTCAATAGAGTTTTTTTTTTAGGTTGGTAAATAAATTAATTTCTAACTTGCATTCCATTTTGGTCATATTTCTCTCATAAAACCAAACATGCACTGATTCGAAGAGGATGTGGATTAACATACAGAATAATCATTCTCCGAGGTTTAATTAAGTAAGGTGGAGTCAGCAGGTAAAATGAGTTGGGGATCTTTTCTTGGCCTTATTGGACCAAGGTGAGGAAATTGGTTGAAGGTCAATACCAAGAACCTCAGGTTCATAATTTCTGAAATGATGTACCTTCAAAATACAGATGTTTAGTGAAATGACTAAAGCACTCTGCTGATAAAATTAAGTATTAGTATTTTCTCTTCTGCATTAAAAAATCTGTATATATATTTTTCTTAACTTAAAGTTTTTTTGCACCATAGATATTTCTTAAGCCTTTGATAGCTTAATGTTTGCATGTACTACAATATACAATTTCCCTCAATTTTTTTTTCAGTTACTTAAGACTGAATACAGTTGTAAATACTGGGTTTTTCAATTTGCAAAATTATTTCTAGTAGCAAACAACTGTGGTAGCCCATATTCCACATTATTAATTGGCAAACAATTTTCCATATGGGATAGATAGTAAATGTTTTAGGCTTTGTGGATAACAGGTAGCTGTTATAACTATTCAGCACCAATGTCGCAAGTCACATAAACAAATGAGCCTGACTGTATTTTGATGTATCTTCATCCACAAATACTAAAGTTTTAATATATTTTTCGTAAATTAAAAATATTCTCCTTTTGATTATTTCCAACAACTATCCTTAGCTCAAGCAGTGTACACAAACAGGCAATGGACTAAATTTGAACCACGAACCACAGTTTGCTAGTCTCTGTCCTAGCTCACTGATCATCAAATTGTGTTCGATGTTTCTGCCTCAGCTGCTAATTTTTGGGGCAAATCAAAAGCGAAGAGGGTAAAATTCCAGATCAGAGCATCACCACTTTACAATTTTGTAGGGAAGCAAACATTGCCACCCCAACATGTGTCTTTTTGTCACGAGGATTATTTTAGGCTGATTATTTTTAAGGATCACAAGACTCAGAAAGCTTTATTGTTAGCTCCTCCTTAGGTGCCCAAATAATTTAGATAATGGGCCTGGTTCAGGAAGAGCACTACCACCAGAGATGCCTCCAGAGATCATGGACCAGGTGTGGTGAGGAACACTTGCCAGGGCCTAGAAATCACAATTCATTCTCTATCACACTGTCTCTGCATGGCCCCAGCAAGTAACTGTTTATCAAATATTTGCTTTCTCCTCGCCCACCCCCATCCATGGCAATCACCTTTCTCCCCTTTGAAGTCTCAAACCTCTGCCTCCCTCCAACATCCTCTTTTATTTTAAGCTGAAGATAGCTTTTTTTTTTTTTTTGTCTTTTTGCCTTTATGTAGAGCCGCACCCGCAGCATATGGAGGTTCCCAGGCTAGGGGTCTAACAGGAGCTGTAGCTGCCGGCCTTCACCACAGCCAGAGCAACGTGGGATCCGAGCCGCGTCTGCAATCTACACCACAGCTCACGGCAACGCCGGATCCTTAACCCACTAAGCAAGGCCAGGGATCGAACCCGCAACCTCATGGTTCCTAGTCGGATTCGTTAACCACTGAGCCATGACGGGAACTCCAAGCTGAAGATAGTTTTTAAGGAGAGAGTTTTAGTCATTTTGGCAGTTCTGTATCCTTGGTCCCTTTCACATGTAAATGTTACTAAATTTTTGTTTGATTTACTCCTGTTAATGTTTCTTTTGTTAAATTAATTATTAAACCAGTTGGAACAATCTATAAAAGAGGGAAGCTTTTTTTTGTTTTCGCTCACACTTTTTTTTTAATTTGGTAGATACATGTGGAAATAGGTTCCTGTGCTAATCTTTAATATTAGTATATTTGAACACCACAGCTCTGAAAGAAGAGAAAGAATTTAGTTAGGGACCTGAATAAGGTGAACTCAATCACATAAACAAGAAAGCAACCTGAAGGATAAACTTTAATCCTAGTATCTGAGCTGATTGAAATAGCGAAGCCAACTGGAGGGACCTTGGGGTACTCAGATTTGCTTGGACATACAGAATAGCTGGTTAGAGAAGCTAGGCCTGGCAAAGTAGCTAGAGTGGTAGGAAGAGAAACAGGGTCAACTGGAGTAGCTGGGAGGGCGAGGGGAATACTTGGAATAGTTGTAGCAACAGCCTAGGAATCATTTTGGAAAAGTTAACGGGGTGGAGTGGGCAAAAAGTAGAGAATGAGGTTCTTCTTTTTTTATACATGGGGATGCAAAATTTTCTATGCCTGGTTTTAAACTGAAAGTAGCTCTTTTTTTCTTGAAGATAGAATTGGGGGATACTCTCCCCACCTCAAGGCTTGCTTTTTGTGTCCTATTACAATGACTTATGCTGTCAACAAATGTTCATTGAGCCCCTATTGTGTGCTGCCATGGGTTCTCAGGACTGAGTTGTTGGGAGTAGTATCACCCAGGAGCCCCCCCAAAAGGAATGAGGTTTGTCTGAGCAAGTCTCTGGTGGGGAACTTCCAGTCCAAGCCTGCACCCATTGCGTGGCTCTGAGGAAGGCCTCCCTCTCTTCGGTCTTCTGGAAAGCAGCTCTTTTTCCTCCTTTCCTGTTTGCCCATTTCTGTTCTTCTGTAACCCGAAAAGAACCTAATTATAGGAGTGAGATAACGAGGCAAGTTAACCTAATTCCTGACCTATGCTCTCCTGAATGCACACCATGCCTTGCCTAACCTATTGATTCTTTTCCTAGACAGAAAGAAATAAGAATGAAGAATTAAACAGACACAAACATGACTAGCTCTTTACCCTCAATAGCCCCCTTAACGATCCTGCAGGCAAATCACTCAAGTAAAATAACCTCTGAAAAGATTCAGCCAGTATGCACACAAAGCGAATGCTGCAGAACCCAACCTCCTGCCTTAATGATTCACTGAGATTCTTCCCCACTTTCGTCTTAAAAACTGTCATGGGCTGAGCAGAACCTTCTGAGTTGGTCTCCAGACATTAGTACACCTCCTCTCCAGTTTGTCAGCTTTTCTGATTAAAGCACCTTTCCTTTCTACTGATACTTGCCTCTCAAATTATTAACTTTTGAGTAGTGAGCAGCTGAACTTGAGTTAAGTAACAAAATAAACAATTCTGGCATCTGAAAAGTCTCTATTACAATGCAACCTACCAAGACTGTAAGCTTCTTGCGTGCCGCCTCAAGCATATTTATTACTATATATTCTTGATGAATCTATTATAGTATTTTAAAGGTAATCATATTAATTTGGGTAACTCCAAATTTCTAAGGTATTAGAATAAACTGTTAGGACAACACAAAGAAGCCTTGTGCATTAGGACCCAACGTGATGATGAGCAAAGCCAAACTGCTAAGGAAATCCATTATCATAATAATTAAATTCTAAATTTGAAATAGAATAAAAGATACAATTATCCTATTTTTGTTCTTACGAATCAAGATAATACTAAATGACACTGAGCCCTAAATTGAAAAGCTCACTTCTAACATGTTTCAGGAAATTGTAGGAGAGTGGAATTTGCCACCCCAAAGCAATCCTCTTTGGCACAAAGTTTATGTTAGGCTGGCTATTTTTAAGAAACTATAGCCACAGGAGAAGCTCTGAAAACCAAGTAAAATTCACCCTTCATAACAGACATTTACCTTTGGGAAATCTCCTTTTGTAAGGGTGTCTGTATAAGATGGGGATGACTGGTATCATTGTGAGGCAGAATAATAACTAAGGTAGTCAGTGTAGGAGCATGAGCTTCTGTGCATTCTTTGATATGGTGATTGATTAACATTTGTGGCTTAAGCGCGCTAAGGAGTAATATCCCCACGGGCCTTGTTTACTATAAGGAGTATACCTACGCCTGCCAAGATGGACATTAATCCCTAATCCCCCGTGACTCAGTTTATGGGAAGAAAAGGGCAAAGAAACCAAGAGACAGGACATTTCCACCAATAAGACCCCTATTGGACAAAGACTGATACATAATTGAGCAGTACCGATGAGAGAAAATCACATCTTTTTGGACCCAAAATTGGTACCTCCTCATCTTTAAGGGATAAAATCCCCTATAAGACAATAGAGAAGGGGATCTTCACCCTCCCAGCAACCCTGGGAGCTATTTGTTTTCCTGTAATAAAGAGTATGCTTGCCTGCTGCCTGTGTGTGCTCGAGAAGTTCATTCTTCAGCTGTGTGAACAAGAACCCAGACTCCAGTAACATCTTTCTGGCATCAGCTGGAGAACCTAAAATCTGCATAAGAACTTTACTCTTGATTTCTGTGCTTTTCCCCTACTACAACATCTTTTTTTTTTTTTTACTTTTTTATCTGTATCCATATTTAGGGTACAGGCTTTGACTGTTTTTAGTGAGTTAGTTCTCTTGGGTTTCTCCCATGTACACAGGCCCTTAAACTTGTGTTTGAATTTCTTCTTCTTAATACGTCCAGTGTTGATTTAATTATTAGGCCATCTAAAGAACCTAGAAAGGGAGAAGGAAAATTTTTCCCTCAACAAAATATTCTCAAAGCTGCTATACAAGAGGAGATACAGTTTGAACTTATGGCAGCAATTTGAATAGTCTTTCTATTTTCCAAACGCTAACTGTGGTCAGGCTATTAAACTGGTGAAATGTAAGAAATTATCCTGTCCATTGTAATATGGTTGAAGATATCTCAGCTAAAGAATTAGGAAGTGACACACAGAATCTCTTCTCTATCTCTAATTAAAGGGAAGGGAAACATAAAACAAATCTGGCAGATTAAAAAAAAAAGAAGATAAAGAAAAAAGTGAAAAAAAACACTGCTTGGTGTACTGTATTTTAAGTATGCAGAAATACCTTATGAATAAGAAAACTGAGAAGCTCTGAATTCTTAAAACACATTTACTCTCTTAAAAATATAAAGCATCTTTTAAAAAGTCAATGAGCACATAGGATTGAGAGCTTCTGAGAGTGCTTCTAGATCTCCTCTCAATGGATGTTATTTTGTCTCCCTTAGACTAAAATGAAAAATAATAGTTTGTTGTCATTTTCAGTTTTAGGCTATTTGACTTAAAGTCTAGATAAAGATGCAAAATCGAGCCACAGAATCTGAGATAAGATTTCACCTTTGAGGTTAGGATAGCAATTAACACTTCTACTATTATGTTAAAAATCACCTCATAGGACAACACTAAAAATATAACCCTTGCAAATGGAAGTATTCTCTTACATTTTCATTGAAATGACATGTGATGTAAGAGAAAGTAATTTTGCAGTACTCTAGAGTCTAATTTACTTCTTAAACAAGTGCCATGCTGAACAATGTTTCTTGACAAAAATAAATGGTTCTTTCACAGACACTTTCAAACAAAGTAATATGTTCAAAATTGGGGAAATATTTAAAGACAGATGAATTGTAACTGACATTGACATATTTTTGATGATGGCCAAAATATACAGAACAGGTAATTTCCCACTTATAAAAGACTCTTTTGCGTGTCACTCCACTCTCTTCTCCTTTGGAAACATAATTCCCATTACACCATTGAAACCAAGCAGGGCCCTGTGGGACTCTTGGGCACAAAAGCCTTTCTATGTCCCCCGAGCTCTTCCCTTTAGGGAACAGACTTCAGCCTCCATGACTTTCGCAGAGTTCCAAAGGGTAGAATCGAAACAGTTGCTAATCAGGGGGCAGAGACAAGGGAGGAACAAGCAAGAAAGAATAGTACAACCTTGGGCAGGATCTTGGTTCCACCTCAAGGAATAAACATAACAATATCTTTGAATTTTTCTGCAGAACTAAAACCCCCAACAAATGAAAGATGTTAACTGCTTGATTAAGCAATCTTCATTCCATAAAGAATGAGGACCACCAAAACCAGTCCTTGGGCCACCAGCTTTGAAGAAGAATGCCAGCTTGCATCTTTCCTGATCTTCATCTGAGGCCCTATTTCTACTTCAAAACTGTAAAATCAACTCCTACTCTCTCCCAAAGGAGAGCCAAGTCTTTAGAGCATTAGCCTGCTGTGGCTTCCTTTGCCTGACAAAGCACTAAAAGCTGTATTTTTCGTCTTCCCTCAAAACTTTGTCTCTCTGTTTCTATTCGGCACTGGTGGACAGAAGCCGAGTTTCAGCAACACCATTGCCTATACTAGAATTTCTGGAAATGAAATGGTAAAATTAAAAAACAAAAAAAAAACAAACAAAAACTTAAATTTGTATGTGAACTCTGAAGTAAAGGAAGGAACCACAGCTGAAGAAGCAGTTTTGTTGTACCCAATATAACAACACCCTGCTCAGGAAAATTCTTCTTCATAATTTGGAAGCTTTCCCTTCCATTTGGTCACACTGCCTGAGGTTCTTCTCATTAGAGATGCATCTTGATTAACAAAAATCTAATGAAGGCTCAGAAACTGTCATGGATATTAGTCATTCACATGTTTGTATACATCATTTCATCAAATGACTAAATTTTACTAACTTTAAATACCTTAAAATAGCTTGGGTTTCAGTCCATGTGCTTCAGTTCTACGGAACTGTTTGATTTTAGTTAATAAATTTCTTGCTTCAGGAAATGAGAAATTTCAATAAAGTAGCACTGCATAAGGTTTAAGGCCATTGTTCTCAAAATGTGGCTCTGGACCAGCAACGTCAGCAACTGCTGGGAATTTGTTAGAAATGCACATTTTGGGGCCCCATCCCTTCCTACTAAATCAGGAATTCTGACCTGAAGATTGGGGAACAGAAATCTTAGTTTAATAGGGCTTCAAGGTAATTCTGGTGCATGCTTACTTTTGAAAAGCAATGGTATAGGGAAGCTGGAGAAATCCAATAGACTTGGAAAGGAAATCACTCTCAGAAGCTCTCAATCCTATGTGCTCACTGACTTTTTAAAAGATGCTTTATATTTTTAAGAGAGTAAATGTGTTTTAAGAATTCAGAGCTTCTCAGTTTTCTTATTCATAAGGTATTTCTACATACTTAAGTAATAAATACAGAAAGCAAAAAAGAAGGGTCCCCATGGCCAACCTATACGTACATAGTTAGTAGGTCCCCAGAGAAAGAGAACCAGGAATGGCTTTCTTGACATAAGAACCCATTTTGGCCTAAGCCATTTTTTGATCTAAGCCTGACCACCATGCTAGCTCTAGAACAAGCCCCAGTAATTAATAATCTTAAGGAAAGGAATGCAGAAATTAGGGAGGAACAGTCAGGAAACATCAGTGCAGCCTTGGGGCAGGGTCCCGGTTCCTCAAGGAATATACATGGTAATACATCTTTGAGTTCTGCAGGAATGAAGGCCCCCACCCAGTTGGATAGAATGCTGATACTGGCCCTCCTTATTACAATCAATTAAACCTTGGACTCCATTGACCTCTTCCCCAATTCTATGCTGAAATCTACTTTATCCAAGCCCCCTTATGACTATGTATGTACTTCAGCTTAAAACTTCCCTAACTTTGCTGTTCTGGGAGATGCAGCTCTGGGAAAGCTCCCCGGTGTTCTCCTTACTTGTTGCAAGTAATAAATCCTTCCCTCTTGAATCTTTTTTTTTTCTTTCTTCCTCTTTTGGCCACATCTACAGCTTGCAGAAGTTCCAAGGACTGAAACTGTGTCATAGCAGAGACCGAAGCCACAGCAGTGACAACACCAGATTCTTAACCCACAGCACCACCAGGGAACTCCCATCATCCCAGTCTTTGGCTTGGTTATGCTACTGGTTCAACATACACCAAAAGACAAGCCCAGTTTTCAGGTAACAAACTTATTTCAAACATTTTCCAAGGATTTAATACAGTATTAGCATATCTCAGGATACTGTGCAATGTTCTCCTTTGAGATTAATATAGGAGAAAAATGGGTTAGCTGAGGCAAGTAAAGTGCTCCAAAATAATATCCATCTGGGAGCTCCGGCTGCGGTGCAGTGGGTTAAGAGTCTGACTCAGCGGCTCAGGTCACCATAGAGGCATGGGTTCATTCCCTGGCCCAGTTCAATGGCCTGGCATAGCCAGAGCTGTAGCTCGGATTCAGTCCCTGTCCCAAGAATGTCACACATTAAAATAAGTAAATAAATAAATAAATAAATAAATAAATATTCATCTTCTGCTTCTGAACATCTGGGTGTAGGTACCCTGAGCCTATAGCAGATTTGACCATTAAAATAAATAAATAAATAAAATAAAATTATCCATCTCGCTTCTGAACATCTGGGCGTAGGAGCTCTGATCCTGTAGCAGATTTCCCCACTTTAGCTTCTCTTGCCCAACTGACACTGCCCTCCATGAGAAAGATCACAAGTGAGGTACAAATAGGTTGCCAAGGAGATGTGTTGTAGTCATTAAACAATCAACTGCGCTCCCACAGTGTTCTTGGGCTTTATCTCTGACAACTGATCTTGTGAATCTCGATCCCCAGTCTAGTACTGCATTTTCAGTTTTCACAACTATCCTACGTCAAATCTATTATCCTGTTCTCGCTGTCTTCATTTGGCATTCAGCAAGTTCTCTACTGGTTCAACTCTGGACTCAAACTCCAGTAGCCTCTCTTCCTCACTCTTTCAGTCCAGGTGTAATTGAGGCTTTCACTCTGAATCTTGGTCCTCTGAACTATGACAATTTTCTTTTCTGAACTATAATAACTTGATTCGACTCTATTGAAGCACAGCTGGATACCATTCTTCCCACATGTTCTCCTCTTCATTTTTAACTCTAGCTTCCCTAGCCCTATTCATCACACTACTTTTAGTAACTAGATTGTTACTAGACCAGTGTTCATTTCCACAGAAATAAGCTGATCTCTCTTCCATGTATCATTGTTATTTTCCAATACTGGGTAGGACTATCAAGGAGTTCTTTGCTTTTTTCATCCTACAGCTACTAAAACAATTAGCATCTCTATTTGGACCTTTGGCAGGCTCCTAAGTTCTAAATCAGGTAAAACCTGCCATCCTACCAAAAATGAGGACAGATTATCTTCATAAATAATCGGGGTGAACAACTATTTGTAGAACATCAACTACATGGCTTGATGGAAGAAATATAGCACTTACTGTGCTACCTACATGGGGATATAGCCTTGAACCAGAGAACAGAAAGTACCTTCCTCCACATACTGTGGCTGTGGCTCTTAAAAAAAAAAAAAAAAGGCATGAAAGAAAGAAAAAAATACAAAAGAAACTACCTTCAATGAATTTACATCTGTCGGGGGTTGCATACATTTAAACAGTGATGATCTAATTGATTAAGCACATCTATGCTATGTGCTATGACAGGGACATCTAGATGTAATTTAAAAAAAGAAAAACTGAAGCACATTTAGAGTCCAGTAAAACTTTCTTGAGGTAATAAGATTTAAGCTGACACATATAAAATGACTAGGAATTGCCTTGAAAAGGGTAAATACTGTGTAGGAGCTGTAGTATTCCAAACAGATGGAAGAGTTTCTACAAATAACCTGAGGCAAAAGTTAGTTCCATGCCTTCCGGAAACTGAATGAAGCCCCAGAAGGTAGGCATTGAGGAGGAAAGTAGCAAGAAATGATGTGAGGCCCTTAAAGAAGGCAAGGAGGGTGTTAAACATATGCGAATCTACAGACCACTGATAGGATTTAGTTTTCATCCCTTGTATAGCTGGGAGTCATCTAAACCTCACTGGTCAAGTGGATGCACATGGACTGTGCATCCATGGAGCACTGGCTTCAACTGGGAACTTATTAGAAGTACAGAATCTCAGACTCCACCCAATAATTACTAATAAAAAAATCACTTTACTCATCTTCCCAAGTGATTTCAGTGTACATTAAAGATTAAAAATAACTACTAAATGATTTAAACATGGGGATAACCTCATCTAAATTAAATTTTGTAAAGATTGTAGCTATATGGACCACAGATTTGGCAGGTGGTAGGAAGAATGGTGTGTTTGGTAAAATCGACTCAGTTTTTGGTCTATTAAAAGATAATATTATTTTGGACTAAAAGGTTGTCAGCTGAAATGACTGGCTTGAAACATATCAAGGGGAGTTCATTTTAGGATCTGGTGGCTGATTTATAATGAAGGATGAGTCTGGATAAGGTATCAAAGATAGTTTCAAAGATTTCTTCCTTGACATCTGGGTAGATAATATAATCATCACTGATAAGGAGTACTGCAGAAGATATAGGTCTGGAGGGAAGTAAAAGTTTATTCACAGACCACATAGGATGTATATAAAATGTCATGTTAAGAAAAATAAAACTAAAATTTAGAAAGAATGTTATTGTTTAAAAAATGGCTTCCCACATATTTTCTTAGCTGTCTTCCTACATCCTATTGACCAAGAAATGCAGAAGTTTGCAAATGAAAAAAAAATAATTTCTTTGAGGTTTTAGGAACATTTTCAAAGGGCAGGAGGGAAAGCTAATCCCTAGAAGAGAAAAGGAAGAAATAGCATGTACATAGCAGCTATGTAACATGCAGAAAAACACTGTAGCAAGTACTGAAATTCCCATCACCTGAAATTGTCAACCAAATTATTTTAGATACATTAGGCATATTATAAAAGTAAAAAATAACTTAGGGGTGACTGCAAATGCACAAGCAAAAACTCTGAACAGAAATTTCCCAGAGAGGCTTTATTGAAGAAGCAGCTATTATTTTGACTTTGGTTTGAAGAAAAATGTTTTTATCTACAACATATATAACAACATAAATCTACTGTCAGAAATAGAGAAGACTGAATGTGGATTATATAATTAAAATAATAATATGAAAAAATTATATGGCACAATTCCATGACTTCTTTTGTTCAATAAGCATTTATTATTATAAGAATGACATTACCATCATTTAAAAAAAAATCTCATGTGAGTTTGGTGCTAATCTAATAATTATAAGTATTATGAGTACTTTGGAGATTGGCCAGTGTACTTAACTAAGGGGGGGATGTTTGATTTCACCATAGGACACTATGTCTGATGCTGTTCTTTTCACAAATGAAATGAACAAATTGGGAGAAATTACTGGAACCTTTCCAGCAAAACAATAACTATCTTTGCAAAGAGACCCTTCTTCTGTATGGCTGTGGAATAAAATTGTGAATTTCTGAAAATTGTTAATGACTTACCATTTAAAAGAGAAGATATAGAACATCGTTGAAGTTTCCCCATAGGTTAAGAAATCATAGATATAAAACAAATTGAAGGCCTGAAATCACAATTTTGTTTTACAAGTGACTTTAGGAGGACCTAAAGCAGGAAAAGCTTCTAGGGTAGTCAATGACAGAGCAGGAGCTTTAAGTGAAAAATACCAGAATTGTACACATTCATTTTCCTAGTTCACTGAAAATTCATAAAATTTTGACTCATTTTTTAAAATGGCAAATTCCAGAATTTCAGTTCTAACATAATATTCAGCAACATCTTTTTTAAAATGATTCTACATGTCTCATTAACTGCTTGCAAGAAAAATAAAACATTTTAATCTTTTTTTTTAAAATTTGAATGTGGAATCTATTTTCATATAATATGACTTAGGTATTCTGCAATATAACCTGTGGAAATATGATATTTATAGTACTGACTTTATAGTCAATGTGTTCTAAAGTCCAAATACCAATCTAAAAAATACTCAGTGGGAATATAACTTGTTTGTAATTTGGATGTCATTAGAATTTTCTAGGATCTTAATATGGTGTTCACTTAAGCTTATTTAAATAATAAGTAAATACTAGAGAAAAAAGTAGTGATAAATAACTGAAAAAATACAATAAGACAGAAGAGGAAAATGCTATAATTCTGATTTAAACAGGTTAGAAGAACAGCAAAAAGCCACATAAGTTTCTCCACTAGAGGGGAGATGCCCAATTTCTTAACCATATGAAAGAGATAACAAGCAAATATTAAAAAAGAGAAAATTATGTTATATTTATGGAGAAATGTCTATAAGTTTACAATAAGTTACTAGACTACAAAATCTCCTTGAAGCTAAGAAATCGAGTCATCTCGAATTAGAAGCTAATGTTATGTCTAGACAAATCCTTTTCTTTCCTTTTTTTTTTTTTTAGGGCCGCTCCCATGGCATATGGGGGGGTTCCCAGGCTAGGGGTCGAATCAGAGCTACAGCTGCTGGCCTACACTACAGCCACAGCAATGCCAGATCTGAGCCGCGTCTGTGACCTACACCAAAGATCACTGAAACACCAGATCGTTGACCCACTGAGCAAGGCCAGGGATCAGACCCTCAACCTCATGGCTGCTAGTCAGATTTGTTAAGCGCTGCGCCACGACAGGAATTCCCAAATCCTTTTCCTTCAATTCTTTTTTTTTTTTCAAACTTTGCTTTCAAATCTAGATGCTATAATAAATAGATCATTAGAATTCACTAATTTCTATTTCAGTAATCAAACCTTTTATTGTTTTGGTTAGTGCCTATTAGTTATTATTTATCCTCTGTAAAACTAGAAAATAGAAGAAGATAATACTTCCTAAAAATTGTGGAACACATTTTTTCAAAGATTTATTTGAAATCTTTCAGAAGAATCTGAAAAGGAATGGATATATGTATATATATATATAACTGATTTACTTTGCTGTAGACCTGAAACCAACGCAACTTTGTAAGTCAACTACAGCCCAATAAAATGTATTAAAAATTATTTTACATACAAATAAAACTTTGATTGCACTATCAAAAAATAATATGAAATATACTAAATGATTTGCTTGGAATTAAATTACAGTCTATATAATGTGTACTTGTGGAAAAAAGTATCAGTTCTGTCATTGTGCCACAACTAACTAAAAATGGCTTTTAGAGACTTTCAGAGTGAATTCCTAATCTAATAAATATATTTTTAAATGGTATTCATATAATAATGCTTGGCATACTGAGCATATCAGATAAGGTAGTTTTTTAGTGGCTTTAAGTATTTTTTACTTCTTTGCTTTTTGATGTTGTTAGGGTAAACTCTTTATATAAGCACTGTTAAATTTTCTTGAGTAGATAAATCTTAGATGGTTCTCTGGAAGTGCTACCTTCATGAGTCATAAAATACATATTTTGTTCAAACTAACTTTAAAAATGCAGTAAATGTCTTAAACAATAAGAATTTTTAATTTGAATGAAGAACAAAAGGGTGCTGGTAAAGTCAGGTATGGTAAACATACATAAATTAAAAGACGAAATATTTTTTCTTTTTTTTTTAAGGTATATAGAGGTTTCCAGGCTAGGGGCCAAATTGGAGCTGTAGTTGTTGGCCTACACCACAGCTCACAGCAATGCTGGATCCTTAACCCACTGAGCAAGGTCAGGAATCAAACCAGAGTCCTCATGGATACTAGTCGGGTTCGTTAACTGCAGAGCCATGACAGGAACTCCTAAAAGAGTAAACCTTTGTACAAAAGTTCTTCTACCTTTTTTTGTAGCCTAGTTATCTTTTAGAGAAGCATATATGTGAATGATATGACTGCACTGTTCAGAATGTTCAAGTTATCTATCTTTCCAGTTGGGATTATTCTCAATTTTGAGAGCAAATTAATTGATTCTAAGTGCAAATATAATTTTAGCAAACAATTTAAAAGGAAAAGCATTTTAGCCATTTTTTTGACAAACTAATGTAATGGATTTTATTTATACGTAAAAATCTCTCAAATCTATTTATTAGCCATAGAGTAATATTTGGAAAAAAAAGCCCAGGTCAAAAAAAAAAAAAAGTAATAAAACCTAACTTATATGTTAGGTCAGCAAATACTAATGGGAAAGAAAGCCAATGGAAATTAACTGACCAATGCACTTCAGAACTTATAAATTCTATTATCCTTCATGCCCTGATATATTTAAGAAAATATGATGAAAATAGATGCTGTGGGATGAAGTAAATTTATTTTCAATGGCTTGACAATCAAGCAATCATGACATGAGCTTTCTAGGATTTAGAATGAGTATTTCTTATAAGTGATAGATTGCTTTTACCACAGCTCCTCAATTTTAGGTTTAAATTCTCAAAGAAAAAAAAATAAATGTAAGGAGAAAATAAGTATTCACCCTTATAGTAAAAGAAAATGTGAATATTGGGCTACATATTTAGAGCCTTCAAGTAAGCCAATAAATATGTTTTTGTTGCTTGGCAGGATCCAAAGTTTCCAAAAAATGAGTACTTGTGCTGATTTTTATTTTACAATACAAAACTTTTGTTAGTAACTTTTTAAAAGGAAGAAGACTATAATTAAATACCCTTTGTTCTAGCTCTCATTAATTTTTTCATGCATCTTATCTGCAAAGCATATCTTTGCCTTGCATAAGCTGTATGGAAAAAAAAAACCTGTTAAATTAATACTTCTAAAAATACTTTAAATGTTGGAAAATATAATTCAAAATCTTACTATTTAGCTTCAAGTGTTTGAAAAAGCTCACCAAAGTGAGCATCCATGTATCAAAAGAAAAAAAAAACTCAAATATTTAAGTAAACATTGCCATAAGCATTGCCTTTAACTTTGTTTCATTTGTGTAGTCTGTCCACATATCAATGACTATTGAATACTTCTTCCATTTTACTTTTTTCATTTTTCAGTGGCAGCATGGAAATAAATTGAAAAATGTAATATTAAAAAAATCCATAAGAAGAGTTAGAGACTTATTTTTGAAAATATTAACACAGGTGTCATCTTAAAAACAGAAAAAAATAATAATGAAAGCACAAAAAGTAAGTATGACCAAAGAGGAGAGTTTCTAGTCCAGCAAGAAAATAAGATGTACTTGGAAGTTTTTACTCCACTGGAGAAAACTACTTACTAAAAAACTAATATGGAGTTCCCATCGTGGCGCAGTGGTTAACGAATCCGACTAGGAACCATGAGGTTGCGGGTTCGATCCCTGCCCTTGCTCAGTGGGTTAACGATCCGGCGTTGCCGTGAGCTGTGGTGTAGGTTGCAGACGCGGCTCGGATCCTGCGTTGCTGTGGCTGCGGCGCAGGCCAGTGGCCACAGCTCCGATTAGACCC
>PVHT020000165.1:8063976-8117756 GCA_004024745.2 Catagonus wagneri
TAAATAAAAAACTAATAAATCATGATGAGAATTAGTAACAATTTTCTCTTAGCTGATGCAGCACTGAAAATATTTGATTTTCACTTAATCTACTTAAATAGAACATTTTTATTTGAAAAGCTGCATATACCCCCAACCTGAAGTTAAGTTCAAAAAAGAGTATTCACAATTTCTAATAATTTAAAATAACATTAGTGTTGCACCTAAATAAATATTAGCATGGTATTTTGGAATTTTGACTACAACCGTAATTTTTAAATAAATTGCCTTTGTAAGATAAATTATCTTGTAAATGTAAATTATTTCATAAGTTTTTCAAATTTATTTTTTGTTTTTAATAAGCAACCCTAAATCAAGAAGATTGGAGTATTATATATATTTCCACATAATACCTATTAGATGTTTTTAACTACAACGAAAGCAAAGCTGGAATTAAATTTTAGGGATAAATTAAAAATTATAATAGTTACTTGAAATTTTCAAACTATTACAACTGTATATTCTTTCAAACTGTGCAATCTAATATTTCACATTAATTTTATAAAACTAATACCAAACTGTATGTACTGAAAGACTTTCTTTGAAATGATGTCATTGTGGGTTTATTCATTTCATGTCTTTGATGTAAACATATCTTAGATATAGATATGAACTTTTGAACCAGGCATGCGACTGAACAAAAACATAGCTGCAACATGCTTTAGTCAGAAGAAGTAGAATTTATTGCATGATAAGAACCAGGGAGTATAACTAGGACATGAAGAAGAATAATAGAAAAGCAAGGCTGACTGTCACTGCTACCAGCTCATCCTCTAAGGACCACCTACCACATTTCTCAGTCTGTGTCCCTATGGAGTAGATTAGAAGGAGATAAAACACTATGCCTTCTATAGAACATGCAGCTGACTAGCTCAGAAACAAAGTAAATGCAAAGTAATAAAAGTAGAATGCCTCTCTTTAAAAGGCAGTTCTTGGTAATGCTTCCTTTGGCAATTTTTAGGTCTTTACTTGAAATTTAATAGTTCAGTGTATAAAGACATAATTTTGTGTATAGCGAGTGCTCAAAAGAGCTTTCGTGGCAATAGAGCATCCTTGGAGAATTTATAGAATCTTCTTTAGTCAATTGCAATTCTGATGTTCCACATGGTTACGGCATTTTTATTCCATTAACACCTAATTTACAAGCACAAACTATTCTCAATGTATCAGAACAGATGTAGGAAATAATTATAATTTAGATTGAAATCTTCATTTCCAAGTCACATATTTTTAAACCTTCTATCTTAAGAAAAAAAAAAAGCTAATAACTTATTGATGAGGATTATACAGAAATTAAAAAAAAGTTTTCCAATTTAAATAAAGTGGTACCACAACTGAAGTCATTCATTTCTATCAATTTACCTATTATTGCACAGATGTGCAATACCTGCTGTATTGAGCTGTACAGCTTGTAAGAGGATATGTGCAACACAGAAAATACATTCTGCATCTTTTTAAATTTGATTTTTCATAGAATCTCCCATCATAGCCCTTGGATATTTAGTTTAATGCTCTGAGAGTTCTTCAAATTTTGTTTTCAACTTCCTAAAGGAAGATTATTTTACTTAATAAACTCAATTGAATTTGGTACATATAAAAACGCAAATAAAAAAGAAACATTTTGCCATTATGAAAATACTAAAACTTAATGTTTAATGCCATTTATTACGACTATCTTAATCAGGTCTGAAAAATATAGTCAGCCTAGTCAAAAAACTAAGTGTCCACATCCCCTATACAGATTAATCGTTTGAATAAAGAGAGTAACCATTTGTTCTGCTCTTGAATAGAAACAATCCATGTGATTTGGAAAGGATGAATTAATCCTCATTCAACATCAACTTTCACTTCCACGTAGTGAGCACATCTCATCATATGCTCCCATTAGCCCTTACCTATGCCAAAATGAATGAGAGCAGGTTGTGTATGGCATATAACATTTAAAAAAAAAAAATGCCTGTTTGAGACCATCTTCTCCCTTAATTTCAATTCATCTATCCATATTTAGATTATGGTAGCTTATATTTACTCCACTTCCTACTCACATTTCTTACTATGTGCCCCAAAATAGTGTAAGGATGTTCAAATCCTACTTTGCTTGCTAGGCTTCCTATTATTGTCTGTATGGGATGTTAGGAGTATCCTTATGAAATATCTAATGTTAAGCAAGTACATCATGTAATTTGTATTATTTTTCCATTAAAATATCCACCTTTCACTTTTCTTTTGTATTAGCATGTAATCATTAAGTGTCTGAAGATGGAGTAGATGAAGGAAAAAAAAACAAACTTTTCACTTATTCAAAATCTTAGTGATTTATGATTTAAGATGACACCAAAGAAAACTTTGGAGGGGGGGATATATGTAATCCTCTCTGAAAAGCTTGTCTCAAGTCAGTTTTTTTTCTTTATCATTCACATTTTGGTAAATCCAACTTTCTTAGAAGTCTTTCATTATGCGTTGTATAGATAGCTCTGAACAAAGCAAACTTTTTTTTTTTTTTAAATGAGTGTCCCTACCTTAAGGAAAATTTCTGCAGGTCTCACTTCCAGACTTCAGATATCTGCAACCTAAAAAGAAACATATCCAAGAGTTATCTACTGTATGTAAAAAGCTATATTCCTCAAGTAAGCCCAAAGTAAGACTTCATACTCTCTCCAAGGAGAGATATATTTCTGGTGGAAAAAAAAACAGATGATATCACAGAGATGTTCATTTGACTAAGAATAAAATAAATAAATGAATAATAAATTGATGATAATAGTCATGAGCTGAAAAGATCAAGACATACATTAACTAAGCTGAACCTCCAAAATGAGTTTCAGACATGCAGTAGCAGATAATCTATAGTACCAAGTAATTTCTCTTACCATCAAGATTAACTTGACTTTCCACATATCGCTGTCATATAAGGGTATTCACTACTGCTTTTTTATTTTAAAATATTTTTGATGCATTATACAATGCTAATATTGGAATAGTTAAAATATTCGATAGAATTCACTAAATTTCAACTGATTCTCATGTAGCAGCAAAAATGTAATGATTACATAGAGCTTTGTAGTTTACAGAGCATTTTCATACATTTTATTATTTCATTTTTATTTATAAAAAAAAAGAGTGAAAGATTCACTTAGGAAAACAGCTTCACCAAAATAGATAGCAATCTCTGAGAGGCAACAAATGTGGTAGGTGCTAAAATTGCCTCATCTGGAGAATATTACCAAGTTGTATCACAAGGAGAGGAAATCCAGTCAGATCCTGGTGGTCTCCTTGAGTTCAGGAGACAGGATTGGAAGCTGGGGAAATCAAGGTGACTAAAGTTTGCAGGGCAGAGTATTACAGAGGAGAGGCATGCAGACAGAACTGTAGAGTTCAGGGGATCCCTTTTGAATATTCAGCTGAGTAGTGATTAGTTCATGCCTGTGAAGATATTACCACAGCCAGGAAAAGAAACATATGAAAGTTAAAAGGGATTGTGTTCATACAGGGATGAGGATAGTGACTGTTTCTGTCAGCCAGGGTAGAAAACTTCATAATTCAAGGAACATTCATGACAATACTAAGAAGGGTTTTGCCTCATTAGGAAAGGAAATTAATCCTAGAAGAAATATAACGCATCTCAGCTAACAAAGAAAAAAACAAGACCCGAAAAGATCAAGTTGTTTCCAACTAACAATGTCCTGAACAAAGCTCAAGGATATTTATAGGAATTTATACAGGATTTAAAAATATACAACAACCTGGAGTTTCCATCGTTGCTCAGTGGTTAGCAAACCCGACTAGTATCCATGAGGACATGGGTTCGATCCCTGGCCTTGCTCAGTGGGTTAAGGATCCGGCATTGCCGGGAGGTGTAGTGTAAATTGCAGACACAGTTAGGATCTGGCATTGCTATGGCTCTGGCATAGGCTGGCAGCTACAGCTCTGACTGGACCCCTAGCCTGGAAACCACCATATGCTGATGGGTGGGCCCCCCCCAAAAAAATATATACATATACCAATAAGCTTATAACTATCCTGACCACATATAAAAGATCAAAGGTGCTAATAAGTAATTTCATTTAGCCATTAGGAAAGGAAAAAAAATCTCACTCTAATTCTGCAGCTTACAAATTGATTTGTGAAATATTAACATACCAAGAAACCCATTCTTTCAACAAAAATATTCAGTTACACCACTGTCCAAAAAGAACGTGTAATATTTCCAGTGCCAGTATTTTTTTCCTCCTTAAATTTTATTTTTTCTGCCTTGTTTAATAAAGCTGTCACCACAAAAAGGACACGATTTTATTTTTAAGTATTTATTTAAGAATATGCATATATATATGTATGTATGTGTGTGTGTGTGTGTATATATATATATATATATATACACACACACATATATATATATATATTTAGGAAATATTAGAAATGTCTCTACATCCTCATCAGCATTTGTTGTTTTCACTATAGCCCATTCTAATAGGTGCATAGTGGCATTTTATTGTTATTTTATTTTTAAAATTTTTGGTCATAGCTGTAGCATATGGAGGTTTCCAGGCCTGATATTAAGCCCAAGCCACAGCAGGGATAATGCTGAATTGCTAACCACTATGTTACTCGCAACTCCTGTTACTACTTTAATTTTCATTTCCCTGATGACATATAAGATAGAGCATTGTTTTATATACTTATTGGAAATCCTAGATGGATGTCTATTGAGGTATTTGGCTCACTTTCTAGTCAGATTGTTTGATCTCAAATTGCTGAATTTTAAGAGTTTTTATATATTTTGTATAACAGTCTTCTATCAGATATATTTTTTACAAATATTTCCTGCCAGTCTGTGGCCTGTCATCTAAATCTCTCTATATTGCTGTCACAGAGCAGATCCTTTTAATTTTCATCAAGTCCAGCTCATGTCTTTTGTGTTTTATCTAAAAAATCACCATACCCAACCTTACATAGATTTTCTTCTACGTAATTTTCCTTTCATAATTTTCTAGGAACTTTATAGTTTTGTGTTTTATATTTAGGTTTGTAGTTAATTTTGAACTGATTTTTATGAAGAGTGTAAAGTCTGTGTCTAGATTTCTTTGTTTGTTTTGCATGTGCATATTCAATTGTTCCAGCACCATTTGTTGAAAAAACTATCTCTGTTCAGTTTTATTGCATTTTCTCCTTTGTGCAAGATCAATTAACTATATTTATGTAGGTGTATTTCTGGGATCTCTATTCTGTTCCATTGATCAGTTTGTCACTTCTTTTGTCACTAACACCCTGTCCTGATTACCATGGTTTTATACTATATCTTAAAGTCCTGTAACATTAAACCTCCAATTTTGTTCTTCTCCTCAAGTACTTTCTTGACTATTCTGATTATTTTGCCTCTCCATATACATTTAAGAATCAGTAAGTTAAAATAATTTACTGGGATCTTACTGGGCCTGCATTGAAACTACAGATCAATTAAGAACTAACATCTTGAAAATACTGATGAAATGATACACATTACTTATTTTTTCTTTTATTTCAAAAATCTATTTCTTTAAAAACACTAAAGAGTTCCTTCTGTGGCTCAGCAGGTTAATAACCCAACTTGATACAGGTTCAATCCCTGGCCTCACTCAGTGGGTTAAAGGATCTGGCATTGCTGCAAGTTGTGGTGTAGGTTGCAAACAGCCTTGGATCCCACATTGCTATGGATGTGGCATAGGCTGTAGCTGCAGCTCCGATTGAACTCCTAACCTGAGAATTTCCATATATCACAGCTGCTGCCCTAAAAAAGAAAAAAAAAAGATAAAAAATCTAGTACATTGATATCTAATCAAACGGATTAAAACATACTTCCACAAAAATGATTAACTGATTTTCAACAAAGATACCAAGCCAATTCAATGGACAAAGCAGTTCTTTAGGAAAACAGAAAGGGAGTCCCCACTGTGGCTCAGCAGGTTAAGAACCTGACTGATATCCTTGAATGTGGGTTTGACCCCTAGCCTCACTTGGTAGGTTAAGGATCTGACATTGCTGCAAGCTGCAACATAGGTCGCACATGCAGCCCGGATCCTGTATGGCTGTGCCTGAGGCATAGGCCTGCAGCAGGCAGCCCCTATTTGACCCATAGCCAGGAACTTCAATATGCCATGGGTTTGGCCCTAAAGAGAGAGAGAGAGAGAAATAAATAAATAAATAAATAAATGACAAAAAGTACATCAGTTGATACCTCATACTATGCACAAAAATACTTCAAAATGAATCACAGACATTAATATAAAACTCAAAATTATAAAATTTCTAAAAGATAATACATGAGAAAATTTTTATGACTATGGGTTAGGCCAAATTTTTTTAACTACTCTGAAAGTACTATACATAAAAGAAAAAAACCACAATTCAAACTTCATCAAATTTAAGAACTTCTGCTCTTTAAAAGGGACTGTACAGAGAGTAAAAAGACAAGAATACTTTAGGAGAAAATATATGCAAGCAAATAACAGAAAGAACCTGTATTCAAAATAAATAATGAGGAGTGGTTTTGAATCTGACTAGTAATGATGAGGATGTGGCTTCAACCCTGCCAAGCCTCACTCAGTGGGTTAAGGATCCAGTGTTGCTGCGAGCTGTGGTGTGGGTCACAGACTCAGCTCGGATCTGGAGTTGCTGTGGCTGTGGCTGGCAGCTGCAGTTCTACTGGACCCCTAGTCCGGGAACTTCCATATGCCACAGGTGCAAGTGATGGGACTGTTTTAAATGATTTTGGTGGTAATTGTACAATCGTATGCCTCTGTTAAAATCAGAAACTATACAGTAAATGTGGTATATTTTACTGAACATAAATGGTTCAAATCCAAGTCTTTCCTTTTATGATCTGTGAGGCCACAGCAAAGTACTTTATTGATGCTCAACACTAACTGCTACATCTGATAAATGGTAATAGACACTACAATCTACTAGGAATAAATGAATTTACAAATATAAAAATTTAGTCCAAATTTTTAAGATGTTTATTCCTATTTTCTCTGAATGCAAACCCTATATACAATCAAACCTTTTCAAACATCAAATGTGTCTTTGTAATGTAATGTATTTGAGGAAGAGAAAAGAACCCTGATAGCTGGGAGCTAATATGGCACTTGTCAACGAGGCTATTTTCCTGCTGGATATCAGATAAGGCATTCTGTGCCCAAGATGAATCAAAAAGACAAAACAAAAGCAAATCAAAACAAAAAAACTCCATAATCACACCTGAACTCAGACAAAAACTAGAATATTGCTCAAATAACAAAACTGACCCCAACATCCCCCCCACCTTGATAACGTTAGCGACTGCCACTTCTGTACCAACTACACCTTTAGGATTGTTTTACATGTTTTGCTTTCTAAATAGGAATTATTAGGATACCCAATCATACAGTTATCCTCTGTCTCGTTGAAACCTTCTCCAAATCACCTAACACTAGTTCAATTCTTATCATAAAACCCTTCTAACAGCCTCTTAATAGACAACTCACAACATTCTCTCTCTTTGCAAGTCAATAAACCCAAAATTGACCTCTAGATGCGTCCTTGGGAACACTGGCATCTCACATATATATGGCTTCTTTGTTTTGAAATCCATCTGATACCTACCTCCTGGATGTGAGAACTCTTTTCCTTCATGTAAAAACTATTTTGGCAACCTAACTGAGATTTCTACCCTTCCCTTTCCTACCTCCAACCCATACTAGAGACTGCTGAATATTTATTAGTCCAAAAAATTATCTTCCTAAAAAAAAACAAAAAAAATACTATTTATCAGATATCCAATTTTACATGTCCATTTTAATATTTAGTGAGTGAAAGACTGTCAGTAGCTATTCTCTCAAGAGACAAGATGCATCCTTTGTGATGGTGAACCAATTGTAAGCTGTGATATATCTGGGTATTCGGAGATAAAGTGCCAAATGCATACCTGTAAATGGAAAAGCAATTTTCTCTTATGCTTCATATAATAGTGTGTCAAAATTCTCTAATTCCTTTGTTTTGTCTTAAACAAAGAAAGGTTAGGCTGTGAGTAAAAATTCTGTTTTGATAGCTTGAATCTTTGGAATAACCCCCAAAGGAATTAATGGGAAGCAAAGCTAGTCAAAGCAATGTTTAGAAAACAGAAGTTTGTACCTTGTCATTATATTTCACATTTTCAACCAGACCCACAATGAGAACACTAGCTTCCTTTTTTTTTTAATTCAATAGATACTTTTCATTTGTGCTTTTTAAAAAGTATTTTTAAAATTGTATTTTACATAACATGACACATAAATTGCACACTGTGGAAAGAATTGTCTGCCTCCCTGAATGAAACCATTTTAATCTTGAGAGTTTTATTATCTGTTAACATCTATTTAAATATAGGCATTCAATTTTACATTACTTGACATTTATGGGGAAGCTATTTTACAGCAGCAGGTTTCTGAATAGACAAGATCACAACAAATATTCATGAATATATGACATGCTAGATTGAAAAATACAGGGAAAGGGTAATCTAAGTATTCTGGGCAGTTCACATATATGAATATATCTAATAAAATTCTGTATCAGAGGTCTTCTAATATGTTACATATGTTTGACAGCTACAATTATTACACATATAAAACCAGTCTACCTATTTTCATGTACCATATTACAATATTAATTGAAGCTACATTGTTTTGAATATTAGATAAATATTTAATGGTAAAACTGAAGAATAGAAACGTATTTGTAACGTGTAATATTCAGTTCAAGTTTAGAGCTGTATTTTTTTAAAACGAAAATGAGAGCAAATTTGCAGGTTGAACCATCTAGAAAGACAATAAATTTTATTTTAATTATGCATCATGATCTATCCATGGGCTAGAAGATACTTCAGTTTTTACTTCAGGGATATAAAAATACTAATCGTGGGCAGAGTTTTAGATACGGATAGAGACAATATTTTAATTTCAATTTTTTTTCTTTTGGTAACACTTATTCAAAATGCAAGCGTGAATAAGAGTTTAAAGAAGTTAAGAGAATGGGCTTCTACAACTAGGCTTTTCTACAATTTGCCTCAATGAATCTCATGTATGACAATTCAAACTGGGATTTTTTTTTATGAACAAGAAAGGAAACAAATCACCACAAGATTTTAAATTACACAGAAGAATCTGCATGAAACTTCTATCCATCAAATGGCCACTGAAAAATGAGGTAATTACCTAAAATAATTTGCATGTTAAGAGCTAATACAATATTACAAAGTAAAGTCCAGTTGTGAAAGCAATGCATAATTTCCTGATTAATGTCTCATGCACAATATTCCTCCATGCTCTGTCAGAGCCTAAATAACAATATGCCCAATCAATCAAAAAAAAAAAAAGATAACTCAGACAAGAAATGAGTTCAGCTGTAATAAATCATGATGTGGACTCAGCGAATTTTAGAATTATGACAAGTAATCACAGGATATTGTGTTCTTAAGGCAATACATTTAGACTTTAATTAGTCTAATTCCAGATTTTTAGTAACTCAAGATAAGTGTGTGAAGGCTTTTTTTTTTTTTAAGTTTGTAAAATGTCATCTATTAAGTTATTGAAGAAAACTTCACATTAAAATACCAAGTCTGTATCTCCTGATTCTGCCAAAAGTTACAAGAACGATATTTAGTCAGGAAGAATGAGAATGCCACTGGAGCAATATGACCACACTTCCTTAGACAGACTATAAAACAGTTCCCTTCTCAGTGCAAAATGGAAGCATTGCTTCTAAAAGAATCTCCTCTGTCAGCCAAGGGCAGGTGTGAGCCTAAAGGAAGGAGAAGCAGGTGAGGCAAAGCTGTACTAACAGATACAAGGATCTTAACTGGGCTCTGATCAGAATCAAAATGGCTATCCTTTCACTCGTCTACTGTTCTGTTCCTGTATAAATGGAGATACTCTTTAACATAGTAAGGCTACTTATGGAACTTATTTAGAGGCAGAGCAGAGGAAGAAAAGCCAAGGTGCTTTTCCTTGTTGTCAGGGATGGGGGAAATGATGAAAGGGGGGCCAAGAAAGTGTGCTGATGATTAGTCTGACCCAGCCTGAATACTGACGCTTCTTCCTATCAGGGAAGCATTAATATATTGCAAGTGAAGAAAGCGAGTCTGGCAGTCAGACGGGCTGTTCTGTCTGGGCCCTACTACTTCCTGATTGTGACCTCAGGCAAGTTACTTAACCTCTTTCAAGACTGATTTTTAACCTAAAAACTGATGATAGTAATGTAACACACCCCATGGGGGGATAGTTGTGACTAATGACAAGTATGATTCACTATTCCTATTTAGGAGACTAGTGACTAGTACCAATCACTCAGCCCAGTGACTGAGTATACAACACAGGACTTTTTACCACTGCTGTCATTAAGCCACTTACGGAGTTCCTGTCTTGGCTCAGCAGAAAGGAATATGACTAGTATCCATGAGGATGCAGGTTCAATATCTGGCCTCGCTCAGTAGGTTAAGGATCCAGCATTGCCATGAGCTGTGGTGTAGGTCGTAGAAGCAGCTCAGATCTAGTGTGGCTGTGGCTGTGGTGTACAGCTCTGACTGGACCCCTAGCCTGGGAACCTCCATATGCCTCAGTTGTGGTCCTAAAAAGACCAAAAAAAAAAAAAAATTAAGTCACTTATTTAACCTCATACCATTTCCTCATTTCTAAGATGGTGATAATAACAACTGCCATCAGATATATTTGCTGTGAGAATTACATGAATGAATAAACCTAAATTTCTTATACTAGTACTTAATTTATAATAAGACCTCAAAATGTTAATAAACCAATCATTGGTAGCCGCTAGTCATATGCAACCATTCAAATTAAAATTATGTAAAATTTGAAAGGTCACACGAATCACATTTCAACTGTTTAACAGATATGTGGCTAGTTCTTAAAGGATACAGATTAAAATATTTCAGTTATTTCAGAAAATTCTATTGGATAGTGATAATATATATATATTTGAAGAAAGATTTCTTGGGACAAATGACCATTCATCTTGTCAGCCAATGAGTGGGTGGTGAGGATGGAATGAAGGATAGGCAGTTTATAGAAGATGATCAATTTGCACTTTATATAACATCATATTGTTTCAGGTCATTTCATGTGTGTGCTTTTTTTTTTTTTTACATTTAGGCATATATTAGGAAAGTTTTTTAAAACTATGCAATAACTATTATGAATACTTTAACTTTACATTAGATTGACTCTAGTTAATAACAAATAAATTATTCAAACTACGAACTCAACAGCAATGTATCATGTAGATTTCACTTGAGGCAACGACTCAATTTTCAAAACTATATGCCTTTGAGTGATATCTCAATGTAACTTTCCAGAGGTTTGTAGTCTCAATTCTTTCAATTATGGTGACTAAAGCATTTCAAAATGTGTCAGGCTTGAAACAGCCTCACAAATTCATATAACTGTCATGCAATTCTCAGCAACTATAGAATATTAACAGACAGTATAAGTAATGAAAAGCAATCATATCACCAATTTCTCAAGTGACAATCACTTTCTCAATTTCAAACCTCTGTGGCTATTTTTTCCCATTCTTATCTGGATTTCCTGGGAATTTTTGATATTAATAACTATAATCTCTGAAATATCAGTGACTATACAACTCGCTCCCTGTTGGTCTCCTTCCCCCTATACTCTTCTTTCTCGGGTGAACATGTGGCTTTCTATTATTCTACCATGCCTCAAACAGCATTCTGCCGCAATTTAATGCTTTTTTTTATATAATTTTAAATCTTTTGACTGTTCTACCCTGTTCTCATATTTCAGATATCATCTAAAAACTGATTACGTCACATTCTATACCTCCAGTGCAATTTTTTCACTTAAATCTCAAGCTTAGATTTTGTGTCATTTTCTGCATGCCCCATAGACCCAAATGCAGATTTTCATAAATAACATTCAACTTACTTTTTTTTTCTTCTTAGAGCTTCATTTACAAAAGAAATGCTCACGCACAACACCAGCTTTTCTTTTGTTTTCTTATCACCAATAAACATTGATAATCTTTGAGATTTATCTGTTTTATATTCTTTCCATTCATTAAGTCACTAAGGTGTGCTCATTCTGCTTCCTATTATATAGAGTATACACTCACCCTTCTCTCCAGATGCCTACTTCTCCTGCTTGTATTTAATCTTTAAGAAATCCTCATCTGAACTGCTACAATAACAGTAAGTTGAGTAACTCTCAATGTAATACTGTCAAATTACATGTGCTACAAACCAAGGTCCTCATCTTCCCCACCAAAATGTGCTCTGCAACCCAGAAATTTACAATTCTATCCTTTCAATTGTTTAAGGAAATCTTGTTAAATATATCCTCAGAAAATGTGGAATCTGACCCTGCCCCAAGTCCTCCACTACTGTAATACTGTCCAAGCAATCATTCTTTCTCACCCAATTTCTGTAGAAGCACTTGAAGCTGTCTATTTATGCTCCTCCACCTCTGCTCTCTTCAATCTAGTCTCAATACAGAAACCAAAATAATCCTGATAATATCGAGGTCAGATCATCTCGCTCTTTGCTCATTACCCTCTGGTGGCTTTTCAATTCACCTAGAGTAAAAACCAACACCTTTATGTTGGCCTATAAGATCCTTAAAGACCCCAGTTACATATCTAACCTTATCTTTTCCTTTTCTTCATCCATTCATTTCTAGCTTTCTGGCCTCCTTACCATTCTCTGAATAGACGATGGACAAAGCATGTAGCTAGATCCAGACATCTATTACTGTCTGTTCTCTCTGTTCAACAAACTCATCTCTCAGACACCAATATGACTCACTCTATTTCTCTCACCTTCCTCAGTGTTCACTACATTATTTAAAGTGGAAATCACCATCACAGTTTGCATCCCCCCCTTTTTACAGTAATGATCATGTAACATAGTGTATATTTCATTATTAATATTTGTTCACTTATTTTTTTCTCAACTTTTGTAGAAAGGTAAAGCTATAAGATAGAGGTTTTTACTGGTATATCCTTAATGCCCAGAAAGGTGCTTGACACACGGTCATTAATAAATATTTTCTGAATCAAAGAATGACTCTAATAAGTAATTTGAGAAATAAAACTAATGGATAAGTGAAGAAGTGGAAAATATATCAGGGTGGAACCTAGCAAAAAGAATGAGTACATATCTAAAAAAGAAATGAATACGTTATTAAGGGAAACAAAATAAGAAATGCTTCCCAATGGGTGGTCCAATAAAACCTGCAGACTACTGAAAAATAACTATTCCAATTTTTATAATGTAGATAATATTGCTGAAGATTAACTTTGTAGTTTCCCTTAAAGCTGAACTCTCAGACTCTTCAAAATGTTACTGCATAAAGTGGAACAAAGCAGACTATTTCCATATACTGTTTGACCACATAAACCATTTCTGATCTTCTTACAAAACTAGAGAGTTATAGAATGACTTTCAGGAAATGCTAAAGTGAAAGGGATACTGTATATGAGCTATAATTCTGTCTCAGTAGAGTAAGATAAAAATGTTGTGATAAATGAGCCTAGAAAACTAGAAAGCTAGTAAGATGTTCATTAATGTTGAGTAATAACTTGAATGGTCAGGAAAAGACAAGGGCTCTGTGGATAATTATCAGTAATATATAATAACATGCAATCATATTGCCTGAAAAAATAAGACTTCTGAGGTTTAATACAAATATATAGTATAAGACTTTTTCACTGCCTCTGTTTATACCAAGAATAAAAACATTTCTTAATTCTACAGAAATATAATTTATCCCTACACTTTAAGATACAATTTATCTACTGTACTTATCTTTAAATACAATTTATCTATTATACTTCCATAACTTTTTCATCCTAGAGGTCATAAGAATTTCTAGAAAAGATCAACCTACCAAAATTAGGAAAGACTGTAGCATGACATAACAATAAGAACTAAAGACTTAGAATCAGAATACTGTACTAGTATGGAAGTAGCAGTGAGATATTATTATTCCTATATTCAACTTGACTGGAAAGGAGTTGAGGTTTAAGAGTACAGTTTTACAGATCTATATCAGGGGTCAGTATCAGAGGCATGATTAATGCATAACCCACTGATATCTGATAGTTGGTTCATTATTACCTTTAGCTGACATATTTATCTAATATCAGCTACAATTAGGACTATGTCAGGCATGTAAACTTTCACTTAAATCAGGCTATAAAAAGACAAGTAAAAAGTATGCTGGTTATATAAACTGCAAACCAGAATATTTCTGTGTCAGAAAGGTCACAGTGTGATTATATTGTTTTAGGCTCACCTTTAAAGCTTAAATTTTAATAAAGATTAAATGAAATCTCTCTTTAATTTAGAAAAATGATAAAAACTGAAGTTTCTGTTTATGCATGTATATCTTTGTCTAATTGTTCACATTTCCTAACATGATATATTAAATTTACTAACTATGAAAATCTTGAAAATCGCTGTTTCTCCTATTCTATATAAAGTACAAAGGGCATTGAAATTAGGTGTTAACTTTATATATCAATGAAACAATGTTATTGAAAAATTAGATTTTATTTCTTTCTTTGAAACAGGCTTCAAAATCTATATAATTGTGGGGGTTTTTCTTTATTTGCTTTTACTTCTCAGGTCTACATCTATGGCATATGGAAGTTCCCTAGCTAAGGGTTGAATCGGACCTGCAGCTGCTGGGCTACACCACAGCCGCAGCAATGATGGATTGAGCCATGTCTGCAACCTATGAGGCAGCTTGAGGCAATACCTGATCCTTAACCCACTAGGTGAGGCCAGGGATCAGACCCGCATCTTCATCTATACTAGTTGGGTTTTTAACCTGTAGAGCCACAAGGGAAGTCCCAAAATCTATATAATTGTTTAACAAAGAAATCTACATTTTTCATTTTGTTAAACAATCTTAGTTACCAATGTTGATATTTTTTATTTTCATTTTCTTTCTTTCCGTTTTTTTTTTTTTTTCCCCCTGCCCATGTCACAGAAGTGACCGGAACCGGATTCTTAACTCCTTAACCCATTGTACAACAGCAGGAACTCCTGTTGTCATCTGTTTGTCAGAGAACTGCGGAAAATACTTTCTGTTTAGAAATTCCTAATAACTTCCTTGAAATAGATATGATTTCAACAGATTAAAGGTAATAATTTATTTAATGTGAATATTTGAGAAAACTTTTTTTCTTCTCGATATAAATAATGCTTAAATTTCTGAGCTCCACTTGACTTTATGTAATGTTTATGAGCAGGGGTATATAGTAAGAACAGCATCCAAAATGAATGACCCTAAGTAACCCTTTGCATCATAAATATACTGTTATGAGCATTGTGTATTGCCTGAATCCTCAAAACAGTCTGATAATAATAAAAATAATTACAACGGCAAACACTGATATAATGATTGCTATAACACATTGTTTAAAGTGCTTTCTGCATATTATATTATTTAATTCATGACCGTTATCTATGAGAAAGGTACTATAATTACCTTTCTTTGACAGAGAAGGAAATTCTACGCAGAGGGTTTAAGGAATTTGTTCAAGGTCGCATAGCTAGGGAAGTTCTAGGATTTGAATCTAAGTAATTCAGCTCCAGAATCTATGATCTTTATCAAGAAATGATACAATGTCTGTTTTGGTTAAGTTGGCTGGTTGTTTTCAAGCTGTCTGGCAAATCAGAAAACTGAAGGTCAGAGCTAGTAGGTTTCAAGTTAGGATTTGAACTGAAGTTCTTTGAGTAAACTCCTACAAAATTGTCTTAGAGTATTTTTGAGCACCAATTTTTCTGTTCCCCTGGGAGAGGTACTTGTTGGTATCTTTTACGAAAAGTTATGAGTTGTAGAATATGAGCTCAAATAGAAATTGAACAAGCTACTTGTACGCCAGGTGAATGAAATCAGTAAAGGTTCCATAGTTTTTTTTCAAGGGAACTAGGGTCAGTGAAGGGAACTAACCTTTATTTAAAATTCCGAATATACTAAAATATACTGAATCTGTACGAATATCATGATATATAACACCGTTTAATTCTGAAAATAACCCCATGAGGCAATACTATTATTACTATTTTGCTGATGAGGAAAAGGAGACTATGAAAACATGAGAAATTCAGTGTCAGGAGGAAGATTTCAATTTGGTCTATTTGATATTAAAGAGATTCCTACATACCAAATTCAAATACTGCTCAATGAAAGCACAATGGGATTTCAAGCATATTGTCACATGCAAATATTTGCTGAGGCACTGAGAATTGCATAGAGTTAGGCAAATTTGATATTACAAATCACCACAAGCACTTTCATACCATAAAAATTGGTATCTTCTTTTAAATGTAATTTGATTAAAATGGAAATTTGCTGAATAATATTACTGATCTTGTGGATGGAAAGATACAGTATGACATTTGCTACCACATAGTGACAGAATTTTAACACAAGCTTATAATTTCCTAATTCATTATTTTTTCCTATTTGAGTTAGGATAAGAAAAAGGTGTGAATACTCAGGGATAAACTCATTATCAATATTACTATTGATGTAAAGACCTGGTAGGAGAGAATATTGTGAAACTGCTCAGTGAATATCATGGATTATTTGGTCATAACAATATTTTGTGTGTTATATTTCAAGTTACTTGGACAATGGATGCATTTTCCTTACAAATCAAAAACCAACTTAGGAATCAATAGTTATTTTTTTAATATAATTACTCTAAAAATATACATTTTTAATTTAAAAAGAATAATTACCTATCAAAAAAGTTTAAACAAAAGTAGAAGAATGAGTATTAAAAAGTGATACTACCATCTTTTCCCCCATCTCTCATTTCTCAGGTTTAATCATTAGGTGATATAATTTTACAACATTTTATATATTTCAATATATTCAATATATTTCTTTTTTTTTTTTAAGGGCTGCACCCGTGTCATATGAAAGTTCCCAGGCTAGAGGTTGAGTTGGAGCTGTAGCTGCTGGCCATAGCCGCAACGTGGGAGCCAATCCGTGTCTACAACCTACACCACAGCTCACTGCAATGCTGGATCCCCAACATACGGAGCGAGGCCAGGGATCAAACCCACAACCTCATGTCTACTAGACGGATTCACTTCCACTGCATGGGAATTCCATGTTTTCATTACATCTATATTTTATGTATTTTATTTCAAACTAATATTATATATGTTGTTTTAAAGTTACTTTTGTTTATTCCAAATATTTATGATGCATATACATAGATTATCTTCATTCTTCTACAGAACTCTAGAGTCTTCTACAACACTTCAATTTTTCACTCTGAAAATAATGCTGCAAGTATACTTACATACTTTCCTAGTTGTAAGATTATTTCTAGACTTTTATGCAGTTTAAAGACATGTGACAAGGAACTACATATAATCTCTTGAGATAAACATGATGGAAGACTGAGAAAAAGAACATATATATGTATACATATATATATATATATGAATATGCTGGGTCACTATATTTTACAGTAGAAGTTTATACAACACTATAAATCAACTATACTCTAACAAAAATAAAATTTAAAAAAAGATGTGCATTTTCTTCATCACAGCCTCCTCTGCCCACCCTGCCCCCTAAAGGAAAATCAAAAAATTTTTTTTTAAGTGTAGAGCTCTGTAGAGGGATTGTTCACTTGCTCAAAATTGTAAATGTGACAAGCTTATTCTCTGTCTCAGGTTCTTCATCAGCAAAATAGAGATTATAACAATGCCTAAAGCAGAGCTTGTTGAGAAGATATGGATCAATTCTAACTTAATAAGGATTAAATAGATATCCCCTATAAACTAAAATAATCTTTAATCATCTAGGATATGACTGTTATGTGAAGTGGCAAGCTCCTTGGCTTTTTAACTAATAAAATGGCAATTGTTTTTCAAAATTGTTCCACCGATTTGTAATGCCATTTTTTTAATTATACTTGGTTTTATAATCCCATCCTCCCAAGTTTTTTTTTTTTTAGGTTTGTATTTTGCTATTATAATTGATTTACATTGTTCTCTCAATGTCTTTTGTACAGCAAAGTGACCATGTCATTCATATACATATATAAACATTCATATACACATATATTCTTTTTCTTACATTATCCTCCATCATGTTTCATCATAAGTGACTAGACATAGTGAAATGCCAATTTTATAATATAGAAAATTTATAAAATTATCTTTGCTGCTTCAGAACATGTTTTTGTCTCATTGATACACTTGGGTATTCTTTCAGGATACTATTATAAACAGTGAATTTTAAGGATATATAATATAGACAGAATGAAATATACCCATTACTATATCAAGCAAACTAAGCAATAATCATATTTACTTTGATAATCATGTAGTGAGTGACTTTGTGAATGAATAACATTTAATACTCAGAATCATAAAATTAGAAATAATTGCAAACATGTCAGTCTGCATACTTTAACTCATTCCACATCAATGATTTGAATAGCTTAGTAAACAGAAAGTTAAATTTGAGACACATTAACATATATAAAAAAGCTTTCCAATCGTGCATGTGTGTGTGTGTTTGTGAGTGTAGTTGTCTTAAGCATAAATAAATTACTACTATCTTTTTTACATGTAAATTTATTTTTTTAGTTAAGCTTTCATGAAAGCACCATTCCGTATTTGGACTCACTTTTTAAAGTTATTGTCGTAAGACTTAAAATCAATGTCTGAACATCTGTATAGGAATGGATATGTATATTCACAAAGGAAATTGGCTCATTTTGTTGAAAAGGGGCAGACCTAATTGTGCTGGATCCCATTACTTCTCCATGTTTAATAACTTAGTAAGACATTGGTTCTGCAGGTCTGAGTTATTTTGGAGCCTCTACCTTCCTAATAAAGTCATTTATACCAGAGAGCTTTCATTGATTTATAGTCACACAGAGGTCCCCTGTTCCTCTTTTCCTGCAAATACACATAGGATGATGGGGTCAAGGTCACTTTCTATTGGAAAGTTTGCCCATGGTTTATCCAGTCCAGATGTGCCCCTCTGTGAATACCTCTCTTATGGGATAATGAGAGCCTGGAGAATCATGCATGTTCTGCTGCTTCATTGCTTATAGAATTTTTGCTAAATAACCTTATTTTAATTTTACCTGGAGTGACATTAAGTGATGTTTGTGTATAGGAGACCCTGCCCCCTATGGTACAGCCATGCAACAAAAAAGTACATAATGTTGTAACACTGAATTGAGAAAAGTAAATATATAGACAGTCAGGTTTACGTTTGATAGTTATAACTAGAGAACACAATTGTTTGCACTGGTGTCTTTCGACCGAGGAGGCATTTTTCTATCAAACCAAGAATACAGCACCAATATCTTTTCATTTCTTCTACTGCTTGCCCAAACAATCATCAGTATCCTTGGACTCTCTTTCTCATCACTTCTCTCCAGTAAAATAAAGACAAAGGTCTCCTTTTATATAATTGAATTTGAGTCCTTCAGCTGTACCACCATTTACCCAGTTTACCCATTTACTTCTCAGGGAGCTGAGAAGGCATTTCCTCTTCCCTAATGAACTCCCTGATCCTATCCTTGGAGAGTTAGTTACTCACTCTCTCCTCTATACTGTCCCTAACCCAGGGGCTATTCTTTATGTGTTCTCTCATGAAATTTGAATTATTTCTTTGCTGATCTGTCTTCTCTAGAAAAAAATGTAATTCCTTAAAAAATCGAAGATGCAGTGGTGAACAAGAGAGACAAAGTCCTATCCACATGAAACCTACGATGATAAGAAAGAAATAACATAAAGATGCAAATAAATGAATAAAAACATAAAAAGCTGGAACAAACAAATAGAACAATACAGTTAATAATTTGTGTTGAGGATGAAATGAATAGATCACTACAAGTAAAACAGTAAGGGATAATTAGTGAAGTAAGTTCTTTGGAAAAGTTGGCTTTGGAAGGAAATGAACCTGAGAACCAAAGAAGGAAACAAACACTATCAGAATTAAAGGGAAGAGTTCCAGGCAAAGGCGAGCTCAGGCAAAGACTTGATCATGGGAGGAAAACTGAAGTTTTTTCTTCAATTCTGACTTTCTGACAGTTCTAACTTCTTAAATGAACTTTCCTAAGTTCAGTTCTTCCAACAATATTATTTTAGAACTTACTATATGCCTGGATATAACAATGAAAATAAAATCTCTGTCCTCAGAGATGAGGATGGAATATAAAATAAATAAACATGTTCATAAACAAAATAATTTCAGACGCTGATAAGATCTGTAAAGATGGTAGAGAAAAATCTTAGTGTGGCGGGGTGGTGGTTAGCATGGCCTCCCTGAACAGTAAAGTTTGATCACAGCACTGGACAATATGAAGAAGTAAGGGAAAGGGCATGCCAGGCAGCAGCAGAACAGTGCAAATACTTGAAGCCAGAATGAGTTTGCCCAGATGGAGCATGAAAAAGGCTGGTGTGATAGGAGTCCTTAAATAACAGTGACAGTGGTAGGAAGACGAAGTAGAGTGGTACACCAGGGCCAGTCTGTTACTGGGTACTGAATCAAATATCCAGGCACAAGAGAGTAAACATAGAAATTCAGTTTAATCCAAATTCTATCTCCATATTACTTTTTTACTTATATAGAGAGAACACTGTTTCTCAAAAGGCTTCCACGAGGCCACCCACTGCCCAGGTACACCTTGTATTCATGGAACCAATATTCAATCATTTTCAGTCCCTGTTGAATATTAAAATCTTTCATAAAGTTTTTTTCATTTGTTTTGTTTTTGTTAAATAAATATCCCTGGCTCTCCCCTTCCCATGAAAACCAGACTCCTAGATATGTCTAAATATACATATTTTTGTTGTTGTTTGTTTTTTAGGGCCACACCCACAGCATATAGAAGTTCCCAGACTATGGGTCACATTGGAGTACAGATGCTGGCCTACACCACAGTCACAGCATTGTAGGATCTGAGTCACATCTGTGATCTACACCACAGCTCAGGAAAACACCAGATCCCGACCCCCTAAGTAAGGCTAGTAATCAAACCCACATCCTCACGGATACTAAGCAGATTCATTTCTGCTTTGCCGCAATGGATACATTTTTAATCATAGGCAATCTGATGACAATAGAAGTAGAAAACCACTGTTTTCTATTCACTTGACTTAACTGGCTATTCATTGTTCATAAAAAAAAACAGGAATTATCAGGATAAAATAATTGTCATCAATATGATTTCTTTCTCCTCTTAGTCGCATTTTTATCACAGAGATTACCAATTACAAAATGTGTTGATGTGACTTTCAATCACATTTTGCTGCCTGGATGTTAGCGAAGATTTATACACTCTCTTTTCAAACTTGAATCAAGTCACAAATGAAAAGATTAGCTTGTGGCCAATGAACTCATTTTAATGGTAAAATTTCTGAATGTTACTTTCCTGATATTACAGGGGTTACAAATTATCTAGTCATAACTTAATAAATATTATATTAGGGTTGAAACATTATTAAGTTTGTCCTTATTGATAATTCTATCACTTATAGTAATAAACCAGCTTAATATCATATGCTATATGCTTAATAGTTGTGAAATATTACTAGAAATTAAAATGCACAGACATAATATTTACTATGAATAAAAATATAGAAAGACAAGAATACTCAGTAATCTTCCAACTGAGCCTAAGAATTCCAATGCCAAGTTTCTTTAAAGAATAAATTCTGATAGGAGTTCTCGTCATGGTGCAGTGGAAACAAATCCAACTAGGAACCCCTGGGTTCCATCCCTGGTCTCGCTCAGTGGGTTAAGGATCCAGCGTTGCCATGAGCTGTGGTGTAGGTCACAGACAACGTTTGGATCTGGCGTTGCCATGGCGTAGGCCGACAGCTGTAGCTTGGATTAGACCCCTAGCCTGGGAACCTCTATATGCCGTGGGTGCAGCGCTCAAAAAAAGGGGCAAAATAAATATGTAACTAAATTCTGATAGAATGACATGCATGCTACCTCATTATGCATATGTTTTGTGTATATTGAAAGAAGGAATTACATTAAATGTAGTCTTTTTGATACATGAAAGAAGAACTCTTTTCATAAGATGAATCAGAGTTCCTCAAAATCAAAGAAAATTTCTTTTCTAAAAACAAGTCTGCATGTGAATAGTATACCATTCAACAAATATAGTTACATTTAGAGATTATGTATAAAATTTTCCTTAATTACCATAGTTTTCTCTTTAAATATCTTTTCAGAGAATATTATCTATATTATAATGTTCAGAAAAGCAATATTAAATGCATAAATGTGCTGAAGGTGACATATTAAAACTTCACAGTGTAGAGTGGTGATCCTCAAAGGAAAAAAGTATGGTTTCAAGAAAAAAGGACAAGGTGGAACACATTATAATATAAATCACTGTAACTGCTTTGATATTTTAATCTTTGTATTTATGCTAATAAAATAAATTAGTAGTTAAAGTATTATATAATCTCTTTTTAAAGCATATAAAAGCAAGTATATGTTTAAAATACTTGTAAAATACTGCCTTAGTATTCCAAATGACATATTTTATGCCAAAATATGATATGGTTCCCAGTGCTAAATTACAAAGGACATGTAAGATCTCTTACTTCATTAAGGAGAGAAAGCCATATTCAAAACATTAAGAGGAAAGATTATAAAACTTTTTAAACATAACTCTCATTAGATATTTGACTGTTGTGGCATTTCAGCATATATATGGGAGAAATTAGGGTTTCATTCTAAAAAGGCAGAGCCAAATAAACCAACTATGCTTTCCTCTAATTCTCAAATTATGGCTGTTAATTCCATTATCGTTTGGGGGAGAGGAAAAGATCATTTAAAGTTGACAATTGTAAGTTCTATACTATTATAACTTTTGTAGGAATTCAGAGAAATCTGGTACTTTAAACTTAGACAATTAAACAGCAACTAAACATAAAATTTCAGATCTTTCCCTTGCAAGGTCAAACTCACCTCATTCGTTTTAGATTTATATCTTAAAGACTGAGAAGGTGCTAATTATTCCAAGGCAATATACATTTAATGCCTGGAATTTATGACATGACAAGTGTCTCTACTGTTGTAGCATATTATGCTGAGGAAGAGATGGGAGAAGGAAACTACTCATTAGAGGATACAAAACACTAGCTAACACCATGATCAGCACTTTAACATTTTCTTTCATTTTCAAAGTATATCTCTTACTGCATATTATTATTCAGCTGAAAGAGGTTAGTTGAATCAGCCAATATCGCATAGCTTGTTAGGGTCATTTCTGGGATATTAACACCCTTCAGCTTGACTCCAACACCTTCTGCTCTTTTACGTAGATACTGTGATCTCTATTTTGAACCTGTATTACCCCATGACAATGAGAAATTAAGTGAATAAATCTTTTTTGGGGAGAGGGTTCTATACTTTATTTTTTTATTTTTAAAGTTTTATTGAAGTATATTCTATTTACAAGGTTGTAATAATAAAAAAATATATTTATTTATTTATTTAACGGTCGAGGTGAACAAATCTTAAATACTATTTCTAAAGAGGCTCAATTCTAGACTATCTTCCAGGGAACATAAGAGGAATAGATGGCATGTTAAATGGGAACAAATACAGTAAGATCTTCTGATTTTTAGCAATACCAGCAGCAAAATTTGTGCACAGTTACTAATTCCCATGTGGCATGATGTACTTATGCTTTCAGCTAATTTTCATTACTTCATCACAGAATGTGACTATCCAAAAAAATTGATCTACTTCTACTAGAAGGTTTCAGTGATGAATGGTGTCAAAGACTATGTGTGCCCGTGTGTATATATATATCTACATGTACAATCTGCATTGGAAACTCAAATTCTGGCTTTGAATAACTCTTTCAAAATCTGCAGTTTCTACTGGAGTTGTCTAGGATAGTATACATATCCAGGAGTACCTACTGGATTGCTGATTCCATTGTTAAGGGAAAAGCATTCCTGCCTGGACTAGCTAATGGGAGGCAGGAAAAGTGTGCATCATATTTTAAAGATGAGGTATGTTTGGAAACTCCTGTATTTGTCATATGTTCCCAGCAGGATACAACTGATGGGGAATACGAACATAATGAAAAGATGTTTTATGACAGGAAAGGTGTCCAATAAATGTTGGCTCCCAGGTTTTTTTTTTTTTTTTTTCAGGGCAGCACCTGCAGCATATGGAGGTCTTGGGTTAGAAGCTGAGTAGGAGCTGCAGCTGCTGGCCACAGCCATGGCAACACCAGATCCAAGCCGTGTCTATGGCCTACACCACAGGTCATGTCAATGCTGGATCCTTAACCCACTGAGTGAGGCCAGGGATCAAAACCACATCCTCAGGTTCATTTGGGCTGAGCCATAATGGGAACTCCCAATGTGATTACTTTTGATAACTCCCAGTGTGGTTTACTTCTCTGATATGGTTTTCTCTAAGAGATCTCCAACATGCATCTGAACATAATCTTAAAATTACTATCTTATAGCAGAGAAAAAGTAAACAGGTTCCAAATCTTGAGAAAAATGGGTTTTAATAGGAAATTATTTGAAACAGAAAATGCTCTGCAGTGTCACTCGACTATGAATTTGCATAGGTCAAAATAATCACATTATTTCTGAAATGCAAGTGAGTATTAACCTGAACATTAAAAGTTAATAAACTATCCACAACCCATGATATTATATTAATAATCAGACATTCATTTTTCTGGAGTCCAAAAGAGACATTCTCAAGCTCCAAATGTCATACAGATATGTAGATATGCCTTTTAGATTATAGTGAAAAGGCATAAAAGAAGCAATAAATAAATAAATAAATATATTTAGAAACCCAAACAGCCAAAAAACAAAACTAAGACTGTATCACACATAAACTAATAAAAGAAGGGTTAAACAAAGTATAACAAGTGTGGTATTTTCTCAATCAGCCCCAGTTTTCTGCTATCTTCTCAAATAATCAATCAGGGAGTTCCCATCGTGGCTCAGTGGTTAATGAATCTGACTAGGAACCATGAGGTTGCGAGTTCGATCCCTGGCCTTGCTCAGTGGGTTAAGGATCCGGTGTTGCCATGAGCTGTGGTGTAGGTTGCAGACGCAGCTTGGATCCCACATTGTGGTGGCTGTGGTGAAGGTTGGCAGCTACAGCTCCTGTTAGACCCCTAGCCTGGGAACCTCCATATGCCGCGGGTGCAGCCATAGATAAGGCAAAAAGACAAAAAAAAAAAAAAAAAATCTAATAATCAATCAGTCCTATTCTAAGTATCATAACCCAAATCATCACTAATCCACCACAAGACATTTAGCTCCTCTAGAAATACAGTTTCATCATAAAGTAATTTATAGAATTTACAATTAGTCTTTCACATGTCACACTTCTTCTTGATATAAATCAATTATATCCTGCATTAAGAACATGAACTGTTCACGCAAGATTTTACTTGCCTAAATAAATTTTATTTTTGAGTTCTCATTGGTGTAATTAAACCAAATAGGCAATAGTCACTTGATGACACAGTTGACAATTACTCATTTGCTTTTAGACTTTGAGATATTCTGAAGACTAAAACACTTTATAATATTTCTGAAATCAGAAATGGAAATATTAAATGTCAACAGATGTGAGTTATTCAATCTATTTTCCCATTGCAATGATGTAGATTTCAAAGATTGATTATATTCATAATCAATGTACATATATAAATACATGTTCACAGATTTGTACTCATATATATATGAATAGATAAGTTTTGTTTTCGTTTTTGTTTGCTTTTTAGGCCATAACCACAGCATATGAAAGTTCCCAGACTAGGGGTCGAATCAGAGCTGCAGCTGCTGGCCTACGCCATAGCCACAGCAACACGGGATATGAGCTGTGTCTACAACCTACACCACAGGTCACAGCAATGCCCCAACTTTAACGAACTGAGCAAGGCCAGGGATTGAACTCATGTCCTCACAGATACTAGTCGGGTTCGTTACTGCTAAGCCACAGTGGGAACTCTGACAGTGTATTTTTAAAGAATGAAAAGAAGCTGTATTTAATGCCACAAATCAGTATTTCAAAGCTTTTAAAAAATTGAATTGTTACATAAAGCAAAAAAATCAAGACATTTCAGAGTAATGTATTATTATTTTTTTTAATATTTTACTATGCATCAAATTTGAAATATAGACTTTTTTTACCTTATCATATTTATAAACCTTAAAGTTGTATGGATATAGAAAGCTGCATGGAACCAGTAAAAAACAAATTACAATATAATTTTTAGGTGTAAAACAACCTTGAAGATACAGTAATTTATGCATTTTATTTTTTATATTTTGGGAGCTGAAGATTACTTCATTTTATTCCAGATTGCATCAAAGCATAAATACACAAAACATTGCCTTTACAGAGTAAGGAAATCTATCATAAAATTTAAACTATCACTTTAATCTTTAAATTCCTCCCTAAAGAATGAGATATGGAAATGCAAGTAATAACACAATAATGTTCATATGAATTGTTATTAAATTTTTATACCTCTGTAATTAGACAGCAAAGGCCAACTGTTTAAAACTTGGAAAAGAAAAGCATCTACAGGATTTATATGAGTTTATGTAATTTACTTTCAATAGTGTTAAAGTATATTCATAAAACATTAAGATACATATAAATGTAGTCCAATAGAATGACCTAAATGCATGCAATAGTAGTAGGAAAAGCATGGTTGTGGAAAAAGCATTTTGTAAGTAACACTGATATCTAAATGGTAATGTGAGGTCCTGATATACTGAATATTACTTGAAGTTCCCATTTAAAATGATATCTTCATAAAATTAGCACCACCTTTTTTAGTATGAAGAGAGAGTAATTTTCAGAGGGAAGTAGATTTTAATAGGAAAATAAAAGCAGTTATGAGGTCAGTTGGGTTTCTGACACTTACAAACGATGTGGTCTTGAAAAAAATCAGTTACCTTGGTTTTCAAGTTTCTCATATAAAATTTTGAGTATTCTACTAGCTGAGGTATTAGGATAATGTTTTGAATTCAGTGTCTCCTAATAGTACTATTTTTTTCCCCAGCTGTTAGGGAATACAGTTGTGTGGGGAAAACCCGTGTCCTTCAAAAGAAAGTAGATTATTGACTGCTTTACCTTTTGTTAATACTAAATGGCTGAGTCACATTAAAAATAGAGAATAATACGGTGGCACACATGGGTATTATTCTACCCATTGTAAGTGCCCTTTCTTCAGATTTACCCTACCCATTTTTTTTGTGAACTGCTTCTTCTGACATCATCCAAGAGTACAATAGAAGCCATTATTTTACAGTGTATTCTCTTTCCTCTCCAACCCCACAGTTTTTGATTGATTCAGGAGTCAACACTATACCTAAGCTAAGCCAAAGATTTGCTTTCCCTATTATTCTTAGACTTGACATTCAGAAAAAGTTGGTCTCTTCCTAATACCTTGACTGCAAGATCAAAATCTCAGCTGATACTGAAATAATGTACAATCTCTCTAAAGTGAGAAATTAGAATAAAACTTACCCAGAGAAGCAAAGTTGAGAGTCAGAGAAAAAAATTTTCATTCACTTATTTCATGGCATAGCAGTATTACTATCCTTGATTTTCACAACATATCTAGAGGTCTTATGGTATGTTTACCTCTTAGAATAAGTCAATTTGAATCTTGTTTCCATGCCAACAAACAAGAGTCCTAATTTAAAGAGGAGATTTTGCTATTGGGTACTGAAATTCCATCTGCATCTTCCTAAACTAGACAGAGCAGAAGGGGATTGATTCAAACTTGATTGGATTGGAAATTAGTAAGATAGAATTTTCTAGAGTAATCTTGTTCTGTATTTCCCCTGTGCATATTTATCAGTCTAGAGGGGAATAATAACCAGTGAGTATGGAGCAACTGGACTTCAGGGAAAAGAGTCTCCTAAACCTGGCATGGCCATGAGAAATCTAAGAATCAATAAATATTAAATATGTAAGACTACCTAGTACAACAAACATAAATTTGCCAGTCTGAATTTAAAATATGTATCCTTTTTAATAAATTATTTTATCTGTTTAAAATCAATAGTTAGATAAGAACATAAGCTAGAAATGAAATCCAAGATGCAATCTCTAATTCCTATTTTTCTAAAGCAAGGACATAACATTTTAACACAATGTTTTAAATGTATATGACTCTCACCAACAATGGCAAATGAGCTAAAAATATCAACAATACCAATTTAATTTTCTTTAAATGTCGTTAGTCTAAATATACTACTAAGTGCTATTTTTATTATGGACTTTACAACTTATTGAAATATTTATAACTCAATTTTAGTGATATTTGATTTCCCAGGAGTGTGTCATCTATAATATCAACTATTTGTATTAGTTTTGCATTAAGAACATATATCTAGGCACACACTACCACCTTTCCATATGTCACGGTTTGAATCAGAAAATGACAGACGGAATTTGAATTGCTCTAAAATATAAAAATGTTCAATATATGAGAATAAAATTTTAATATGTAGAGCTCAAAAGAATCCCTGAGAAAGACTGACAGGGACAGTCTACATAAAAGAGCATATGAGAATTACATTTTCCAACTTCCATTACGGAACCTACTTGGAAGATATTGGTTGTTCATCAATAAGAGGGAGAAAAATTACTATCTGTCCTATAAGAGAGACTTCATCCAGCAGTAAGATTTGTTTGATACCCTCTAATCTCCATATCTTATTTCTTTAATTGCACTTTGCTGATGCCAAATTGGTCATGCAATTTAGAGCTATCTACCATGGTTAGGAACAGAAAGTATTAGGACAAGTTAATCTACATCCTAGCATATGGATTTGTATCCAAGGATATTACATCAATGAAAGCTGAGAATAGGGACGTAGTCTTTAATATGGTTAAACAAAGGCACTGTGGCCTTGCTCAACTTCCTGAAGATTAAGAGGAAGACAACAAAACTGAAGACATTAGGAAACAATTAAAGTCGTAAAACAAATTCTATGAATAAGGGATTCATATTCCAAAAGAACAGATCCTGAGCAAGCTAAGTGTAAAAACAATCCTCTTCTAATTTTGAGCAGAATACTATGAACTTATAATCAACTTCCTTAAGCACTGACAATAAACTATATTTTAGTTACTTGCCTTTAATCATAAGTATTGCTCTGAAAAACACATGCTCACAAACATGTTGATTTTTATTCTCTTGCTGTAATATATCATATCTTTTAAACAGCTGCATTGAGTTCATCCTAGTCATGATAATGTAATTAATAACAAGTAGTTAATAACAAATAGTGATATCTCATAAACTTGGCTAAGCAATTCTTTGAGTGAGTGTATATATATATATGTGTGTCAGGGGCTGGGGAGAGGGGTGTGTGGGCCTGACATTACCAGACAGTTCTCTAGACAAAGCTGTTGGCTTTGAGCTGCTAAAGGCAAGAGTAACTTTTTTCTCATTTTTCCAGTTTCCTAGTCCTTCACTCCTTCCTCTATACCTTTTATGCATTTGCTCAATTCTCTTGTTTCTCTCTAAAAATTTAGCTTTCCTTGGTTATATATTAACATTGCAGCCTGAAAATGGAAGTTTCTAGCTTAAATGGCCTTCAGATTATTAGTTTATATACTTGAGAAAAGAAAAATCTTTGTACCATTAGACAGCTAGTGAGTGCACAGGCTATTTCTTCCTTTGGCAAGTATCTACCTTCAATTCCTTTGGCCAGTTGAGACAATAATTGTAAATGCTACTGCTTGAGTCCTTCAACAAGTGCTACTACTGGGCCATGTTCCAGAGATCTTATTGTAGGGTGGTCTGTTACTCCAAAAATATAAAATAAAAAGACACTCTAGAGTAGATCTTTTTCTAAAAAACATCTGACAAAAATTCATCTTATGCATTCTTCCACTAAATATGATCACTTTTTACAGTCACAACTGTTAACTGTTGACATATGCAGTGGGCCTATGTTTCTAATCATGTGAATGAAAAGTGCATGAGATACACCAAATCACTTTTTAAATTTATTTTTTTTCTTTTTTTTATATCTTCTTTAGTGAAAACATGTTTTCCCTCATTTGGCCGCCTTGCAGCATATGGATTTCCCATGCCAGGGATCAGATCCAAGCCTAGTTGCAACCTATGTTGAAGCTGCAGCGACAGCAGATCCTTTACCCACTGTGCTGGGCTAAGGATCAAACCTATGTCCCAGTGCTCCAGAGATGCTACTGATCCCGATCCCATTGCACCACAGTAGAAACTCCTTCAACTTAGTTTTTACTTGTACTATGACCAGTAGAGTGCAAACACTTTTTTCTTATACTTAGTATTTTGTATTTGAGATGCTTCTCTTTATCCACTATCAAATATGTAGTTAATTCATCTCTTCATCTTACACTTCCACAGATCATCTTCAACATACAAAAAAACTCTATTAAGAAAATGAATAAAATGTCTTTAGTTATATGTACTCTATCCATCTCTCTCCCAGTTATCAGGTCTATACCCAACTGTCATCTAGTCATTGAAAACACGGGGAGAATTAAATTTGGAATATAATATGACTTGTCTTACATAATGGAACACAAAAAAAAGAGATCCTACAAAACTCATTTACTGTAGAAATGTTCTTGAGGGCACGATGTATGATACTGTCAAGGAAACTTTATTTCAGAATTTAGTGCTAAGAAAATCCATGCTTCCCCTGTGAAATTGGTAGGACGTTTTAAAGATTTTTTTTGTTTGTATGTGTATGTATCATATTGATGATGGTTTCATAAACATTATAACTGACTGTATTTGTCTTTTTGATTTGTCAGTGAAAATGTTACAGCTAACTCTATCTATGATCAGGATAAGACATTGATCAGTACTCCCATCTCACATCTATATTTATCCTAATTGATTCTTTCCTTCATATTGTCATTAAAATTTTTTCATATATCTGATTTTATACTTCATTTGCATGACATTAATTTAGGCTACACATGTGTATATCCATGCATATATATAGACACACACAGAAAGAGAAGGATAGATGGAATAAAAAAAGAAGAAAAGCAAGAAAGAAGGAAGGCAGAGAGAAAAAAGAGAGATGTCTGTTTACAGCAGGGATCATAGACAGCCTATAAGTTGGTTCTCGTCTCTAACTATATTATTTGAACTTGCACAATAACGAAAATAACTATAATTTTAATTAAATGGCCAACATTTTAACATCTCACAAAATCAGGTTTGGTTTATCACAAAATATTGGAAGCTGAGAAAAGTATATTTACATTATTGCATGGAAACAATTATTGCTTAATAGCTATTGCCCTCTTTAAGCAGGCAGGTAGGTACTCTTCAGGTGCTAATACTTAATGTGATTCTCTGTAATGCTAACTTTGTCCTCTCCATACATTCATGCTGCTTGGTTGGCCTCCATATTCAGTTTAGATTTTACCACTGTAGTATGATTCCTGCTTTGAGGAACTCTCAGTGATAAACGGTATACAGATATATAAACAAATAAAGGCATATTCCATTTACTCTCTTTTAAAATAAGAGTGGAGGAGTTCCCGTTGTGGCTCAGTGGTTAATGAATCCGACTAGGAACCATGAGGTTGTGGGTTCGATCCCTGGCCTTACTTAGTGGGTTAAGGATCCGGCATTGCTGTGAGCTGTGGTGTAGGTTGCAGACGCGGCTCGGATCCTGCATTACTGTGGCTGTGGCGAAGGCCAGCAGCTACAGCTCCTGTTAGACCCCTAGCCTGGGAACCTCCATATGCCACAGCTGCAGTCCTAGATAAGGAAAAAAAATAATAATAATAATAAAATAAAATAAGAGCTCTTCCGAGAGCTCCATGAATGTGAGCGATAAATAAATCAAAGTTATGATTAGCCATTTGTGCAAAGTGACCTCAAACTAAATTAACATAAAGGTATGGGATAATGAACTCTCCCTTACTCTTTATAGATGTTCAAATGGGGTGCAGCTCTATAGCACAGCCCACACTGATCCAAGGTTCACACATGAGAGGTTGCATGTCACCCTCCTGTTTAAAGGACATTAAAATGGCCCATGTTTGTTCACATTTTAAGAAATTTTCAGTATATTTCTAAGAATCAAATATAAATTGTCAGCTGAAAAACAGTTTGTTAATGGCAAAAAGATTCAAGAGCATAAACAAAACAGATTGGCAAGTGTCATTCAAACTAAGGAATGCACAATATTACATTCTACTAAATAGATGAAAAATTGGTGCACTCAAAGACAAAGCTAAATGAGGTATGTCTGTAAATATGCCATTAAGCACACTGCTATAATAGATGTAAAAAGACTGGGGAATAATGGGGAAAAGAATGAGAGCTTAAGAGAGATTAATTCTAGTTGAGGGATATTATGGAGACCTCAAGAAGAAGAGGGATATGAACAGGGATTTAAGTAAACCAACTTAGGCTGACAAAGAAAATGAAAAAGATGTAGGATCACTCATCACTCAGGGCAACATGTTTTCTTAGGCCTAAATTAAACTTTCACAGAGATAAACATTTATGACAATTAGGGCTACAGCCTGAAGCATTTTGGCTCACAAACTAAGTGTGTTGGTTAATGAGCAAAGATTTCCGTTCCTTTGCATGCATAAATACTAAGTGCAGAATTTATCATTCACTAAATCATATCCGCTTTTTTTTCCCCTTCATTTCACCAGTGGTTGCATCAATTGTCATTTAACTGCTCTAAATAATGTGTTCTCTTCCCAGTTGTATTAAGCTATTCCTATCATGGCTAATGATTTTCTGATTTCCACATGCCAGTGATCTTTGGCACTAACAAACGATGCCTCTTTTTTGCATGTTCCAAGTAGCTTAAATTATATTTTACATACATATTTAAAGGATCATTAGTTAAGTTAATATCCTTGCTATTCAGGAGTATAAAGAAGTTTAGAGTCTAACCTAATACTATTATATTCTGTAGTATTTCAATAGTCTAAAAAATATACTTTAATCTCTATAACTACAGGTAACTTTGATCTGAAAACATCTTCATGCCTTCTCATTTGCTAAGACTCGCATTCTTGTGACTTCTATTAAAGATAATGGCATTTGGATAAGCTGTAGAGAACAAGTTTCATTTACTACAAAGAATAATAAAGACATTCTAGTTCTTAACCTTCAGGTTACTATCCCGATATTTACATAGTACACCTTGCACTTTTCATTATGTTTCATTTTCACAGAAAATAGTTTACAAAGTTATTATCTGGAGTAGAAAGAATGTTGAAAATATTAATGAGAGCATCATTTTTTAAAATCCATATGTGAAGGTCCCACCCTCTTTAGGCTTAGGAAAAGCCACCATAAATAGCTATAACAAAATGGGAGGACTTTGTTTTAACATAACTGACGAGTGACAGACTAGCAAGGAGTTGGCTTCGCACTCTGAGTAGGAGCAAAAGGGCAACTAAATATCCATTGTGAAGATAAGCTTAAGTATACAAGGATCTGTCTTGCTCCTAATCATAGATGAGGAGCATTAAACAACATTAAACAAAATACAGTGTCTGACTGTAGCTATGTGTTGGGAGTCTATCTAAATGACACTGTGTCACTTGAGAGGAAATACACTGGTTTCTCAATATTGAGGAATGGCTGACATCCCCCATGTTCCAGAGCAGTTTTTCCATCATCATACACATTATGTTTTGCTATAGGCAGTGAAAGGGTAGTTCATGGGGCACTGGAAACTCTGGCATTAACTTGTCAGTAGCCACTAGCACACAGAATCTAGGGCCAGCATTGCATTCAAAAGATCAGGTAGGTTCCACTCATTGAGAATTACCACTGAGATGGTTAACACGTTGTTAAATACTGTTCATCATAAGAATTAGTTGCATTAATCTGCTTGGGTGAATCTATCCAAATATCAGATGAGAAATTTACAAGTATGAAATAAAATAGTTATAAGCAAAGGGGTCTAGTGAACATCATACAAATTTCACAGGGCCATCAGAAGTCTTATCTTTTCCTCTGGACTTCAGCCCACTTAGGTCAGGAAAAGATAAACCATCATGATTCATGGAGATAAAGTTAAAGACTATTCTATTAATTGTTAGTAGTTTTTCAAAGGGCGTAGATCATGTCTTCTAGTCAATTTTTGATGACAAAGGTCATTAAAAACTTTTGAAAGAATACTAGGGATAATTATAAAAGGTATGAGAATCTGAATGGCTGTGAACCATAAGTTAAAACTGTAGGTGTGTTGAATATTGGAAATGGCACAGAAAATGATGGCACAGAGAAGCACCTAGGATTTACAATGGGTGTATTTAAAGAAAATTACTAAATATTTGGGAGTTTAGAGGTATCGTACACAATGTCATTATTTTCTAGTAGCAACCTGACCAAAACTTTTTCCTGGCGCTTACTATCTAATGCACCAAGAATTCTATGAAGGAGAGAGTGTGCAAGTGGACAAACCTAATATCTTTCTGAGTAAAGGTCTGAAGGGCACTTGGTTTCTATTATGAGGACAGAGATGAGAGACTGATTTATAGCAAATTCACAATGGGGGGAAATAACAATCTTAGTAGATTCAATAACATATTGTTAAAATTACACACATTTAGAAGCTATTCACAACAGAGAAATGATGTGTGTGGTGTGGCCCCACATTTTAGCTTGCTGCACCACTGCACCCCAGTTTTCACTTGAAATGGCTAGGGCATGTGCCCCAACATTACTTGCTTTTGAATGTCAGGCGTTGACCTCACTAACACAAATGTAGTGCTATTGTACCTTATAAGCTTTATCTGATTTTACTTTGTAGCTAGATACCTTCATTTTCTTGCTACTCTGGCCGTAATACTCATTTTATATGTCATCAATCTCCCTGAAGTGATTTTAACGGAGCGCACGTCCATTTGAACTAATAATATCACTTTAAAGAAGGAGAAGGAGGAAAGGAAGAAAGAGAAAATGATATGGGAGGCAAAACAGAGGCAACATCAGCTACTACTTATTTCCCACTGTGTGTTATGGCTGAATTAAGTGCTTGCCAAAAAAAATGTATCTCATTCAAATCTCACTTAACTATAAATTAAAAATGTAGATATGCTTCAGAATTATCCTGCAACTGAAAATAATATTTCACAGGGTAAAGGAAAAAATATGAAATTTATATTGGGTGCCTGAGACATTTTAAAGATAAGAAAACAGGCATAGAGAGGTCTAAGTATGAAAACCAACATGAATACCCAAGAGTATCAAAGCCAAATACAAACTTAGATTTTCCTTTAACTATTTTTAACCATTTTACTACAGAGTGCTGCCTCTCAAATTGGATATAAAACTACTTTCATGCTCTAAATGAACCAATTACATTTTGTGATTTTTTGGAAATGTACAAATTGGAGTTCCCATCGTGGTGCAGCAGAAACGAATCCGACTAGGAACCATGAGGTTGTGGGTTTGATCCTTGACCTTGCTCAGTGGGTTAAGGATCTGGAGTTGCTGTGAGCTGTGGTGTAGATCGCAGACACGGCTTGCATCTGGCATTGCTGTGGCTGTGGTACAGGCCGGCAACTGTAGCTCCAATTAGACCCCTAGCCTGGGAACCTTCATATGTCGCAGATGCAGCCCTAAAAAGACAAAAGCCAAAAAAAAGTAAAAATAATTTTAGCAATAGCTTCATATTTTATTCTTTATTAGTTTTTAAGACAAAATATGAGCTAAATCTTAACTTTGCTACCTTATGCATCCTGTGGTATAAATATTAACAGGAAGAAAATGATCAAATTAGAATTTGAACAAGGAAAATATTATGGCCAACTATTTTCAAAAACTGGCCACTTAGTTTCTAAGGGTTAAATAGAGTATGCTTGATTCTATAATTAGAAAGCACTTAAAATTATTCCATTCTAGTCTACTGATTCCTTTGTAAATAACTGTATATACATATGGATATAGTATGCATATATGCACAAATATATGCTTATACATACAATGAAAGCGAAGGAAGATACTAAACTGAGATAAAAACTATACTAAATTAGAATTTACCAGGAACATAATTTCAAATATACAAATATCTTTCCAGATCTTCAATGCATGCACTTATTGATGTATTATTTATTTTTCAAAAGCTTTTATTTTTGCACATTCTACTATGCTAGGCACTAATATTTGCAAATGGGCATGTGAAAAAAGGTCAGAGTTTATTTACATGTATGTGTATAAACACATATTAAATGTTTTCATAGAAAAGAGTATCTGTGTACAGTGCAAGTATCATGAAATTAAAATATCTTTGTTAGCATACTACTTCTGTTTATATTCTTAATGCCATTTTGAAATTTAATCTTTTTCTCATCAACACAAAAGAGATTCTAATATTGTGACACAGAAAAGATTATAATTGCTTAATTATTTGTGCAATATGGCAAATACACATTTTGCACATATCAACAGAGATGTTATGTAGAATAAAAATGTCATTATGTATTTGGTTTTTAAACAAATGTGCTTACATTGAAATCTTAGAAATAAGTTAAAAATCTGTTTTCCGTTCTGTTAAATAATAACAACTACTTCCGTTTCTCAACACAGTATTTTATAATTCATGCATTTGGAAAACACTTTTCTATATACTTGATGCCAGGTTTTCTAGCAGGCTGTATGGATAAAGTAGTAAACTTCAATTAAAAGCTTGGTGTCTTGGGAGTTCCCATCAGGGCTCAGAGGTAAAGCACCCAACTAGTATCTATGAAGACAACGGTTCCACCCCTGGCCTTGCTTAGTGGGTTGAGGATCTGGCATTGCTGTGAGCTGTGGTGTAACTCGCAGACTCAGCTAGGACCCCACGTTGCTGTGGCTGTGGTGCTGTGGTGGAGGCTGGCAGCTGCAGCTCGGATTCAACCCCTAGCCTTGGAATTTCCATATGCTGCAGGTGCGGTCTAAAGAAAAAAAAAAAAAACAACCTTGCTGTCTTCACTGAATTTACAGTCTAGCCGACGACTCTTAATTCTGACTCATGTTTCCTAATGTCTCAGTAAATACTAAAAAATGATACGTGTAGAGCCTTACGTCAACCCTGTTGAACTGCTGAATAACCAGTGACAAGGACTTACCAAATACATTTCTAAAAGTAAATTTAAAAAACATTTTTTACAAACAGTTTTAGGTTGATAGAAAAATCACAAAGATACCCTACACTCAGATTTCTTTAGGATTAACATCATAGATATTTATGGTACATTTGTTATAACTAATAAACAAATATTGATACATCATTATTAACTAAAGCTCACTGTCAGCCTCTCCCGCTGGGCCCTGTCCTCGCCCCCTTCAGTGAAGTCGCTTTGTACACTGGTTATAGAGTTAGACTGTGTTGTCACATTCTGCCTTGCATCCAGGGATACTCCATTATCCTAAATTATTCTTTACTTAAACACATAATTAAGGCTTACTTTTAGTACAATGGAAAAAGTCTACTTTTAGTACTATGGTAAAGTTCTACAGGTTTGACAAATGTGTAGAATTAGGTATCCACAATTACAGAATAATTTTTAGTTATATATGAGCCTATAATATTCCCTGTGCTTCACCTATTAACCCACCTCCCTCACATTCCCCTGGGAGCCATGACCCTTTATCATTGCTAAATTATTTCCCTTTTCCAGAATGTCATACAATTCAAAGCTCCCAGTATGTAAGTTGTTCAGACTAGGGGTTTTTTTGTTTGTTTTAACTGAGCAAAATGCATTTAAGAGACATCTAGGTCTTTTCATGGTGTGACAGCCCATTTCCACTGATAGATATAACCAGTTAGATTATCAGTACTCCTACTGAAGGATCTTGATTGCTTTTGGCAATTATGAATAAAATTGTTCTCAACATTCGGGGGGTTTTTGTGGACATAAGTTTTCAAATCATTTGGATAAAAACCTAAGAGCATGACTGACAGATCTTAAGGCAAGACTATGTTCAGCTCTGCAAGAAACTGCCAAACTGTCTTCAAAAGTGCACATACTATCTGGCATTCTCAAGAGTATTAACTGAGAATCTAGGTGTCTACATGCTTGCCAGATACTAGTACGACATTTTTTGTAAATTTTAATCATTCTGATAGATATGTACTGGTATCTCCTTGCTGTTTTAACTTACAGTACTCTAGACACAAATAATTTTGAGCATTTTATATGTTTATATTTCCATTTATATCTCTTCTTTGAATAGCTCTTCAAAATTTTGCTCGTTTTTAAAATTGGGTTGTTTGTGTTTCTATTGTAAAGTGAGTTTTAAGAGTTCTTTGCATACTTTGGATACAAGTCCTTTATCACATATTTGTTTTACACTTATTTTCTTGGAGTCTTTATAGTCTCTTTATTCTTTTAACAGTATTTTTCACAGAGCAGCCATTTTAATTTTAACACAGTACAAATTGTATTCTTCTTTCAAGGAACATAAAATCAGATTTTGGTGTTGTTGTAAAAACTAATTAATAATAACACAATATTCCATACGTTCATTTTCTCCTACACTTTATTCTAAAAGTTTTATAGTTTTGTGTCTTACATTTTGGTTCATGGTTCATTGCATTTTATTATTTTCTTTAAATGTATGAAGTCTAAGTCTAGGTTCAATTTTTGCATATTGATAGATTGAATATTTATGTCTTCTAAAAATCCATAGGTTGAAGCCCTCATTCCCAAGAAGATGGTATTTGTAAACAGCGTTTTGGAGAGTTAATTAGGGTTAGATGAGATCACAAGAACGGGGCCCTTGTTTGACAGAATTAGTGCCTTTATAAGGAGATACCAGAGAACTTTTGCTCATGTTCTCTCTTACTCTCTCTCTCTCTCAACCTACTTGTTGGCACCTTGATTTTGTACTTCTTAGCCTCCAGAATCTTGAGAAATAAATTTCTACTGTTTAAGCCATTCAAAGTGTGATATCCTGTTACGGCAACCTAAGTAGACTAAGGCATATATGATGAAGTGTCATTTGATGAAAATCTTAGCCTTTATCCATAGAATTGTCTTTGTTCCATTGTCAAGATTATTTGACAAAATTTGTATGGGTCTATTTACATTTGCGTGGGTCTCTACTATGTATCACTGACCTGTGGTCTATTCTTTTGTCAATACCATGTGGTCCTGATTGTTGCTGCTTTGCATTTTATTGTAATCAGGTATTGTGAATCCTATAACATTTTAAATCATTCTTTTGGCTATTCTAGGTGTTTTGCCTTTTTACATAAATTTTAGAATCAGATCATTTGTATCTATGAATATAGGATTTTAAGTTAGGTTTGTGTTGTTCTATTTACCAGGTTCGTAAGACATAATGTCTTATCAATAATTGGTCTTCCAATCCTTGAACACAAAGCCTTTCTCCATATTTATATCTCCTTCAATTTACTTTACTTGAGTTTAGCAGGTGTTTTGGATATAAATTCTGTACATATTTTCTTAGTAATACCTAAATATTTCTTTTTGGATGGGATGCTATCAAAATAGATTAGTTGTTGGTCTTTTGAAAATATTTACTATTATCATTATTTTTTATCTTTTTAGGGCTGCACCCATAGGATATGGAGGTTACCAGGCTAGGGGTCGAACTGGAGCCACAGCAACCCAGGATACGAGATGCACCTGCAAACTACATGAGCTCACGGCAACACTGGATCCTTAACCCACTGAGCAAGGCCAGGGATCAAAACTACATCCTCATGGATGCTAGTCAGATTTGCTTCTGCTGAACCACGATGGGAACTCTGAAAATATTTATTATTGAGGTGAAGAAGATCCCTCTATTCCTAATTTCCTGAGTATTTTATGATGTGTTAGAATACACTGATTTTCAAATTTTGAGCTGGTTTTGCATACACAGAAGTCCCAGTCAGTCACGTGTATATTTTCTTCTTACATTTTTCAATTTGATTTGATAATCTTTTGAGAATTTTTTACATCTATGTTCATGGGAAATATTGATCCACAGTATTTCTTTCCTGGAACATTTTTATGTTAATTTGGGATCAGGGTAAGGCTGGCTCTGTAGAATGGGTTAGGAAGTGCTTCCTCTGATTTTATATCCTGGGAGAGACTGTGGAAAACTGGAATTATTTCTTCCTTAAATATTTGGTAACATTTACCAGTAAAAATCATCTGAACTTGAGGCTTTCCTTTTTGGAAAGTTGTAAAATATTAATTTAATGAATGTAATATACTTAGGCTTATTCACATTATCCATTTCTCTTTGTCAGTGTAAGTGTTTCTAATTTGTATATTATAAGGAAATGATCAGTCTCATATAAGTTATCACATCTTAGGATAAAGAATTATTAACACAATTAGCTTAAAAAAGGAGGGAATTATGCTTTGTGTATAGATTCAAGAGCAATAATATTTCTTTCATTTCTAATATTAAGCTCTCTCTCTCTTTTTTTTTTTTCCCTTGGCTAGCCTGACTAGACATTTATCAACTGTATTTATCTTTTCAAAAAACTAAATGTATTTATCATTTCAAAGGTTTTAACTTTCTAGATTATTTTTCTGGATACAGCTTCACTGATTTCTGCTCTATTTTTTATCATTTTTTTCTGCTTTTTTTAGACTACAAATGCTCTAGCTTCCTAAGGTAAAATCATAGATAACTGATTTTTGAAATTCCTTCTTTTATAATTTACGTATTTAATGCTATAAATTTATACCTAAGCATTAGTTTCACATCCCAAGTAGTTTGATAAATTCTGTTTTTTTGTTTGTTTGTTTGTTTTGGCTGTGCCCACAGCATGTGGAAGCTCCTGGGCCAGGGATGGAAACTGCGCCACAGCAGTGACCTGAGCCACTGCAGTGACACCACCAGATCCTTAACCTTCTGTGCCATAAGAGAACTCTCATAAATTTTATTTTTGTTTTTACTTACAAGTATTTTAAATTCCTCTTGAGACTTTTTTGTTGATCCATGTTTTATTAAAAATATAAACTAATTTTTATGAACTAATTTGTAAAACATACACAGACTCACAGACAGAAAACAAACTTACGGTTACCAAAGGGCAAAGGGGCAAGGGAAAAATGAGGAGTTTGGCATTAATAGATTCACTCTCTCTATATAAAACAGATAAACAACAAGGACCTACTGTATAGCACAGGGAACTACATCCCATATGTGGATATATATGAATCATGTTGCTATGTAGCAGAAACTAATACAACACTATAAATCAACTATATGTCAATTTTTTTTAAGTATATTGTCTAATATCCAAATATTTGAGTAGTTTAATGGCTATCTTTAAGATGCTGATTTCTACTTTAATTCCATTTTTATCTATGTAAGATATTTAATCATTTACATGTGTTAAAGTGTATGTTATGGCACAGAATGTGATCTATCTTGGCAAATATCCCTATAAGCTTGAGAAAAAAAACTATATTCTACTACTGTTGGTTGGAGGACTTCATAAATACCAACTAGATTGAGCTGATAGATATTCCTGTCAGAATCAACTATACTTACTGATTTGTTTCTGCCTGATCAATCAATAACTGAAAGAGGGCTATTAATATTTCAACTGTAATAATGAATTTGTCAGTTTGTCATAGCAGTGCTATCCATTTTTGCCTAAGAATTGTGTCCTCTTGGAGACCGGATTTATTTAACAACATACAATGCTTACTTTATTATTGATAATTTTCTTTGTTCTAAATTATGCTTTGCTGAAATGTATATATAGCTAGTACTGCTTTCTTTGGATTAGTATATGAAATATCTCTTTTTACTCCTTCAAATTTAACCTATATGAGTTTTTATATTTAAAGGATTTTTTTTTTTTAGTCACACTTGCAGCATATGGAAGTTCCTAGACAAGGGGTCAAATCGGAGCTGCAGCTGCTGTCCTCGCCACAGCCACAGCAGTAGTGAATATGAGCTGCATCTGCAACTTATGCCATAGCTTGCAGCAGCCCTGGATCCTTAACCCACTGAGGGAGGCCAGGGATCAAACCTGCATCCTCACAGACTATGTTGGGTCCTTAACCTCTGAGCCACAATGGAAATGCCTAAAGAGCATTTCTTATAGACAATAAACAATTGGGTTTTTTATCCACTCTGACAACATCTATCTCTTAATTGATGTATTTAGAAGACTTACATTTAAAGTGATTATTGATAGAGGTGGATTGATAACTGTCATGTTTATAACTCTATTCTATTCACTGTATTTGGTCTTTATTTTTTTCTGCCTTCTCTAGTTCTGTGGTAGTATTTATACAACTGTACATTTCCTCTCACAGCACATATGTAGTACTTTATTTTAAAACTTTTTATTGATTTCCCTAGAATGTGCATTAGACATTTTTAGCTAATCCAAATCCACCTTCAAACAACATTATGTTAGTTTATATGGAATAAAGTTACCTTACAACAGTATTCCCCAATTCTCTCTTATTTTATGATATTGCCATCTTTCATTTCTCTTTATATGTGCTATAATCACCCCATACATTGTTGTAATTCTTTCAAGGAAAATATTCTAGATGAATTAAGAATAAAAATAAAGATTTTATGTTTCCTCCTTTATTCCTTCTACACTCTTCCTTTCTTTATGTGGATATAAGATTCTTACCTATAAAAATTTCCTTCTCCCTGAACTTCTTTTAACATTTCTTTTAGAGCTAGTCTACTGATAAATTTCCTCAGTTTTTATTTGTCTGAGAAAGTCTTTAATTCTCCTTCACCTTTGAAGGATAATTTCACCAAACAAATAATTCTAGGTTGGTGAGGTTTTCTAAATACTAAGTCTTTCACTTCACTCTCTTCTAGCTCACATGGTTTCTGATATAATCTCTGAAAGAACTTTTATCCTATTTCTCGATATGTAAAATATTTACTCCTCTGAGGTTCCTTTAAAGATTTTCTTATTGTTTTTTGCTTTTCTTCAGTTTGAATATAATGTGACTATATGTGGTTTCTTCTATTTGTTTTATTTTTTGGTTTATTTTGGAATTTTGCTTAGGATTTTCTCTGAGCTTCTTACATATGTGGTTTGGTGTTTAAGTCTGTTAAAATTTGTAGCCATTGCTACTTCAAATATTTCTCCTGTTCTGCTCTTTGTCCCATTCTGCTATTCAAATTATGCTTCCATAATACCTTTTAAGAATCTCTTCCCTCCCGCCACCCGGCCCTCCACCACACAGTACTTTTGTTTTGTTTTCAGTGTTTTCTCTTGGCATTTCAATTTAGAAAGTTTCTGATGGATTATCTTCAAGTTCACTGATTATTTCCTTTGTCATGACCAGTCTGCAAATGAGTCCATAAAAGCATGTTTTATTTCTGTTACAGGGTTTTTAATTTCTGGCATTTATTTTTCATTATTTCTCAGAGTTACCATTTTTCTACTTACATTACACAACTGTTTTGCATGCCATCTACTGTTCTCATTAGAACCCTTAATACTTCCATCATAATGACTTTAAACTCCCTGACTGATAATTTCACAATTTGTGCCATATCTCACTCTGTTTCTGATGTTTGCTTTGTCTCTTCAGATTGTGGATTTTCTTGCCTTTCAGCATGTCTAATGATTTCTTTTGTTGAAAGACATACACGATGTGTTGAATAAGTGAAGAAAACAGGTCTCTAGTGTTAATCTGGCTAGGTTTGGATGTGTTTAATGTGTTATGCCTCAGTAAGTACCAAGGGCTGCAAATTCCTCTCATGTCTGTTTTGGTCTCCCCAGTTGTCTTTTGGCTTCCCTAAGAACTCTTTTATACTTACTAAGTACAAAGACCTTTTTTATGTGCTTATATGCAGAAGTCATTTAATCATCATAAGCACTATACGAGGTAGATTCTATTATTATTACCATAATAATAGACATAGAATGGTTAAGTAATTTAGAATATACCGTCATATTGATAACCTGGAAAATCACGATTTAAACAGAAATGATTCAGCTCCACACCCCATGCTGAAAACCACTAAGGCATCAATGCCACTAATCTTGGAACATTCCAGTTTCCTTCATAACCACTAGTACGACTGCTACTTTTCTCCAGTGCTTCCCCAAAACCTCACCTAACTGCATGTTTTTGACTGCTGTGCCCACAGAAAACTATCGATGAGAGTTAGAGGAGTTGGAACAGCTTTTCAGTCTTAATTGATAGACAAAATGATAATTTTAAATGTACAACTAATGTTGAAGGGAATTGAAATGAGCAGAAGAGAAATAAGATGGATTTATTTAAGTAGTTTTAAATGGAGAAGATACAAAATACAGGCAGAAGAGAATATTCTTCTCCCAAATTATGCATTAAGATTCAACAATCCTTATCCCTGTTATAAAATAAAATTGAAAATATCCATGCTTTTGTTGTTGTTGCTAACTTGGAGGACAAGTTTTGTGCATTAGAATTTTTGTTGCTGCTGTTTCCTATTATCCACCAACTTAAAAAATTATAACTAACCTTAACAAAGAAAACAATTCCAAACCCAACGAAACTGAAGCAAAATATTCAGCCATGTACAATCTAAAATAAGAATTGCATAATGTCTTTTCTGCTCCAATGAGTTGAGCTGCAAAAAGTGTTTTATTAAATGCTCATCAAATAACTTTTACATGTAATGGAGAATTTTGGAAATACTAGAATTATAAACTAATAAGAGTTTTGTGAGAACATGGAACATTAAAATGAAGTTGTTGAAATATAGAGATAACTGCATGAAAATAAGTAATTCAAAGATGTTAAGTCCTGATTAAACGGCAACATTTTCTTTTTAAGTCTGGGGCCCAATGTTTTTCTTTTTGCTTACTGAATCTAAAACATGAGGTTAAACACTTTACATTAATTTACTAACAATAATTTCATAATTAGAATAAAAACCTATATCTAGTTTCTATGAGCTTTTAATCTCTTAGAAGACTATCTAAACTATTACTTTTCTATAGAGTCTGGTGGGAATAGTCTTGCCATAAAATGAAACATTTAATTTCCAACTTTTTGTTACTGCTCTGTACTGCCAAAAAGGTCCTTAAATGTATGGTCTACTCTTTATGACAGCACAATTAAATATTGTTTTTCTTTCTTATGCAAAAATAATTCAAGAGATTAACTGGGAGATAAATGTAGTAATAAAGGGAAAAAAGCCATGAATCCTATTATAAGTATGTAGAATTTCACTTAATTTTATTTATTTATTTATTTGGCGAGGAGACATTACAATGTGGTTGCATGCTTATTAAAATAATCCAGAAAGTGGGAAAAGTTGATGATGACAAAGAAGAAATGGGCAACTGCACCATTTTTCTTTTATACTCCAGAGGAGATGGTATTTAAACCATAAGTGAAACCTTTAGCCTTATCTGGGAACAAAGGCAGCTCATCCATAGTAACAGAAGGGATGGCAGAGGTTACTGGCACAGCTGTAATTGTGTTAGCTCATGTGGCTCTGGAGACCTTTATTAAGTCTACACTGATTGCTTCTGTTGCTTAGTGAAATAAAAAGATGGTTAAAAAACTAAGAATGAGACAGGAACTGAATGCTTTCATTTGAAAAATGAGAAAGTGTGAAATAATGTTCTAGGTGACTTCAAATGTGAATTATAAAAAGGCCACCCCTACAACTTCATGGTTTTATTTTTGTTGTTAATATTTTTTGTTAGTCCCTTGGTGCCTGAATACAGAGGCTGAGTAGACATAAGATTTTGCAAGGGGGTTATAAAATAAGGGAAGGAATGATAATAACATCGGATGTGAATATAATTTTAAGATCAGAAGGAGTTAACGGAGATGTTGAGACCATCTGGTCTGCACTGTCCTATCATGTTCTTGTGAGATTGTCAAAAAAGCAAGGTCTGGACTTCTCTTCCCTGGGAATATTTCTCAAGATTGTGTATTTCAGCAGCAGTTTGGGGGGATGAAATGGTCTCCCACCAGGACAATGAGCAAGCTTGCTATTAAAGTATATTTCTTTTTCTTGGCTACAAAGTAAAATCATTGTATCTGTAGCAGTCATCCAGGCCACTATGCTTTGTTCTTATGGAACCTGGCAACAAGAGAAACCACTGAAAACATGAAGTTCACATCACTTGTTATGTGAAAATTAAGTCCTTCGTTCCTGACCCTAAATTTTTGTGTCTTCTACCAGGACCCATAAAACCATAACAGACTATACTGCTAGCTTGCAAATAGAGTAAAAGTCTAGATATTGACAGGAATAAGGTTGAGTAAAAAACTTGGAATGCTGATGAATTGGGGTTACTTTTCTAGCTTACAATGTTAATATTGACATTATGTTTTAATGGAGAGGTAAGAAGATTAGAGAGGTACAGAAATTTGACATGATATTCAGCTAATATTAAAGGAGAAGAAATGGGAGTATATCACTGTTCCTCTGGGATTATTTTGAACATTATGAAATGGCATAAGGAAAAGAGTACAGAACTAAGAATCAGACACTACTGGTATGAACCCCAATTCCACAAATTCCTAATTGTTTAACCTTGGAAAAAGTCATTTGAAATCTCTGGGTCTCATTTTCTCTGTCTGTAACATATGTGCCTGGTCCTTGGCAGGTGAAGTAAAATCAAGTTCCTAGTACTACTGACTGACTTTGTCTTTAAAGTCTCTGATTTCTGTAACAATGTCAGAGAAATAAGTTACCATGAAAATGAATTAAGAGAAAATTTAATTTCACTTTGGATATTTTATAAAGGATTTAAAATTTTGTAATGATCAGAAAATTCTTCTTTAAAAGTATTTTACCTAAAAATCAGCTACATTATATAAAACACTATAATAGTATACAAATGCCCCATAAAATATTTGATGTCTTAGTATGTTAGATCCAATAAAGAAACACAAACCATAACTAGATAGGTTTGAAACATGGCTCCTCTCATTGTTTAAAACTAATCCAACTTTTAAAATGCTGAGGGCCTTTTATCATTCCAGAATTACACTGAATGGAATTGAGCAGCATTACTTCTATATTATTCCGAATTAAATTCAATTTGATTTGAGCGTCACTTTGTTGTTTAAGTATTGAAATTCAAATAAAAACTCTAAAGTGAAATCCACAAAGGAAAAGCATAAATTCCCCATGATGTAAATATGCAATGCTTTCAATATAGATTTTAAATCATAAAACTATGACTTTGATATATCATAAATCACATTCAAACAATTTTTATTCCTATTTCAAGGAACACATTTTTTTAGACAGCGGAGGTCAAGATAGAATCTAGATTAGCTGTTATTATCTAAATCTGTGCATTCGGATCCAGTATTGTCTTTATCATAAGTATTTGTTTCATATTCCTACTCACCCTCAACCAACACAAGCCTCAAACAATAGATTTAATTTAGAAAATGCATGGTCTTTTGGAAAATGATTAGCAAATCCTATTAAAAGAAATCATGCATGCCATTATTAACATATGTGAGGTAAACTCTCTTAAGCTTTGCAATTTCAGTATTTTTAAATTTAGCTCTAGAGGCAGGTACTAACAGTTTAAATATAATTTTGATCTTTTTTTAGTTATACACAGAATGAAGTCGTTATGCGTGACAACCCTTAAAAAAAAAGTCCATGCTTAACCATGGTGGCATTCCCACAAAGAGGTTTGACTGAAGCATAAATAAACATGCATATGTAATATGGACCCACGTGACTACCGCAGCATGCCTCTTTTTTCCCCAACATATGGGAAAAGTGTAAGGAAGCACTCCATTCCATTCGACTCCATGGCCATGGTGATAAATATGATTTTCACTATCATAATTTAAATAATTATTATACACTTGTTTAAGTGATCAAAAGTGAATATTTTGTTCTATTTCCTTCATAAAATAGTAATAAGTCATAGTAATAAGTGGTCTTAGCAGTAATGAGAGTTTAATGCATACCACTTCAATTAATGAAAACAGAATTGATGCTGGGGGAGGGACATATTTTCTCATCTTAAGCAATTAAAAACATGGGATTTCTTACATTTCAAAAAAGTAGATAGACTCAAAATCTCAAACTTCCCTATTGAGTTCTTTCTAATATACATTTTTCATACAGAAGCTAAAAGTGGAGACAATAATAATAAAGGCAGCAAGTCCAGATCTCTATTCAATAAAACACCCCAGACAAACCATTTAAAACCTTTACTAAAATCAAACTACCTTCATTTAAATTATCCCGAGTTTGTCTTTTTTATTCCTACTTTTTGACCAATCCTGATTGTACCAAATACATTTGGTATCTACCCCCCCACACCCACACCCACAATCACACTGGTAAATACCCAGGTTTGTATACTTATATATGATTGCTATTATTTTAAGTGAATACTGATGTCTCAAAAAAATCTAAATTGAATATCATAATCTAAAGTTATCAAAATGAAGAAATATCCATAAAATTAGGAACATAGGAGTTGGGTTGATTTCAAATTTAATCATTTGCCTCAGAAAGAATAACAGGTTTACTTTTTTTTAATTTTTTATTTTATTTTTTTCTTGGTCTTTTTAGTTCCCAGGCTAGGGGTCAAATTGGAGCTGTAGCTGCTAGCCTACAGCCCAGCCATAGCAACTCCGGATCCCCAGCCCACTGAGCGAGGCTAGGGATTGAATCTGCATCCTCATGGATTCTAGTCAGATTCGGTTTCGCTGAGCCACAATGGAAATTCCCAGGATGACATTTTAAAAACTAATTTTGAGGGAAAAAGGTCAGATTAAGAAAATCCACATAATCTTTGAAATGCTATAGTTTTCAATGAGCATGAATTACATTTCATTTTATACAATGTTTTACTACTGAGGCATTTTCTCTGATATTGAGTTATATCCCCCTACCCATAGAGGCAGCTTTTGATTTGATTTTCATTGCCTTGGGCAAGCATGATGGAGGACCCACAAGACTGTAGAAGATTTTGATTGATTCTTTAGATCCTAGGAGATAATAGAAAGTGTTTAAATTGGTTGTGTTAAAAAAATCTGAGGAAGGATTGGGACTTTAGGCAAATTGCACAGAAGATTTTTAATCTTTGATTTGTTCAAAGCTGTAACATAGGAAACAGAAAAGATTTGTATCTTCTCTTGTCAAATTCCTTTCTATTTCACATCAATCACTTTTTCTCTCCTCACCTTTTCTGGTCCTATGTGACACCTTTATTCCTAGAATTAGAAGACTTTGGGTTGTATTTAAATTAAAAAAAAAGATATCAAAGTTACACATAAGCAAAACTTAAGTCAAGCAATATTGGAGATTGAGCCAAAAAGAAGTGGAAACAAAATAAAAAGTGAACCTATGTGTTTCTCTTTAGGAGTCAGAGTGCTAATCATTACATCACTGTTTTGGACAATGTAACAAAATAATTACAACAGAGCTCTTATGACACGCTGCTGTTCTATTAGAGTGTTTTCCAGTTGAATATTGAGAGGTACGGCAAATAATTTCTTATTGCTAGCATGTACAGTATTGAAGTTTATATGACTGTTAACTTTATCATATAAACCTGAGAAGATTCATGGTTGTACCGACAAAAAAAAAAATACTTATCTGCATATTAATGATAGTGACAGAAGAGTGGCTCACTAAAAACTAAGTGGGCTTCATCAGATTCTGTAACTCAGACCTTATTTTACTCTGCTGCCTTAATAAGACATCATCACTCAAAACATAAGAGTTTGGTATCTCCTCCAGCAAAGGAAACAAAAACAAAAACAAACAGATGGGGCTACATCAAACTAAAAAGTTTTGAATAGTGAAGAAAATTTCAATTATCAATGAAAATGTTGCCTCCTGAAAGAGAGAAGATATCTGCAAACTGTTTATCTCTAAAGAATTAATATCCAAACCAAAAAAAGAACTCATACAACTTCACAAGGAAAATGTTTCTTTCTATTTCTATATGCGATGATGAATGTTCACTGAACTTAGTGTGGGAATCATTTCATTATGATGTCAAATCATAATGATGTAAGCTTAAACTTACACAGTGCTATATGTCAATTATATTTCAATGAAACTGGAAGAAAAAATATTTTAAAAGATTTTTAAATATAAGACTTTAAGTATACTTAACACTGAATTCAGTAGTGTTAGGCACTTTCCTAAGCATAGTCATAAATATTAACTGATTTATTTATTTCCTAATTTCTTTTTGCCACATCCACAGCCTATGGAAGTTCCTGGGCCAGTGATTGAACCTGAGCTATAGCAGTGACAATGCCAAATTCTTAACCACTAGGCCATCTGGGAACTCTAATATTAACTGACTTGAACTTTTCAATAATTCCATAATATAGTATTATTCCCATTTTATGATAAACAACATGAGAAATTTAAATGAATCGCATGAGGTCACACATTAATGAGTAAGGCCAGGAATTGAACAATACATTCATATTAATAACCCTTAAGCAGTACTACCCACTATACAATAAATTAACAGTTCTCTAGCTCTGAGTCCTTTGAAAACTTTCGCAAAGCACCTAAGAAGAGTTCTGTCAATATACATCTGTGAGCCTTCTGAATTGGTTAATATAATTTTGAAATACCTTCCTCCATTTAGTTTACACTGATTTTGTGCTACTTCTCTTCAAGATATGATTAAAGAGAAATTTTATTTTGAAATTGAAAATGAGATCTTCAACAGTTAACTCTGTTATCACATAAAGATTGAAGTAAAAACTGTAAGGGCATTGATCATAATAATTGCTCGTGGTCTTATACTCTTGTCCATAGAACTCCTTTTCATGAAAATCTTATTGTATGTGTTCCTCATATTACCATGCAAAGAAGTGTCCTTAGAATGCAGAATTAAAAAATATAAAGTTTAGCTCATGTAAAACTAGATTTGCACAAAAATAAATAAGTATATGTATATGTGTGTTTTTTTTAAAGGGACACTTTAAATGTATTTATTTCTTGGATTCTAGTTTGTTTGCAAATTGTGACATTTTACACCATCAAATATATCTTCCACTGATAATAAGTAACTATGAAAAATAACCCAGTAAATGTTACCAAAGTGATGGATCCATTTTCCCCTTTATTTCCACAATGGTAGAAAAATGCTGAAGGAAAAAAAATCCAGGAGATGATATTGAAAACTGACATTAAAATTATGTCCTTTGCAATGGGAAGCTGGCAGTTATAAAACCTTGTTATTTGTGTGTGTGGGGGAAAATGTTGCATTTCTTCAACTCTAGAAAATCTCAGACTGTGAAATTATCTTTTATAATCATTTAAAGTCACAAACATGCCATTAACACCATCTGAAGAATATATCTAACACAGTAAGAAGACTGAATAGTTTACTACTGCCTCTGAAACTTAAGTCTTCATATCAACTCATATCAAGTTGATTATTTAATTCCTTAATATCTCCTTGTGAGATATTACAGTTTTCCTGAACATGATATTCCTTATTCTGAGTTAAGCTTAATAATTTAGGTCACGTGCGTGTAAGTTAATATTAAACTATGCTGTGAATCTAAAATTGGTTGTATATAAAATAAGGAATAGTATAGGTTTTGCCTGTTTTTCCTTATGCTCTTACTTTGTAAGCTTCAACTTAATAATTAAGACATGAACCATGGAGTCAGGAGGAACTGAACTAAAATTTCAGACTCCTTTTCACTTACGTTTGGGGACTCTGTGGAAATATTTTCCTCATCATAAAAAGATGGTGAAACTATCTGCTTTACAGGGTTGTTATGAAGAATAAATGAGATATTGGAGGAAAGTCTCTGTATTTGACACAGAAGAGGCAAATAATTATTTTGGTAGTTAACCAAAATAACAATACTAATAATGTTAAATTAGAAAGCATGGGTAAAGCAGTACTTCACCATAGATAACCTCATCACTTTACTTATGCATAGTAGTGGTTTCTTTGTAGAAGCTTTTTCCTTATCAGATATCTAATTAGACGTAAGTATGGCAGTTTAGAGCACAGATGTTTGAGCTGAGTTTTCAGTTCATCACACACTGTCTGTGTGGTTATGTCTGTGTAGTTACTTAACCTTCAATCATGTCATTAAATGGAAACCACGACGTGCACCTCAGCAAGCAGTGGTAAAAATTAAATGAGGTCATTTATGATAAAGGCTTTACAGCAATAAACTGGTATGCTTAACATTATTATAAATTCACTATATGAAATACTACATACAATATTCATTTCAAAAGAACAGCTGACATTTTTCTTCCACTTTGCTTTGTCAAATGCAGAAGTGACAAGTAGAAACGTAACACAGGTAAGGGCAGTGAAGTGGAGCCATTCACCTTGGAGGCAAGCAATAAGGAAGAATATCTTCTATAGAGAATTTTAAATTTTGGTGGACTACACCTGCAGCATGTGGAAGGTCCCAGGCCAGGAATCAAACCCAGGCTACAGCAGTAACCCAAGCCACTGCAGTGAAAATGCTGGGTCCTTAACCCATAGTGCCAAAAGGGAACTCTTCCTCTATAGAGAATTTGAAAGGGTAGTAACACTGATTAAAATAAATTGTCTTTTTTATTATCACCATGGGCCAGAAACTCTAAACAATATTCCTACTGGGGTAGACTGTTTCCACTGCCCTCACTTACATTGGTGTTCCACTGGTAGCAAACTGCTGATACATTTAAATTTTTTGGTTGTTGTTCTGTATCTTTAATATATAGTTTCAGTTACATAAATTCTCATGATCATTTATACAGTACGTTTGTTAAAACACAGTTAAGGATTAATTCATTTTTACATAAATTCAATACCATTTATTTTTTAAATGTTTCATCAGATATATTGAACTCCTGCAAAACTAATCACAAAACCATTGCTCTACTGGATTTTACATTTGTGAATAAATGGAATAAACTTTTTCTAAGTGTAAAAACAATATAATATGGAAAAATCCCAAACTCTAAAACTGGCAATTCTCCCAACCTGGAAGTATTTCAAATGGTTGGATTCCATTCAGTTCTTTCTCAGTAAGCAAGATATTCAGTGTTTGAGTTGTCACATATTTCTTCTATAATCTTCAGAGTTTCTGCCTTAGTTTAATATGTACAATATGTCTGGCTTACAATGTCTCCACATTCAAAATATATTTCCTAAGAAAAAGAGCTGCTAGAGGGTGAATTTAGGGTAGAATTTATACACTGGTTTTAGGAAATAAAATAACCGTACTCTTTCTCATAAATGTAGGAGAGAACAGAAGTAATTCTAATTTTTTTGAAATAATACATACATGTTTCTTTTTCAACTCTATAAGTATAAAAATAAATGCTTATTTAAATTTTAAAATAATACATCAGAAGTCATAATATTCACTGCAAATTTTACTATCTAGCCCTGAAATACACACACACACACACACACACACACACACACACACACAGGTCAATACAAAGTCAAACTGGAATTATAGAGTTATCATGATGTATATTCTAGAATTTTTCATGATATTCAGGCAAGACTTTGTAAACATCTATAAAATTATATTTGTAATATAAAAAAATCTAATTGAGGAGTTCCCGTCGTGGCGCAGCGGTTAACGAATCCGACTAGGAACCATGAGGTTGCGGGTTCGATCCCTGGCCTTGCTCAGTGGGTTAACGATCCGGCGTTGCCGTGAGCTGTGGTGTAGGTCGCAGACGCGGCTCGGATCCTGCGTTGCTGTGGCTCTGGCGTAGGCCGGCGGCTACAGCTCCGATTAGAC